>JBAMJR010000008.1:0-230000 GCA_038501785.1 Myoxocephalus aenaeus
AACCTGAGTGAAACCTTTAACAGGGTCAAGTAGGAGGTTCTATGGTAAAATCAGCTCAGGCTTATTCATATTTTAAATGTGCTACTGATAGCACACACCTACATAACCACACAACACACACACACACACACACACACACACACACACACACACACAGAGAGCTCTTGTAAGATCACAAGCCCACAACTCTTACCTCTAAGGACTGATAGCAGCTCTTTAAAGGCCCGGTAAAAAAAAATAGAAAAAAGGTGCCACAGCATGCCAAAAACATGGCAGATGGGAGACATTTTCCTCTTGCAAACTGACAAAATCTCACATAACAAGAAGTGATTTGGTGGCATAAGGATTGATATAAGTGTGATGTACTCTGGAAACTCGGGGAGCAAAAAAGAGTGCACTTCAACGTCAATGTCTTCAATGAGGGGTACTTAGCTAAAAATATCAGTTCCACAGGAGCATAGAAAAATAAAATAAAAAGGTAGCACAAATCCCAACAAATAGGCAGAATTGTGTTAGCATCTCATGTAACGCGGCAGCCCTAAATAAACTGCGACTAATTTGTCACCCGGGTGTCATATTTGTGGGTGAGCGACCTTTTTTCTTCCCGAGTGCCGCCGCCAAAAACTTCTTCGATTACTTTATCAGTAATCCGTTTTAAAGCGGCGTGCTCAAAATGCTGTAAATCTGCCCCGCTCCTCTAATCTTCAGTTCATCACACATTTCCTAATCACACTCCCAAAATAACAAACCTGGAATTACTCTCTTCTTTCTGTACGGCGAGAGCCGAGCCAAAGCAAGCAATCAAAGGTTTATGGCGCGCGCATTAAATCACCAAAGACTAACAAGCCACCCAGTTCACTTTGTTATATTGTGAAATAAAAGTACAAGTACAAGTACTTTATTCTTAATTAAAGCTTCAAATAATTTGAAATGGACCCGCGGTAATGTAATGGCGGCTTGCCTGCAAAGTCAGGCCTGTGAAAACAGTTCCTAAATCTTTCAGGGACAAACCTGGACAAATAAAGGTTAAACCAATAAAACAGAGCGAGCATTCTCCATTAAACCGCGTCTCTCCCCGCAGGCCGGCCGGCTTCTAGAGGCCATGACAGCCGAGCCGTTGCTGCAGATGAGGTAAGACGCTATTCGCCACAACGGGGCCCTCTTCTCTTGCAGCGCCGCTGAAGAGAGCAACCGAGCGCGGCTGGAGGTGCCGATGAATTAGTTCACTGTTTTCACTCATTATACACAACTGACTGCCTCGCTTTTTCTCTGTCTTTATTTACACCCTTTTCTTCATCTCCGACTTCTCTGACACCACACACACACACAACGGCCCGACAAAGCCCCCCCGCTCATAATGAGGGCATAGCGGTGTGTGAGTGTGTGTTGTTCTTTGTGCACTCAGTGTGTGCGTGTGGTTGTGTGGAGGGAGGGGGATTATGGCAGCTCCAAAGCTGTGAATAGGGGCCAGGCTGGGCCTCGGCCCTGGCTGAATTAATTACTCTATTAGCTTCTTAATTGCATATATTAAACCAATGGTTAGCAGGGCTGGGGCCGTGGTTGGGGCCTGGATCTACAACTGGAGACGGGGGGTGGCACAGGCGGACAAAAGGGTACACACACACACACACACACACACACACACACACACACACACACACACACACCACACACACACACATACACACACACACACACACACACACACACACACACACACACACCACACAAAGACCAACTCCACCTTCCCCACCCACTTGAGGAGTCTCAAGTGGAGAAAAGAGACCAAGCGCTCCTCCATGATGAGGATATTCAATTATCCAACCCCCCCCCCACTTTGTCATCAATATGTAATAAGCGTATGTAGCAGAGGCAGATGTGTGGGTACTTATGTGGGCGATATGCCCCACCACCCCCCTACCCCGTCCCCAGAGGGAACAGTACGGATTAATATTAGACCTACAGGGACTCCTTGAAGCAGTCTTCATCTGAAACCCCCGTACTGTATCACTTACTCAGCGCTCCGCTCCGCCGTGACATTCAAGATGCCAAACTCTGCCGCTGATTTGCGAGCGTGGAGCCTCGCCCCGTCTGGCCCCGCAGCACGTCACACAGACTTACAGGGGCCGTGACAACATCACAACCATTAGGTTCCGCCGCTCGTTCCACTTCCCAGCCTTTTTTTGGGGGGGGCTCATGCTTTTTGCGCATTCTAAGCGATTATCAAAACCATTGGCTCTCCGGAGCAACATGCATCAAATTAAGCTTTTTTTGGCTTGTTTGACCCCAGAGAAGAAATACACCGGGCCAAGGAAGAGAGGAAGAGATCCTTCAGCCAATAAAGGTGGAGGGGTAGTTTGTGGGGGGAAGGATTTGGGCTCTGACGGTGAAAGGGGGGGGAGGGAAAATTGCAGAAAATTGCCTTGTTGTATTTGTAAAATGCCCCCAAAGTATCTCACAACAATGACGGATTAGTCGAGAACAAGTAAACAGCCAGTCCGCTAATGATCCACTCTTCAATAAACAAGTGGAGCACACGTGCACACACGCACACAGCGCGCACGTGCACGAGCGCAGAGTGATAATGATGTTCTTGTGGAGTTTTTGTGGTAATTAGGGCCTGCTTAAATGGTGGTTAAAAAGGATTTGCGGCCGATTGTTTGTCCTTGTGTCTTTGAGCCGCGGGCCCTCTTGGTCCACTGAGTGTCAACACTGTCTTCTTCTTCTGTCTCCTTGCAGCAAAATCCTCTTTCATCAGCCTGTCCAAAGACGACCTCTTCCTCTGCTTCCCCCTCGCTCCTGCTGCATGCTCAAATTATTCCAGCTCGCCCGTTTCCCTGTAATTACTTTCCCTCCTCTCCCTCTCCATCTCCTTCCACTGAACAGCTGCCGGGTCCACTCGAAATCCAAGAGCACCATAATCTCCCTCACACATGGCAAAGATCACGCCTGTAACTTGTAGACAAACCCATAAAAAGCAGCAGCGATGTGCCTCTTGCAGGAATAGTTAGAGGATAGTTAAAGGTTAGAGGAGAAGACGTATATACATTTCCTGGCTGTCGGGATGCTAGCTGTTTTGCCCTGTGATTATGCTAAGCTACACTGAACAGCTAACTCCAGCTCTCTTCTCATCTCACGCTCAGGAAAAAGCCAGTACATATGCATTGTGTAATAAGAGAGCAACTGTTGCTTTATTTCTGTATTTTGGATGAAGCTAGGCTAGCAGTTTCCAGTCTTTATGCTAAACTAGGCTAACTATTGCCTTTACTTCAGCCATTTTTTTATTACACTCTCAGAAACGTTCAAACACAGAGTTGGTCTCTGTGCTCGGCTACGCATCTGTCCTGCGTGAAGGTTTTCATTGTGTTGATCGGAGGGGTCATGTTTGCGTGAACCTGGACACTAAATCAAAGCTATATAGCGGGCTAATGCCTTCTCCTGATGGCAGAGGTCAGCAGAGAGGTGCGCTCGTTTTGAACTCCCCCATGTCTAATTGCCGGGTAACACATCCTTCTGCAAAAGGTTCCTGAACAGAAGGCTGCAGCACAATGACGCCTTTGTCTGTCAAGCTGCGATAGGGAACGAGAAAAGTTTGTGTATCTGCCTGGTGTGTGTGTGTGTGTGTGGTTGTGTGTGTGTGTGTGTGTGTGTGTGTGTGTGTGTGTGTGTGTGTGTGTGTGTGTGTGTGTGAGAGAGAGAGAGAGAGAGAGAGAGAGAGAGAGAGAGAGAGAGAGAGAGAGAGACAGACAGACAGACAGACAGACAGACAGACAGACAGACAGACAGACAGTGTAGGGAGGTTAAATGGATCATACAATGTAAACCAGGCCCAATCCAATTAGGGAGGGATTCTTCTTGTCTGTCCTTTAACAGGAAAGACGTATTCACACTCACTCACACAATCAACCCTCACCAAACCCAAACTACACACACACACAAACACTCTCACAAATTCCACAGTCAGCCTTCCACACAAACAGACGGACACACAAACATGGCGCCCTGCGCAAGCGCCACGGCAACACTCACGAATGTTCTCTCCCACCCGCCCGCCCGCCACGGACGCACAAAAAGCCCCAGACCAACATCACACTCACAGCCAATCTCACAGACAGTAGCGCCGCCTCTGATTGCTGACCTAAATCGGCCAGGCGATCTGTCACTTTCTCTTACTCACACTCAACACACATCTTTTTTTCTTTTTCTTCATCTTTTCCCTCCCCTTTCTCTTCTCCCTCTCTCTTATTTGTATTGTGTCCCCCCCCCCACCCCCTTCCCCAAATATCCCTCGCTCTCTCCCAACGTCACTTCACATCAGCTCACTCCCGTCCCTCTCCTCTCCCCCTATTTATCTTTGCCACATTATTGTGTTGTCCCCCGGCTTCGGTGTCAACACACAGTATGTTGCATGTTTACAGTGCTCTCACAGCGGTGTGTGTACTGTACATATTCTCACGCATATAATAAAGTTACCTATGAAACGAGTGCAGTGCAGCTCAGGGCAATCTCAATCATCTAAACCACTTGAGTTGACCATGGTGCTTCTCAATAGAGTTGTCTTTTCTAGTATCCACTTCCTCTCATCCATTGAGGGATGCAGATAAACTTCATCTCTAGAGGGGGAATTAGTCGGGTCCGTTGCACCGTACCCCGTACTGGCCTATTCTACTCCATTTTTCCACTTTTGCACTTATTTGAGGCAATTTTCACACATGAGAGTTTAACTGAGGCGGCTCGCCCCGAGAATTCGATGTGTTTAGTAGAGTGTGAAAAATGTGTTGCCGGCTGGAGAAGCAGTCTCATGTCCACCTCGCAAGTAGTTGTCAGGGGCCGCCTTGGAGCGAACTCGAGGCGTGTCCCCGAGGGCCACAACACATGTGAGAGCCTTGACGCGCTTGAAGTTGAAAAAAGGTGGAACACAGTTTTTACTTGTGTGCCACCGCACATGCAGTCAGACTCACGGCGGTCGGAAGAGAATGAAAAAAATGAAAAAAGGTAAAGAGTTTGGCAGCGATTTTGCAGTTGAGTTCAGGCCTTGTTCACACCTGAGGTGATGGAAACACTTCTGTCAGTCTTTGAGGACACTTTGAGATCTGATCACTTTGAGATCTGATCACTCAGACCACATTCATGGGTGGTCATATAATAATAATAATAATAATAATAATAATAATAATAATAATAATAATAATAATAATAATAAAACTTCATTTCTTTTGTGCCTTTTTAAATGAGCAGTTACAAGGTGCTTCACTAAAGATTTTAAATAACATCATTCACAGAAAATGCAATAAAAACCGAGGTTTTGAGAAGTGATCAAACATAGAGGGATAAAACAAAATATTAAGCATTTTTGAATTTTTGAAAAAATATTATATACGGCCATACAGGTGCGTTTTGACTCATCTGATCCGACACTGAGGGGGGAGTTGGTTCTCCAGCAGTGGAGCTTAAATGTAAAACTAAATGGTCTCCCTTAAGCCTTAAATTTTTTTTTTTTTTTTTTAAACTAATGTTGATGGGATTTCAGTTTCTTTCTTAACGATGAGATTCTCGAAAGAACAAATGTAAACCTTTCACAAGCAGCCGCCCTTATATGGGTGGGGAGGCTTTGTTACCTGACTTGAAAGAATCTCAATATTGTGTGTGTGTGAACCATTTTAATAACCCAACATTACGTTTTTGGGGTGTTTTCGAGCTGGTGCTTCTTAAGGGGTTTCAAACCATTAACGCCATTAAATTAATGAGAGAGAAATGAGTATTACTTTATGTTTAATGGAATGTACGACCACTTTTCACAACACACATTCAAGACTCTCTCTTCCTCTTTGATAGACGCGCCGATGGGATATATAGTGCTGCACAAGCCTTTAGTATTCAGAGGGATTATTCTGTTAAAACAACCCCTACCGTGGCTCTAAGCCCCTCACCGTGGTCATCTCGCTTCTACCTCCTCCGCCCTCCTCCCTGCAGCTTCCTCTTCTCTCTCCTGTGTCTGCGGTTGCTTTAGAGCCTGGCAGGAGGCTCAAATCTGAGGGCTTAAACTTGATCAAATATTCAGCAGATATAGATTTCTCACAGTCCCTGGATCTAGTCCCCCCCCCCCCCCCCCCCCCCCTTGCTGCTTTCCACCGATCCCTCTGCCCCCCCCGCTCCCTTGAATCTCTCACTTTGGCTCACCTCACTGCAGTCGCAAAGTTGTGTGCTGCTCGGTCACAAACACACACATACAAGCACACACGCACACGCACGCAGACAGCCACGCACGTATGCACATGGGGAATCATAAACTAACGCAGAGCGGCGGTGAGGTGCAGCTCATTTAAGCTGCAGTGCAGTGTTTCTCTTCGCTTCCTCTCCTCCATTGTCTCTTCTCTCTCCTCTATTTCACTCTCCGTTTCACTAATGTTCCCCATCTTTCTCTCCCTTCATCTGTCTGTCTGTCTGTCTGTATCTCTCTCTCTTTCTCTCTCTCTCTCTCCCTCTCTCTCTCTCCCTCCCTCCCTCCCTCCCCCCCATCTGGATTCTGTGTCATTTATTTCAGCTTAACCCTGATAAATAAACCAGTGAGTACCTCTGCATTATTGAACACTTCGACATCGCTTTCTGCACGCGCTGCGCCAGCCCCGCGCTGTCCGACAATTAGACCACACACACACACCAGACGTAGCCCCACCCTGTCCTAAGTTGCACACAGAGACCCTGACCAAAAGTTGCAAATAAAGATTCACAAATTCATATGAATACACACACACACACACACACACACACACACACACACACACACACACACACACACACAGGACACAAAACAGGAAAAGAGGCAGATGGATGGACAAGAAAGACAAACAGAGACCGACAAGTGGAAAACAATACCAAGTCGAAGAGAGAGAACATAATTTGGGAGAAAAGACTCCATTGTATAAAGAGACACACACCATTAACTTCCCCCCCCAAAAAAACTCCCAAAGACTCACACATGCAAACACACACAAACACACATATTATTTTTCTAGGTGCGCAGGCCCCAGTCAGCTCTTCTATTATTCATATTAGCAGGAGGGCTTGTTTATCTTCCGCTATTGTGCGACGGCAAGCACCGGGCTCTCCGCAAAGCCCCGGGGGCCCTGCTCCCTAAACACACCGCTGGGAGTCATTCATGTGCACACAAACAGAGAAAAAAAATACCTTCATGTTCACTCTACATACGTGCACGTGCTGGCCGCGCGGTCACACACAAAACAAACGCACAATTTCAAACCACCATCCGTGCGCACGCTTTTACGCACACACACACACACACACGCTGCCATCTGCCTGACAACAACACTGCAGTCCCACGCCGACTGACCTGTTCACTGCAACAAATCTGTGTGTGTGTGTGTGTGTGTGTGTGTGTGTGTGTGTGTGTGTGTGTGTGTGTGTGTGTGTGTGTGTGTGTGTGCTATTTCCAGACTATTTTCGTGTTTACAACCACAAGCCTACGTCAATGTGTGTGTGTGAGTGCATATATTTATGTGAAAGCCTCTGTGTACGGCGATGTGAGCATGCATATGTTAGTGGGAGCACCAAGGAACATCAGTGACATGTGTGTGTGCGTGCGTATGAAAGAGAGAGAGAGGTCACTCCTGTATGAGGTCATATGGATGTCGACTGTGAGGCTGCAATCATTCACTGCTGGTGTGCCCGTTGGTGTGTGTTCAAACATATATGAGCGCGTGTGTGTCCCCCAACAGCAGCAGCAGCAGCCGCAGCCGCTGTGATTGAAAGTGGCCGTGTTGTTTCAGTGTCACCCTGCAGATGAGAAGCCGGGTCTGTGCGTGTCAACTGACACTCACATCCCATTCCCATCCGGCTCACACACACACACACACACACAACGAGAGAGCTGTCCCTGTCTTCTTTAATCCATCGTTCTTACTTTTGTCTCTCTCTCTCTACCCCCACCTCCTTTTTTTCTTCTCTTTCCTCTCCCCTCTGCACAGACATGGTCCAACGTCCTCCCAGTGTCCCCTCCTTGTTCTGACTCTGCCTCTCTACGTCTTCCCGGCCTTCACTTCCATCACTCAATCTCCAAAGGAAGAGACATTGCTTCGACTGCTAGCCAAGACCATTACTGGTAATGTTGTATTTTAGCCCATTCTAGTACACGATGGGAGTTGTTGTACTACTTTGGAAGAAGTATGTTTAATAATCCACAGTATGAGTAGTCATCAACTGTTATAGGGACTATTTTGTTTATATAATAGGTCCCAGTGAGGCCTCTGGATTATCCAGAGTAACAAGGATATTGATGCTGTAGATTTCCTCAATATCAGATATAAAAAATGTGTGTGTGTGTGTGTGTGTGTGTGTGTGTGTGTGTGTGTGTGTGTGTGTGTGTGTGTGTGTGTGTGTGTGTGTGTGTGTGTGTGTGTGTGTGTGTGTGTGTGCATGCATGCATGCAAGCGGTGTGTGTTTCACAAGGCCCTGGCGCCTGCTTTCAAAGGATTCATTAAAAGCAGTGAAAGGCTTGATCTGAGGTTTTGGTGTGTGTGTGTGTGTGTGTGTGTGTGTGTGTGTGTGTGTGTGTGTGTGTGTGTGTATGTGTGTGTGTGTGGTGGGATTTGAATGGCGAAAGAAAAGGAGGAGGAACTAAAAGGGTGGAAGAGACTGAGGGAGACACAGACTAACCAGTCGGAAAGAGAGTGAAAGAGAGTGAGTGAGAGAAAGGATGGGGGGGGTGGGGAGGAGAGAGTGTGACAGAGAAATGGGTTTACATAAACTCTGACCTCGTGTTATGAATGAAAACATCAATCAGCGAGTATAACTAATCAATTTCCCCACTCTTTCGCTCCTCTCCGCGGGATACAGAAGTAAAGAATTACATTTAATGGGATTCGAGTAATGTGATTACAACGCAGTGCCATCTGTGATGTGTTAGTGACCCGCAAAAACAAAGGAAACTTTGGGATTTTTTATTTTTTTTTGCTTGCACGATTTTCTCCAGAAGCCATCAGCGGTTGGCATGCGTCGATGATGTCGACTGAATGAAACCCCTAAAGCGGGTGTTTTTTTGGTTTTGCATTCACCACCACACGGCACGGTGGCCGACTGCGGAGGAAACAGATTACCCAGTGGACTTCAAGTTACCAGTAATCTGTAATGGGTTTAATTGAAAATTAACCTCCACTGCCCTCCGTTTCCCCCCCCCACTGTTCTGCCACCAAACCGCCAACCGCATCACCACGAGCCGCGTGCTTTCACGGTCGGCTGCACTGTGCAAATGAAACCCTGTTATGCTATAGGTTAATTAAAGCGCGGTTTCTCCTGAGGCTCGCACATACGTTGGCGCCCTCGCACACATGCACAAACATACATTTACTGTAACTGAATTCAGGGAACAAGCCGGTCCGCCGCGTGTTCGCCATGCACGAGATGTCCAGCTGTAAAAACCTCGGTTGGCACACACACAAGCTACTGAGGATACGTGGCTCCAAATGAGCAGCAGATTATCAATTATCTCCCGGGCTCATTAAGTGCACAGAAGGCCGCATGCGATTCTTCATTAAGGGCATGGACACACTGCACGCAAGCTATCTGGCGACGTTATCAATAAGTTATCGCCAGCAAATGCTCTCCATGATCAGCTACTCCAGCGTCCCCTCAACTCTATCCCTCTTCAAATGTGTGTGTGTGTGTGTGTGTGTGTGTGTGTGTGTGTGTGTGTGTGTGTGTGTGTGTGTGTGTGTGTGTGTGTGTGTGTGTGTGTGTGTGACCTTGTGTTGCAGCCGCCATTGATCGGGCTGGAGCTGTCAATCGATCAGTCTGGTCTGTGTGTGAAGATAAAGGTGTTTCTATCTCTGGACACTCCGGTTGCCAGGTGGCAGCACGGAGGGGACGTGTGCAAAATGTTTACTGTGGTCCACATGTGGCCTAGCTGCTTGCATGTTGCCGTGTGCCCGCGACGGGTTTTGTGACTGTTTGTACTTTACTGCAATGGCATTACGTTTTTAAACAGAAAAAGAAAAAAATGTTTACTGATGGAGGATCTGCACAAGAGCGCAAAAGGTGGAAACAAACTGGAGCCGTCCCTTAAAGCAACAGAGCGCCGTTGATAGTGCATAACAAGCATGTTGCTGATTATTTGTTAGTTTGACACATAGCTACAGTTTTTACCTTTTTTTTCCTATTGACCTGAGCAAGATTCCACCCCCAAAACAGAAACAAACCAACAACCAATCAGGGTCGAGAAGTCTCCAATGTAGCTGTCAATCACTGCTCGTGAATTCCGATCAAACTGATGAATATGAATCAAGAATCGGTTACTGGGTCGCCTGTTTCGCGCCTCAAATGTTTTCAGAAACATATGTTAGTGTGCTGTTTAGTGGTACAATGAGAAAGTTTGTGACCCGGCTGCCATGTTGAAAAGAAAGTAGAGCCAAAAGCAAGCAAACACTCTCGGTAACTAAAACATGTTTCTGAAAACATTTGCGGCGAGATATAGCTAATGTGGTAACAGAACCTTGATTCATATTGATGCCGCCGTAGTTTGACGGTTAGATCGGAGTTCACGAGCCTCACGAGCTTCACGCCGCAATGATTAACAGCTGAGAGACTTCTGGGCTCCGATTGGTTGTTTTTCTTGGGACGCTTTGGAATCTTGCAAACTCCTTTCGGAGCACTAAAAGGAGGAAGAGGAACTTTTTTTTAATTATTATTATCTGTCTCATGTGCTGCTGTCAGCATATAGTGGCAGTTTGAGCAAATATGATAAACAAGTTTAGTTTTGAACCCATAGCTTTGAGTCAACACGTAATGAATTGACCTCGAAGACATAATGCAACACGGTGCAGCTCAAGTAAAGTGAGTTTTTTTATACTATGCACAGAGCAAAATGGACTTTTTAAAGATACAGCATAATAGAACACCAATGCCATGAAATGCACCGATATGTGTGCATGTTTATATGATAAATATCCACATTAGCACACCATAAAGTTTTAACACACTGGGATAAGGTCCCGGCGCTGGCATGAAGATGCACAAAGGACCAATCCTTTAACACATGTTATTGCACATAAAAAAAGATTTTCCACGCCGAAATAGATTAATTTAGCCATCAGCGTGTCAGTTTTATGAATCCAGTTAGTGCAGCCATATTTGACGTGGCTGTTCAACATCTGTCAGTCATTGAATCGGGTATCAGCAGGTATCAGATTGCATTAATTTCACTCCCTGCTTATCGAGCCAACATTCCTGTATCATTGGGTCCCTGGGCACGCACACACACACACACACACACACACACACACACACACACACACACACACACATACACACACACCGCTTACTACATTGCTACCTCACCTCCTCATATCTAATCTAAGAAAAATACTTATATGTTGATAATGATGCAGGAGAGATATGCACAGTGCCTCACCTCTCTCCACAAACACGCCGGCTGTGAGGACTGATAGCGGAGAAAACGAGCGCACCTGAAACCGGCGAACAAATATAGAACACAAAGAGGCATGAGGGACTTCACAGACTTCGAGAGATCTTATATTCTCTTTGTCTCTTTTTCCGTCTCTCTCTCGGCCTGTCTCTCCATCTCTGTCCCAGCTTCCTGCTCCTCCTGGCTCTACTTGTTCTAACTGTTTTTTTCTACCCACAGATGAAAAGTAGAGAGAAGAGCATTTGCACACCTGAGCGAATAGAGCTTGCAGGTGTGTGGGAGGAGAGCTATGGGAATCAAACAGGGTCTCTCTCTCTCGCTCTCTCTCTCTCTCTCTTCTCTCTCTCTTTGTCTCTCTATGCTGCTCACTCTCTCTCACTCCTGGGGTGTTTTTTTTTACAGTGCTTGTGTTTGTATTGGAATATTTGTGTGTGTGTGTGCGTGCGTGTGTGCGTGAGTGTGTGTGTGTTTGCGTTGCTCCAATTGTGAGCACCGCACGCGGGCTCTTGTGCCGTATTTAAAAACAACCCACAGGTTTCGGTTGACGCGACCTTTACTTGCAGATTGCTTCGTCCGATACAAGCGCTCTGGCTCTGGCTCGCCGCGATGACCTCATCGGATCTTCACACGGCCATAACTCCAAACAAACCCTCTGAGTAAACCAAAACAAACTGCGCTTCTCCATCTGCGGTCACTGCGAGGCTGGCAGTAACAATAAACAGGCCCGAGGCCCGCGCAGCATCGGAGCAGGACAAAGCAATGACAGACACACACACACACACACACACACACACACACACACACACACTTAAAAACGACGCTGAAGAACAAATGTAACCATACTTCACTCAAAATCCCACACAAGTTGCATTGAAGGACACATCCAGGGACACGCTGCAAAAAATTAAGAATATACTGTACGTTTTTTCTCTCTTTCTGCTTGAAAAAAATGGCCTAAAGTGTGTTTAAGGCGAAACAAGTGAAAGTTCATTAGGTCCCTCTCCAGCGTTGTTGGTGCAAGGGCCCTAATGAATTACAGCATGTCAAATACAAAAAAATAAGACCCTAGAAAAATCTGGTCATTTTTTGCAGTGTAAGTCCTGTACTGTCTCCACCCATGGGCCGGATCAAACCTAATTACTCTAAACACACCCGCCCAATCATCCCCATCATCATCATCATCATCATCACTGGAATAAACAAACACATTCAGACACAATCAGAAAATCAACCATGCAATCATAACAACCCCCCCCCCCCCCCCCCCCCCACACACACACACACACACACACACTCTCTGTCCCCTAATCTCCGGATCGGCTCCCTCAACTCACCGATGATGAAGTAGTCGTGCATGCTCTTGAACTCGTGGCCCCAGAGGTTGGGCGAGAACTCCTGGAACTTGATGGTGAAGCGACGCTCGCGGGTGGGCTCGTCGCAGGTCAGCACGATGTTGGGGGGGCCGCTCACCTCGCAGCGGTCCGCCTGCTCCCGCAGCGACACCAGGTAGAGCTTGTAGAACTCGTACTCCGGCGTGGACCTGGCCGTGTCCAGTGGCGGGCAGATGAGGTCCAGCCGGTCCCCGATCTGAGGGTACAGAACGTAGCCCTTATCGTCCCTGAACCTGGAGGGAGGAACGAGGAAGAGAAAGATTAAATGTAGTTGTTTGCTTCCTGCAGTAGAAACCAGCTCAGAGACACCTGTCCTGGCTGCTGAATGAGCAACAGATGGCTCCTTTAACGCTCGTATTTCTCCTACTTCTTTCTTATTTCCCCTCCTTCACTGGGAACAGGGGCCCTCACGGAGGAACCGCAGCGCAATCAACTGCACGCAATCCCCGGTTGACCCCGTGAAGTGGTGGAGGGAAACAGAGGAAATATAACCACCAGCTGACCGTCCACATGGGGAAAATAAGCCTCGATCCAAAGCCAAAGAGAACATAGTTATTAGAACAGCATTCGATTATGCTTTTTCTTCCTGCTCACCACAACTGCCCCGCAGAAAACTATAGGCTTGGTCTCAGATGTAGATTTTGATTACACAAAAACATCTGAAGTCGTCAAATGTATGCGAAAGTGGAGGAACGGGAGCAACATTTCCATCCAAATAAAAGCCTTGAGTCTACTCGAGGCGAGACACAATTCAATACTACTAAAAAAAATACTGCAAACGAATGTGAGGTGAAGTCAACAAAAAAGGACTTGCAATGAATACACTCACTTTGAGTGTGTGCATGGGAAATGAAAGGGAAATATCGCAAAACAACAAAAACTTTTACTTTCTTTTTCTGGCAGAACTCATTTTCATGTTTTCTTTCCCGCCCCTCGTATTCGGGGACGTGAGAACTGAAGCACGTCCATAGAGGAAGACACACAGGCAGACAACCATCGCCGCGGAACCGAGCTGCCAAATCTCAGGTAGGTACAGTTAATTAGTTTGCTAATTAGCTGTTTTGATGTCTGTCATCCTCGTCTGATATGAATGATGGGCCGTCTGTTTGTTTACGGCCTATCTGACGGTTTGACACCTGCTATCTGTGGGGAAACCTGCAGCCTGAACCGATGCTGATGCAACAACAACAACAAAAATGGTAAAAAAAAAAAAAAAGGTTTATCATCGTCATCATCATCATTAGCATTTCACTGTGGCTGACAGCTTTTGATGGTCTTAATGATCTTAAAGGGGGTAAATGTTGCAGCAGGTTTTGACGAATGTATTTCACATGGAAATTTCAATAAATTCTGCATATCTTGCCGATTGGTCAAAACCCAGGTTTTTGCGGGGTTTTTTGCAGAATGGCGGCTTTATGGCTGTACAGCACAGCTTTCAGAGGTCGAGCAGAGAACATGAAACACAGCAGTCAGAGGGGCATAAACTCCACAAATGACTCAAAAGTCTGTCATTGCCTTCACAGTGCGGGGCCATCTCTTGCTGATAAGGCCAAATACTATGAGTTATCAACTTAGCCCCTGAGGCCTGTGATGACTTTAACGCTCCACACAAGCGCGCATGGCTAACGGTGGGGATTCAGAAAGTAGTCCTGGCCCATGCACACACCCATCATGTCTTTATCTCAGGTTAAGATAAATGTCACCACCGGCAGAAAGAAGGCAAGTGTTTACAGAAGAAGAAGATGAAAAGGAGGAGATTTGCTGGGTTTTATTTTTCCCCACACAGAATGTTAAGTGACACTTTGATGTTTAAGTGGGAGGAAGCAAATGCCTGTAATGTTAAGAAGCCCGTTTTCTGGTTCCGCGGACTCACACGCCGCTTTTGCTTCCAACAAATCCACATGAGCACTTGGGAGTCGCAGCACTCAAACCGGCTTAGTTATTCTTTCTGTTCCGCTGTCAGACAACTGTTTGACCATTAAAAAATAAACAACACAGAATCACAAGGCACGAGCGCACCGAGAATTATGCTGCCCGACTCTACTTTTAAAAAGGACTAAATAAATCCTACTAATGTCACATTAGCAACAAATTAGACTTTCATTCATCCAAATGGGCTGAATCTGTGATTATTTCTTTTCTGGCTTCGACTTCAAGGCTGACAAAAAGTCATACCAATTAACTATTAGAAAAAAATAGGCAGTAAGTTGGTTTTTATTGTTATAATTTCAGCTGGAAAAACATCAATTCCCTTTGCGTGCGTCTCATTAGTTACACCGACTTGTGCAAATTAAAGGAGCACTACAGAAAGTACATATTGCCCTTCATAACGTTGTTGGCAAGAGACAGATTTTTCCACATAACGGTCCGAATAGAAGCAGAAGAGGGCTGCGATATCTCGACTTCCCTGATGTGGGACGTGCTCTGAAAACACCAGATCCTACGTTTCCCAGAGTGCAACTTTAGAGCATTTTTGTCAGGCCTTCACTGCCTGTTAAATCTGTGAAACTCAAGATTTTCACGGGCTTCCCATTAAAATATCGAGACCTCTGAGCCCAAACGCTGATAGATGATGACATCACCATGACATCAGCAGTGTTATTTCCCCAGACTTTAGAGGTCTCCCCCCAGACCCACAAAAGACATAAAACTGTTTGCACGGGCCGGGTAGCAATGCGTAAAAGCGGTGGAATGCACGTTTAAAAAGTGAAGGTCAAACTTTGCCCAAACTGCCACAAAAGACACAACACTCACACACTTGTTTCCTAAAAGCAACATTGTGTGCTAAAGGGCAATATCAGGTGATACAGGATTATTAGAGCTCCAGTAGGAAGAGACAAAGGGATCTCTCCGACCACATGGCCCCTCTCCATGCAGACCACACCCACCTCACAGCACTGCCAGCTAATAGCTTTAAACCTGCTGTAAATGTAAATGTGGAGCTTTATCTGTTGGCGTGTTTGGCTGGCGGCGTACACCAGAGGGGAACTTGAGAAAGCAGACGGAGCGGCGGAGGAGCTTTCGCTGAGGCGGGCCCAGAGGTCTGCTGGGAAGCCACTGTTCCACTTCTCATTACCCAGGTCACTCAGGGTTATCAGGCAATGCTTAGACTGGAGAGGTAGGCACTCAGCTTCACTCAACACATACGCACATGTTTCACCCTCCAGTCGGCTTCAGACAGGCGAGCCCGTGCACTCACGCCATTTATAGAGTAGGAACTGTAAACATGGCGGAGGTTCCTGAGGCGTCTGCAGCACAGCCTAAACAGAAAAAGTCTATCACACACACACACACACAAATGCCCTCCTGCTAAACACAAAAGGTTTGCCCAAACACATCCACCCACATCCAAATACACAGGTTTAGTTTTCCCTAAACATGAACGCTGCAACCCACTGACACACACACACACACACACACACACACACACACACACACACACACACACACACACACACACACACACACACACACTCACTCTCTCCCTCTTCTAAAAACAAGCCCCTTTTGCTTCCTGCATGACGCATTCTGTGAGTGTATCTGATGGTACCCTGAGTCACAGTCGAGCTGCATTGCAGAATGGCAGAGCAAACACACACATACACACACACACACACACACACAAAGACACACAGAGTAGAGGACGGTATGAGTGTTGAGCTAAAATGCCACTGGGCAGGTGCAGTGCTTGAAAAAGAAAGAAGGAAAGAAAGAGAAAAAAAGATGGAGGAATCAGTGAAGTGTGAGAGAGAGGAGAGTGGACAAAAATATTGAACATGTCATGCAAGGTATGTAGCAACTACAAAGAAATAAAGAGGTTCCATTTTCGATTCCTGGACTCGATACCGAGTCTTTTTAAGATCTACTTTATTGTGCTGTGAAAACATGTCCTTCAAACAACTGTGTTAATTCAAGTTTCTCACCTAATTAGTTTTTTGACACAATAACATTTGAACGCCTCATTATAAAGTTATAATTTACCTTCGCCCGATACTCATTTTTACTGAGTAGAGCTTTAACATATTATTGTGTAACTCGGTGCAACCTCCGTTAACATTAGCTCCGTTAACGTTAGCTGTTAGCTCCGGTACAGGACTGTGCTGCCCAGCGGCTGCTAACAGTTAACATTGTTCACAATGTAGCATTGTCAGAAGAACAGGGAGCACGAGAGTGTTTAACCACAGGTGTGTAGCACAAGTTTGCACACTTGCACATGTACAGTAGCGACCGGGCAACATGTACGGGTAAATAAACGGCTGATAAATGACGTGATATCAGTTCGGTGCATAGACTTGCTCACTCGCCGATAGCCGATGCAGGATTTTAGAGCTGAAATGGAGGCATTTCTGACACTAGTATCGATATCGACGTTCCAAAGAAATGTGGTGAACAAGCAGAGAGGAAACGGAGAGCGAATGAGAAGGCTCGAGCGAGACCGACGGGAAGAAGGAAACTGAATTCCAGCACATTCCTGTGACAGAACTCAATTTTCTGATAGGCTCCATGTTCAGAGGCTCAGATTTGCTGAGTTAACCCAGGTTAACCTTGGGTGTGTGTGTGTGTGTGTGTGTGTGTGTGTGTGTGTGTGTGTGTGTGTGTGTGTGTGTGTGTGTGTGTGTGTGTGTGTGTGTGTGTGTGTGAATGATAGTGTGCGTGTGTGTGTGCACTATAAACACGATGGGGTAGGGACACCTTGTCCCAATCCAATCATGTGGTAGGAGCAAGAAAAAAAGAAAGGCGTGCATTTATCTCAGAATTCACACTTTCCCTGTCCTCTGCGTGACGCCCTCAGTGTCAACACACCCATGCTGCAATCAAAGTATATATATACATATATACTTATACAATCCCTCACATGTGGTTTTGGGATGTATTAAATCCACCTTTTAAAAGTCCAGACTGAAAGTGCAGGACAGTTCGTGAGGGTCGGACACGCTGCGACGCTTACCGTGCAGAAGGGAGGAAGGTGAAGGGAAGTGAGGTGAACTCAAAAACAACTTCATGGAGCTCGGCTGTGACGTCTAATAACGTCTAAATAAATAATTCAGACACAGCCCTGAGCAGACATACGTTTTCCCTTTGCTCTTCATTTTTTTATGCCACATTTTGCTGTGAGAGAGACATTCTCTCTCTCTCTCTGTCTGTCTCTGAGGGTCTGCTTCTTTTTTTCTCTCTGCTACTCTCCCTCATCTCTCTTTGGGCTGTCCACTCTCTCCCTCCCTCTCTCCCTTTTTCTCAGCCGTTAACAATAGAGCCATTCATGTGGCCACACTTTGAAACATGGCGTGGGGGGTTGGAGGGGGCCAGAGGTGACACTGAGGAGGGATGAGGAGAAAGAGGAGGAGAAGGAAGAAGAGTTGGATGTGTGTGGGGGGGCTTTCCTTTCTTTTCTTCTGCGCAGCGCTTTTATGAGGGAAGAAACATAATTTTCTCAACCCAACGTCGCCCCGCCGCGACCCCCGATCCGAGAAGACTCAAGTGTCAGTCTGCCTGACCTCCCCGACCTCTTACACCTCCTGCTTCTCACCCTCCGCTCTCTCCCACCCTTTCAATGCTGTTGTCAACGTTTAAGCTTTAAAAATCCAATGTAACAAATACAAAAAATAAAAAAGTGCAAGAGATTTAAAAGCCCTAACGGCTTTTAAAAAGCCAGCAGTGGCATCCTGGACGCTTTTCCTGTGAGCTGCGAGCTTGTTTCTGTCTTTTTTTCCGTGTCCATCTGCATGTTGTCTGCAGTTGTACCTGCTCTGGGCGGCGTATCGGACAGCTCGAACATTTCCCAGATTCCGCAGCGGCAATCCGAGCCGTGTCCGGACCAAAGCCGGGCACACAGGTGCAGCCGGCAAGAGGAGACAAGGGAGTGTGTGTGTGTGTGTGTGTGTGTGTGTGTGTGTGTGTGTGTGTGTGTGTGTGTGTGTGTGTGTGTGTGTGCGTGTGTGTGTGTGTGTGTGTGTGTGTGTGTGTGCGTGTGCGTGTGCGTGTGTGTGTGTGTGTGTGCGAACATGAGAATATAATATACGATTGTGAGCACCAAGTCCGTGAGAGAAAAATCCCCCAAAAAGGAACGAAGAGATGGAGAGAATGAGGAGACAAAAGAGAGCGGTGGTATTCAAAGTGATAAAACAAACACATAAGGACGAAGCGAGAGCAAGAAGCCGCAGGAGGATGAAAAACTTTTTTTTTTTAAAGGAAAAGGAAGGACACCGAAGTGGACACGAAATAAACTCAAATGAAATCAGCGTGGCGGATTTACTCCAAGCTCCACATGAACTTTGACCCTCCTCCATCCTCTGCGGGGGTTTTGTCCTTGAGCTAACCACAACCTGGTGTGAGCAGGAAGCCGAGGTGAGACAGCAAAGAACCGATCTATTAGGGAATAATAAACGATGGTGGTATTCGGTTCTGTGGCGGCGGGAGATTTATGGCGGGCCCGGGCGCATAAAGCTGTCTGCACTAATCTCATGGTATACACAGCGTAATCACACACACAGGGGTTCCTGAGTGCCCCCCCTCCCAAACCCCACTCTTTTAATGTACACACGCTGTCAGACGCACGGCAGGGGAGCACGCACACTCAAGAGTGGCGAACCGATCGGCCACGGGAGGAGAACGTGCTCTTTAGGGCAAGCGTGCACGCACACACACCCGCTGAGCTGCAACACCTGCAGGCCATCTAGTAGCTGTCTCGAGTAAATCCGCTGGGTCTCATTTGCAGGAGAGGTGCTTTTACAAAGAACAGGCAAACACACTCACACACAGAGGGGGGGGGGGGGGGCGTCCATTTTGAACATGTCATTTAAGCCCACATGGAATCTTTAAACCGCACTTTTGGATGGGAAACCTCTACGGTCGCAATTCACTTCATTCCAACGCGCCTTCATTTGCTTTAATGAATTTCCTTTCAAACAAATGTTAAAGTCTCAAAAGAAAGAATTTGAAATATATCTTTTTTTCTTTTCAAACACGCCTCCTCTAACATGAAGGAAATGATTCAAGAGATTTGAAGGGGTAAAATTATCTCACTCCACTGACAGACTGTTTTACCTACTTTAAGAACAATATTATTCCAGGCCTCAGCGCTGGATTAAAGGGGACTGCAGCGGCTATCGTTTTCCACTGTTCTGTTGTAGTAATCAGTAGCCCTATACGCCGTGCAGCACCAGCCACATATAATGTGAAACACATGCTCGGGAGTATATAAAATATCCCGTCTCGGACACGGTGTTTCTAGGAACAGCAGCTCCATCAAAATTGACCGGTTGTGCGTCTCCGGACCGCTGCTCCATCTGATGGGTTTACAATAAAAGATTCAGGAGCTGTTCAATTTGACTCCCACTGCGTTCTTTTATCTTGACCTCATCTTTGATTCTGTAATCAATGCTGGTACACGCCAATTTGAAGCCCATTTTGCCGGTTGAACTTGAGGCTTTGCGTAAAATATAAAAATGCTATTATCCTCTGTAGCTTTGTCAGTGTGTGAGGTCATCCTCTGAAATATTACTGAATTAATACTTTGTTCAGAATTATTTCAGTCGTATATCAGTCTGGGAGGATTACATTGTTCATTGGAATTTCATGAAGCACCTAAGAGCTTTGGAAACACACACAAAAAAAGGAAATTTTCCAGTTCCTGTGTCATCTTTGACACAACATTTGTCATCTTAAGCTGTTCTTGGAATTAATAATCAATGCTCATGATTTAGTTATTTGAAATTCAGCATCATGCACGGCAGCCTCTGCTTCTGTCAGTGCACAGGGCAGTCAGAGGGTTTTAAAATATCCATAATCATTATTACTGTCTTCATTAAAGAACCATATACCCTGGAGAAGAGCTGCAGAAAGTGGTCTTTGACTGTGTGTATAGAGCTGGAGAGGGAGAGAGATACATTTGTATGAAATCGAGGGAGACAGAGAGTGGTTAGGGAGAGACAGGGAGGGGGGAGAGAGAGCTATAATGTAAATTGATGAGAGTTTGAGTCTCTCTAGAAGGCATGGCCCAGATACCTCCGAACATTTCTATTATGGATGAAATGATGGAAAGGATGCTCGTTCAACGGGGACAGGGAGAGGGAGAAAGGGAGTCACCATCCAAGAACTTTTGTTTAGAAATGATCATCCGTTTAGTTAGAAAAAGGTGGATGCAAGTAGCACAGTTTGAACAAATGTCTTCAATATAAAAGAAACCAAACACGCTGAACCTTATTTAAACCTCTAGTCGAGATCCAAGATAGAAAATGTGTATTTGGGGGGAATTGTGTATCACATGATGCATACACTTTGAGGACAATGAGCATTTGATGGAACGGTACAGCTGCAGCTCGCTAGTAAACCTTGCGGAGCATTTAGCAGCTAAAGAGCTATAAAAGCATATATTTCCTTCTTTCACCCCCTGGTGATTGGCTGCAGTAGAGGTCATTAAGGCCCGCCCCCTTCCATGTTTCACAGTGATGTATGATGTAATTGTTCATTTTCTGAGACGTTTTGTTTTAACTAGTTATTTGATGCTATAAAAAAAGGCCACGGTTGACAGCTGGGATTCTCACGTCCTAACACTACGCTGTGGGTGTACTCGGCGTGTGATTGGTTCAGGTGGATGTATGGGCGGGGCCTCGATACTCCGGCTCCACTGCCACGATCACTACTGCGCACAATCTGGCCACAAATTAGGTCAAAGGCACAAGATGGCAGCTCCAGTATTTGGGATGCTTTGGCTTCACTTCACAGTGGGAGGAGGTTGGTGGAGACCAAAAACGAGCTAACGCAACAAACACAAATCAAAATTGACTCTAAACATGGTTAAAATTACACCATAACAAGGCAATGATATTTCAATGTTGTGTTTTCACTTTGTTACTCCAAGTAGCCCCAAACAAGAAAATTACGTAATTAATGCAGATTTAAATCTACACATCACGAAAGAGAAAGCTGGATGTTGAAGGGCTAAACAGAACAATTAGAGCCACATAATGAGAGATAAGCCAACTATGAAGAGCAGCGTGAACATGGAGAGAGAAGCACAAGGTTGATGTAAAGTCAGTCAGAGCTGGAAAGCCCTCAGGAATGTTGGTGGTGAGAAACGACAACTGCGGTAATAGTTTCCATATGGTGAGAGAGGGAGGGAAAGAGAGAGAGAGAGAGAGCTGAGAGGGGGCGAGGTGGTGGAGGGAAAGGTAGAGAGACACCACTGATGATGCAAAGAGAGGGAGAGACGGGAGGTGGCAGTCAGCAGGTAAGGATGCAGAGGATGTTTGAATAGTTAGTTGGCATCATGGGACTTTGAAGGTAACTGTGTCCTTGTCATCACACACACACACACACACACACACACACACACACACACACACACACACACACACACACACACACACACACACACACACACACACACACACACACACATCCTCCTGTCCAGAGTCCAGAATACTGCAGCGTCTGTGTCACATCCAGTACATATCACACCCGGCGTAGCCACGGAGACACAGGATGGAGGCAAGCTGGATGCCTTGGCATTTAAAAAGATCACGCATAGACACACACACACACACACACACACACACACACACACACACACACACACACACAAAGAGTTTGTCCCTCCTATAGACGCACACACACAACCTTCATCTCTCTTGTTGCTGCGCTCCTGCAGTGCTCTGCCATCCATATGATACAATGCAGCAGACGAGCGTATCACATTAAGTTGAAACTTGTGGCTGCACCATGAAGAGAAACCAGAACTAACTAACCGACTGTGGAAGAAGACTTCTTCTCCTCTTTGAACAAAGCAGAACAATGCATCCATATTCAGGTCAGCCGAAACTTTTCTCAAGCAAACATCTCCCTCTCTCTCTCTCTCTCTCTCTCTCTCTCTCTCTCTCTCTCTCTCTCTCTCTCTCTCTTTTCCCTCCTCATCTCTCTCTCATTTGCATCCTTGTTCCTGTTTTTTTTTCCTGCAGCTCAGAACTTTTGTTCGTGGCTTCTTTTGACTCCTCCAAACATTCAGGAGAAGCGAGTTCTCGACGCTGCTCTGTTGTTCATGTCTCACCCCACCCCATCCTCCCTCGCTCCACTTCTCATTCCTCCACCTCTCTTTACCTTCTGCGTTCCCGTCTTTCTTCCTCCTCCAACAAAACCGTGTCACTTCAGTGGTTTCGGCGCTTTGCTTTCATTTGAGTTCAAAAACACTTACAGGGATGGACTTATGCAAGATCTTTTTTTAAATAAACTATTAGCCAGGAAGATGTGTTTCAAAAATGGTTTAATAATCGCATGTTCATCTACAGCGCACTTGAACATCTTGGGAGCATGCTTTTAAATCTCAGTGTTTTACACGCACTTCAGCTGAGTGGTGTCTATTTTTGAAATTAATCCTTAAATTATTAATGTTCTGCTTTGTATAATATTCTGTATCAAACCTTGCTACTTTTACTGTCTTTTAATGCATATTACAGTGTTTTTTTATGAAATATGTCTTTCATAAAATGGTTTATTTAGCTGAATACAATTAATCTGAAGATTCAACACATTCTGAGATTTACATTGTACAGCAATTATGTATTATTTACTAAATCAATAGTAAAAGATTGTTTTCCCATGTCTGTGACTATCAATAATGATTACTTTCATTTTTTTATTGATGAATTGATTGATTTATCTAATCTTTTTGTCAATAAAATCCCATCCAAATTCCCCAGAGCCCAACGTAATGTCTTCCAATGACTAATTCTGTCTTACCAACAGTCCAAACCCCAAGACAGTGACACTAATTCATATTCTATATATTTAAGACATTGAATTGAAAATGATATATATGAAACATTTTACAAGCTGGAACAAGCAACATTGTTAATGTTCCTCCTGTCTGAATTATTTTGCCATGTTTTCAGCCGTGTTGGCAGCATTCCACGCTTCTGTCTGAAATCAACATGATGACATGCACTAAAGCCCCAGTGGAGAAATAAAGTGTCCTACCATGAAACCCAACCATTCCGCTGGGGGATCATACAAACCTAAAACAGTATCCCAGATACTATTTTCAGCATGTACTCTGGATGATTTGCAGCAGTCTGGATCGGGCCCATTAAGGTCGTCTGGTGGAGGTGTGTGGTGACAGAGCACCGCAAGTCCTGACAAATGTGTGTGTGTGTGTGTGTGTGTGTGTGTGTGTGTGTGTGTGTGTGTGTGTGTGTGTGTGTGTGTGTGTGTGTGTGTGTGTGTGTGTGTGTGAGAGAGGAAGAGATTGAGAGGGCCCCCCAGCTCACAAATGGATACACCTCCGCATGTGAACCCCTCGACAGAGCCTCAAGGAGACCCTCGAGACGGACATGCACAAACACAAGCCCCAGACCCCCTGTGACTGCCAGTGAGGTCGGTAGTGTGTTTAAGAGTACAGCTCACGATAACATGTATGCACACACACACACACACATGGATGGTGGCTGCTGGCCTTAATGCCTGTTGTGGGAAAAGTCTTTGAGCTTCGACTCATTCACTCCAACCACCTCGCTAATTTAATTAGGTCACACAGGGCTCTGGAGAACTGAAGGTTATAATGCATGCAGTGGCTCTCATTCTCTATGCTTCACACACACACACACACACACACACACACATGCAGAGAACCATCCAAGGGCCGTCCCTCTGGGAGTGAAGGAGTGAGGTGAGACGCTGACCTGCCACAGTGGGGGTCACTTACATCTCCAAAGCTGTGTGTGTGCGTGCGTGCGTGCGTGCGTGCGTGCGTGCGTGCGTGCGTGCGTGCGTGCGTGCGTGTGTGTGTGTGTGTGTGTGTGTGTGTGTGTGTGTGTGTGTGTGTGTGTGTTTCCACATGCGTTCATGCATGTAGGCGAGGGTCCCCTCTCCCCATCTGTGACCCCGGAGGATGTGTGTGTGTGTGTGTGTGTGTGTGTGTGTGTGTGTGTGTGTGTGTGTGTGTGTGTGTGTGTGTGTGTGTGTGTGTGTGTGTGTGTGTGTGTGTAGGCTCAACTTTGCTCCGGAGAGGCCACAGGGTGCATGGAGTCTGAAACTTTAGCTAAAGGCGACTCAACTTAAGCTCAGTCAGGCCACGGTGTCAGGAGAGCAGTGTAATCCATAGGGGGCCCCTGGGGGCCACCAAGTATGCAGGGCTCCTGGGATATTTCTTTTAATTTTTTTTAACCAAGCTGCTAAGTGTGTCTGTCTTTCCAACTAAATGTTCCAACTCCCGGAACCTGTCAACTCAGCTCCAAGTTCCTACACTCCATTTAGCCATTTAGGGTTCTTCACCTTGTCCCCCATAAGAGAACCATTGTTGGTTCCTGGTGGGAGAATTTTATAAAGGTTCCAATTGGAACCCTTTCAAAGGGTTCCACCTTAAAAACCTACATAAAGAGTCCCATCCAAAAACCAGGAACACATCAATCAGCTCATCAGCGTGGCTCAATATCTTGTTTCTATCAGTCTATGGTACAGGATATGGAGACAGACTTGTATAATTAATTAATTTATTGTTTACTTCTGGGGATCTGTTGGTATACAGATTAAGCATATTTCGCAAAATGTTGAACTATATTCTTTAGGTGACACCATCTCTGTAAATTGGGGTTGTTGTATTCTATCTTCACTTATCATCTTTGAAGCTTAGGTTTATGAATAAAATATGTAGTATCTATGTGTTTGGGTTAAGGATAAGGTTATGGTAAGGGAATTATTATACTCAGACGGTTTTCTTAAGGATATAAATCCCAGGATATGTGTGTGTTTGTTGTGTGTGTCCCAACAGGGGACTTGTGTATATGCAGCAGTGCTTAATCCACCATTGGAAATGGGAACCTGGCTTCCATTCGGTTTCCCCCACAGGCTCCGAGCAGTGCTACCCGACTCCCAGACTCTCAGCTACTCTGACTCCAGTGGAACGCATCTTGAAGCGATTTGGGGCTCAAACCCTCTGCTCCCCCCCTCCCCTCCTCTTTGGCTCTCCAACCCCCCCTCACCCTCACTCCTCATCCCGTTCAAGGCTGAAGGAAGCTTTAAGGGCTTATGGGAAAGCGCTGGAGCGGCAGTCCTGGCTCGACCCAGGGGTTGCGGAGCCCCGCGGTAAAATCAACAGTTAGCCCGCCGCTACAGCAGAGTCCGAGCAGTCCGGGAGGGAGGGATGCGTCCATGAAAGTAGGACAGACAGGGTCCAGGGCCCGCTGGGGGCTGCCTCAATTGCAAACAGACACACATAAGTACAATCACATGCGCATGCACGCACGCACGCACACACACACACACACACACACACACACACACACACACACACACACACACACACACACACACACACACACACACGTCTGCACACAAACATGCTCAAAGAGAAAGCCTCCAGGTCATCGAAAATCCTATTCACTCACGTCAGGATATTGAAGTGTGTCATGCCAATATTTCAGTGCTGATAGCTTTGCCAGAAAGTCAGTGTGTGTGTGTGTGTGTGTGTGTGTGTGTGTGTGTGTGTGTGTGTGTGTGTGTGTGTGTGTGTGTGTGTGTGGGTGTGGGTGTGTGTGTGCTTGAGTACGTCCGTGCGCGCCCCTCGCCACTTCTCTCCCACTTTATTTTCTAAAGAGTGGCTTTTTCAAAAGTCGCCCGGGTATTTTCAAGGGGCCTGTCTAATTCATGCAGGTGAAGTGTTTTAAAGCTCCATTCCCAGTTTACCTGCGGGGCCTGCAGCACACACAACAGAGGTGTTGAAATAATACCCCCTCCCCTCGCCTCCTTCTCCCTCACTTTTATCACAACTTCTATCCTTTTGTCCTTCACTTCCCTCCACACCTGCCTCCTCCCGCTGCACTCCTCTTTCTTTCCATCTCTTCCTTATCCCTCCTTCTCTTCACCGCTCCCCACCTCCCCTCCTGCAGTTCTCTCTCGCTCTCTTTTTTTTTTTACCTCATCCATCCCTCATCCGCTCTCTCTTTGCCTCTCATAGTGTTTGAAGCAGAGTGTTTGTCTCTAGGGCTGGATGATTGACAGCTGAGAGAGAGCCAGGCAGCTCTCTGGTGACAGATAAGGACTTTGGCTCTATTACTCACTGGGTCCCACAGACACACACACACACACACACACACACACACACACACACACACACACACACACACACACACACACACACACACACACACACATAAACTCTCACCCATCCTCCCACATGCAAACGGGTTCACGTATTTGCCTGTACACACACACACACACACACACACACACACAACAGAGAAACACTCACTCCGGGTCCCATGTTGCTCCCACGGTTCAGCAGGGAGCAGACAAACCTATTTGCATTAGGAAGCAGCGTGTAAAATAAATAAAGAATCGGATGAATCGAGGAATAAATAGACAGGAGGCCCGGCTGGGGATGAGTATGACTGACTTGCAGAGGGTGTGTGTGTGTGTGTGTGTGTGTGTGTGTGTGTGTGTGTGTGTGTGTGTGTGTGTGTGTGTGTGTGTGTGTGTGTGTGTGTGTGTGTGTGTGTGCTCTGCTTTTCAACTTCTGGGCTCCTGAGTGAGGAGAGCAGCAGTGCAGCAGAAGAGACACCCAGCACACCCTGTTGAACACACACACACACACACACACACACACACACACACACACACACACACACACACACACACACACATAAACATGGCACACAGTCGAATACACATGAAACGATTCTACAAAGCCCGAATCATTATGGTAATAGCAAAATGAAAGGGTCTAAAAATACTGTTTTATTCCTCCCTTTGTTTCGGGGGGAACTCCGGAGAGACCACCGGCTGACAATGAGGGAGGGAAAGAGGGAGACAGAGGAAGATAAGTAGTTTCTCCTCCTGTCTGCTTTCCCATGAACATACCACCCAAATCTCTGGATTGCAAACCATCTTCTTTTCTTCAAAGAGAGAAATTGGACTGAGCTCAACTGATTGGAATTGGGTGCATGTTCGTGCGTTTGGCAAAAAGAAGGAACCTCCGCCACTGGTTGATTGACAGCTAAAAAGTGAAGGGAGATGGCGAGAAGGAGAGGCAGCAGGCGCATAAACAGGTGCAACATCAGACATGGAGAGGAAAGAGAGCAAACGTGGAATTAGAGGAAAACACGGAGAATTAGAGTATTTAGGTAAATTTGTGCAAGAGAAAAATAGGCTTAGAAAAAGGAGCAAGGAAAGAAGGAGGGATGGATGAAAGCCTCTGAGATGTCATGCTGGGTTACAGGTGTGTGTGTGTCAGGGCGTCGCAGGGGAGAAAATGAAGGGAATGCTGAAGAAAAAAAAGGATGAGTGAGGAATAATTGGGTCGACCCCCGGCAGAGGAGCGTGGCAGGTGAAAGGACGGTTGGGGGCAAAGCGAGGTTGGAAAGATGGATGGGCGGCGGGGAGATGAAGCGAAAGTGTTGAAGGCAAGGACGCGGTGTGACATAGCAGGAGGAAAGGGATAAAAAAAAAAAAAAGAAAAGGCCAGAGGCATGACTAAGGAGACGGCAGGCTCAGCGTGAGAGAAAAGGGGGAAGAAAGGAGAGGAGGGCGGCCCGGGCCGGCCGGCGAGGACAGAGGTTTAAAAAAAAGTGAGTGGAGCGAAAGAGGAGGAGGTGACAGAGATAGACGCAGCGCATGAAAATGGCCTTTGTCATCCCCACAAAGGGAGCGTCAGCGCGAGCTGCTTTTTCCAGCATCTCTTCGATGACAATAGCTATTTGTCTCCTCATCAGAGAGCGCAGTGAGGAGAGAGGAGAAAGTACAGAACACACTGTTCTCCATCTCCGTCCTCCTCGATCCCCCCATGCCATGACGCACAAACACCCTTAAACATATATGTATACACGTATATAAATAGCTCTAACTCTCTGTTAATAGGAGGGGGGTGGACCTCCACACACCTATCCTCCCTTATTTGAGGTTAGAGGTCAAGGGTCACGCTTGACTGCTGATGGTGCATCCTGCCAGACAAAGCAGATTAACACACACACACACACACACAAACAGGCCGAGCAGTGGTATGTCATCCCTCTGACCCCTCCCCCCTCCCAGCTTGTTCCCAAGCCTCGGCCCCATTGGGCGAGATAGCATCATATGTTGCTGGTTGCACCAATAAGAGGTCAAGGCCTCGATTGTGTGCGGGTCAGCGGTCAAACCGCGTCTTGCCACGGGGCGCTGATGTCACCGTGGAGTTAGCATTCATAGCGGACAAACTGCGGATGGGTTGTCCTGAGCGTTTTTCCACATCTCAGACTGTCATGTTTGCCGTTCAGTGGGCGCTTCTATCTGCCAAACACATTTATCTTGTTATTCATACTTAATGAGGACCTGGAGACTGAACCTGGTCCCTGTGCTGGTGCTACCGCTCCACTCACTCATCTATGAGATCACCTCAGTTCAGTCTCTAAACTCAATAAGAATCAGAAGAATGTTATCTGGGCAGTGTTTAACTCAAAATTAATTTCATTTAGTCTTCTGGTCTGACCCCGCTCTGGCTGGGAATTTCAGATAAGATTAATATGCAAACTCAATTTATGCTATCAGCTTAAATAATGTCATATTTGATATCTCCGCAGTGGGACGTTGTCCTGTGAACTCGCCAACCTGGGACCTCCACCTCGATGAGAGTTTGTCTAGCCACAAGGACGCAATGTTGCTCAGCAGACATTTAATGATGTTATGTAACTACGGATCCTTTCAGAAGAATTATTAACATTTGGTGTATGAAATGTCAGGAAATGCAATTGCAATTTCTCAACAGTTCTCAACCAAGGTAATGCATTTACAGTGACGTATAAGAGAGAAGTAGTAGAAGCTGAGAACAGCAGATGTTTGATGATTATCAATTAATTGACTACACAAATAATCAAATTGACGAAGATTTTTAAAATAGACAGCATATGAAATATACCCATGGAATTAAAATTCGTTTTGAAGTTTTTGAGGGGAAAACAACTTTAAACCTTTTTGTTTGAACTAAAACGCCAAATTCAGAGAATATATATTGCATCCATATGACTCTCAACATGGCAACGGCTGGGCAGGAGGATGTGTGCTGAGAATATTCCAACCAAAAACTTCCAGAAAAAATTTCATGGATCTCCAGACAAGAAAGGTTGCTGCTCTAGAATCAAGACAAATGTGACTTGACTTGAAAATTAGTGAAACAAGTTGATTTTTTTGGAAAGCCCTTTGAAATAATCTTGCTGCACAGAGAGCGTGTTGGAGAAAACTAAGACTAAGACGTTAAGGACTTGATGGGGAGATTGCCTGCAGGGTAAATAATGATCTCCTGCCTAAGTAACAACAACAGATCAGTTCTGATGTCCTTCTTTCCACTGTTGATCCGTGTGTGAGGTCTTCCTCCTGATCTGGCATCAGTGGGCAACTCTGCCCGTGTGTTTAGAGGTGTTAAATGCCCCCCTGACCTGCTGCAGTCTGTTATTAGGCCTACCGACTGCCAGGCCTGCTAACTCACACTGGCATCAACACCCACGCCTGGCAACGCACACACACACACACACACATCAGTCAGATGCAAAAACTCACACACTTGCAAGCTCTCGCAGACACACAAAGACACGACGGGCACGCAGCAGAGGGTGAATCGCCAGTGATCCTCCTCCTCCCCCTTCCGCCTTATCAGTGGGTTGCGTTCCGCCTTAGCCGCGCATACTGTATAGTCATTAATCATGATTCTCATTAATTATCTATGCACCCGGCTGGCTAATTAACACATCAGCTCAAGCAGAACTAATGCTGCATGCTAGTTCACCTCCCACTCACACCCAACTAAACACACACCCTAGAAACCAACTCCAACCTTGCATCTCCCAAACTTGAATTCCTGTCAGCTGCGAGGAGGAAACAGACTTGTTGGAGGAGAAAGCTTTAATGTGACAATGCAGTCGGAGGAGGGCATGAAGACGGCCCACCGGCTGCAGATTAAAGGAACATTCTGCTGTGCATTACCCGCTTGTGATGTTTAATGTCTTGTGTGATGTATAATTTAGGTCTTCGCTGAACCCATTTGCGCTTCTTGTCGTGTCAACATAAGTCAGTGCTTTGTTCCGGAGTGTATTTAGACAGCTCCTAATGAATGGTCATAAAACTGTCACTTTCTGCATGTGGAGGCAGTGCTGGCATTACAAACACACAATACAGGCTGAATGAATAACAAATCCACCACCAACCTTGTTGTTTTCCCTTATACGTGTATCTGTATGCTGTGCTGCTATGATATTGAATGCATAAAGGCCAAATGACATGAGCATTAAAAAAATTAAAACTCACATTCACCCGTAAGGGTAAAGTAAAAGCATGTCAATATTTCGCCCTGAGCCCAACATTGGTGACACACAATTTTGGGCTGATGACCTTTAGAAAATGTTTTAATAGAGCTGACCCTTGTGGGAATGGAGAGCCCGGGAGAGATTTTCAGTGTTTAGAAAGTCATATATTCCATCAATAAAAAGACTTTGTCAACAGCAAAGAGAGCATATTTTGGGTGATGTACTGTATATTAAATATTTGGGGGTTTATTGTGCTTTTTTAATTATTTGTATCCCCCGATTGGCCATCTCTTTAGTATTTCAGCACAAATTCACATGCCTCCCATGTGGATGGATCTGGATCTTTGCTGTGTGCAAAAGTGCTCGTAGTCTTTGTGTCCTGGGGTTTATTCACTGTAAAACTAAAAAGCTGTCAGCATCTCTCTGCACTGATATCACAGAGATAACAGAGCTCTAACGGAGCCCAAAACAAGTTGGATTCGAGGAGAGGGGCAGCCAGTAAGTAACATCCCAGTGAGAGGACGCTGCGGTAATTGAACCGGATGAATTGGAAACACCTGCGGCCTTTACTCGGTGGGAAGTGCGGGCGTGAACCACCTGACACCAATCACCAGAGGGGCCGGATTTTAATTTGGCCATCTCTTCTTGGTTAGGGCATGTGGGACACTCGGGAGCAGACGGTGATAACAAGCAGTCAGATGGATTCAAACCGACTCCTTTCAGAGTACAGCCGAGGTGCTGTATGTGGTTTATATGCTGGTCCAGCTTCCATAGTATTTACTCCCTTTAATCTCCCATGAGGCCTTGGGCTGGAGTGAGATATGTGCCTGGGGTTAAAACGGAGGGTAATTCACACTCAGACATGGAATTATAATGTTTCCATGCATGAAGCCCTGAATAATTTACAGCTTTCAATGGCTTAACATTACTCATCCCGCGAACATACACACACACACACACACACACACAGGTCTGGAAGAGCACAAGCTGTGGTGAAGATTTAGTCATCGCCCTCGCTTCACCAATCTCTCAGTGGTGCATCACTAAATACAGCCCCCCTCATCTCATTCGTTCTGACAGCCTGTGCAGCATATAATTATGTCCCCCGTGAAACCAGGGCAGTAATCTCACACACTTGTCTGGCCATTATTGCGGAGGCTCTGGCTTCTCTCTGCCCACACCCTGCCTTTCCCCTCAACCCTCTTTCATCCGGCACTTGTTCTCTGATTTATATATCTCTTCTTCTTCATATCTCTCTCTCTCTCTCTCTCTCTCTCTCTCTCTCTCTCTCTCTCTGGGCCAAAAGCCTGAATGAGGGAAGGAATGAGAGAGAGAAAGAGACGGCCTGACATTAACGAGATTGCTCGTTAAGAAAGGAGGGAGGGGAAGAAGGAGAGAGGGAGGGAGGGAGGAGGAGAATGGAGTGGCTGTAATTGGGAGTTGTTTTTTTAAAAGGAGCGAAAGAAAAGACAGAATTGGGTTTCCGTCCAGGGCCTGTCTGGAAGTGTGTGTGTGTGTGTGTGTGTGTGTGTGTGTGTGTGTGTGTGTGTGTGTGTGTGTGTGTGTGCGTGTGCGTGTGTGTGCGTGTGTAGCAGATACAGAGGGGACTAAATATAAGGTGAGAAAATGACTTTTGGATTTCTCAAGAGGTGTTAAAGGTCAGACCCACATATCAATCAGGTTCATACAAAGGGCTGGAGCTGGGTCTGGGTCTCCTTCAATCTCTCCTCCGAGACAAAGAAACACTTCACAGTAACAGCCTGATGCTGGAGACTATTTCCTCCCTGTGCTTGTAGCTGCTGCACTGTCAGCAGGCCCATTACAGAAACGTATTTCATTGGCATTTCACTTCTTGTTGGGCAGAGAGGCTGCAAGCCGCTTCCCAACGGCAGACACATCCTGCCGAGACAGCTCGGTTTATGGCAACATAAAGCTGCGTCGACATCCCCCCACGTTGCGGATATATTTACTCTTCCCCCAACCTCAGGGAGTGACGCACAATACCTTCTGAGGCTTTACACTTTCTCTTACATGGGGTTGAACTCCTCTTCAAACTTTTTCAACTCAAAATAAAAAAAAAATTAGAAACATTTGTGTGAATGAGCGAGCCACCCCAAATAAGTCTGTGTGTGGCTGAAAGCGTGGGGCTTTGCATTTCTTAATGTGCAAATATGTGCCAATACACATATGTGTGTGTGTGTGTGTGTGTGTGTGTGTGTGTGTGTGTGTGTGTGTGTGTGTGTGTGTGTGTGTGTGTGTGTGTGTGTACGTAATTCGGTGTAATCCCTCGCTGTGGGACACCCTCCCTTCTTCCCGTGCCAGATGAGGTGATATTCTGCCAATTGCGACGGGCATGTGGGCTGCCAACTGCGAACATACACTCTCCGAAATCATAATCATACGCTGGCATGTGACGCATGCATATAGGACACAGAGAGCCGTGTGTGTGTGTGTGTGTGTGTGTGTGTGTGTGTGTGTGTGTGTGTGTGTGTGTGTGTGTGTGTGTGTGTGTGTGTGTGTTTGCAGGAACAGACACAAACCCAATCTTGGCTGCATGTGGGCAGGTTTATTCCAGTCCATAGGTCTGGAAGAAATGTTGGCGGATTAGGAAGAGAGCCCACAGAGAGGTAGATGGAGGAACTACGGGAGGGATGGATGGACGGAGATGAAAAAGACCCAAAGAAATGAAAGTAAGTACGTAAAAGTAAACGAAAGAGAGACGGAAATTAGATCGAGAGGCTTGATGACGGAGGAATGAAAGTGGGCCAGGCTGGTGCTATGAAACAGTTAACTCCATGGTTTATAGAGGGATGGATTATCTACCTCTCTGTTTCCCCCCTCCTGCTCCAATCTCTCCATTGTGTGCCACTATAGAGCTTTATGGATGCAGCGGTGTAGGGAGGGGATTGAAAGAAATTCCCTCTCTCTCTTTCTCCAGCTAAATTAATAATATGAAGCTCTCTATCCCTCTCAGTCTGCTTTATCCTTTTATTCGCCCCCTCCTCTGCTTTATCTCAGAGTATTCCTTGATTCCCATTATTCCCTTGGCTGTATGCTAGAGTTATAGGAGTATATGCTTCTGTGTGTGTGTGTGTGTGTGTGTGTGTGTGTGTGTGTGTGTGTGTGTGTGTGTGTGTGTATTCAAAGCAAGCTTGACAGGCTGCACACCAAACTGAGCATGAGTTTTTCTTTTTTCTTTTTTGCTGGTGAGAGACTGCAGGGTATGAAAGAGAGAACGAGTGAGAAATAGCGAGAGATAGGTACAAGCGGAGGGTGAGAATTTGAGAAGATGGGAGGAGAGAGAGAGAGAGAGAGAGAGAGAGAGAGAGAGAGAGAGAGAGAGAGAAAATGAGTGAGAGAGAAAGTGACGTGCACAGGCGGAGGTGTGAGATGAGAGCCAATAGATCAGAGTCACAGTTTCTAATAAGAGGTGTGACGCGTTCACGTCTTTTACATTGCTTCCTCTTTTTAAAATACAATTCTGCTTTCCACCTTTTGCTCCCTCCGTCAACAGTGCTTGAACTGGAGTAAAATAAAATTGTAACAAAAAAAAGAACCTACATGCAAATGGTTGGGCATGAATAACGCAAAATAATTGTTAATTTGAGGGTATAAATTACTAATTCACAACACAAAACACTTGCACAATTTCACTTGCTGGGCTCTGTGTAATAATATTTATAGCCAGAGGATTTTGGAGGTGCGAGCAGAAATCTAAGAGCTTTCTCACTCAGCCAGACCTCATATTGTCTCGCACCTCCTCTCACCTCTCCCCTTTCACCCCTCTTGGCTTGTTTGAGCTGGAAACCAGACGATTTTGGCTGATGCTTATATTGCTTTTTCCTTCTTCCACAGGACCAGGTAAGCCCACTTTAATTGCGCCAAAGTGTGCCGCTGCTTCCCATTAAAACTTTTATAGCGGCGAAACCGCTGGGAGCCTTCTATTGGAAAATGCAGTGCAGTATTTGTTCTCTTGCGAGCCACATGCCTATATTAATCCATTCGAGACTGGTGGTAGCCCATCAAGCACTGCCCACCCTATTTTTCCCCATCCCTGACTCCATCCCTCACCCTCCCTCTCTCCCTCTCTCTCTATCTCAGCCAGTGGATGTCTTTAATCAGAGCGTCGATCAGGGTGCGAGGCGCGTGAGAGAATGAAGCTTAATCCAATATAAGATACACAAGATAATACAGCTGTTAAAACCATCAGCCGCCTGCTAGATAACAACCCTGTCACCCGCATTAAGTCTCCCGCTATCTGCCTCGTCTCCCATCGTGCTCACTTTTACGCTCCGTCGTTGTCGAATCGTGCTTTCCTAATGGTGAAGTGAATGCTTGTTAAATGTCAGCGTCTCTTCATCAGGTTTTTTTTTTTCTCTCACTGTTTTTAATTGAAGTCTCTTCGCGTCATGGTTTCCTTCAGGGTTATTACTGTTAACAAGAAGTCTAAATCTAGCCATGAAAACCACTGTTGGATTAATTAATTAGATTTAAAATGATAGTAGGGAAAAAGTAAATCAAATCTTGCCCCTGAGGTTATTGAATAAAATAACAAAAATAATATGTATTTGCCAATATACAGAGATATTCCTTAAATAACTGATGCAAAAGGCTTTTGGATATCTGGAGTCCCAACAGAGTCAGTTTTTAGGGGCTGGATCAGAAAAGTGAGTCAACAAGCCAGGCTCCCTTTCCTCTGTCACATGCAGGATCATTAGAATGTACCGCCAACGGCTTGAGAACCACCTTTGCAAAGGTATGCCATATTTCTTTCTCTCAAACCAATCAGATTAAAGAGACAGGCGCTAAAACGGATGAATACAAGTAAATACAGACTAATAATGTGTGCCTTTGAATATTAACACATGCAAAAAAAATTCTAGTAGAAACTAGTGCTGTCATATTAGCGCGTTATTAACGGCGTTAATGCAAACCAATTTTAACGCCGTCAATTTTATTAACGGCGTTAATGCATTTTAATTTTTCAAAAGAAAAAATCCGCGAGCACCACGCCGGATGTAGGTCAACCGGAAGCAAAACAATAGGCACGCCGTTTGGGCTTGGAAGCTAGGCTAACGTTACGGTTTGAAATGAATGAACGGTGAGCGCGATACGGCAAAATGAATGATATTCAGTGAACTGCGAACAGGTGCGCGTGCCAGAAGGGAGCGCGAGTGAACACATTGAACACAGCAGGAGAGAACGCAACGTTAGCCAGCTAGCTAAAGCTCCGGTGGGAAATTATTAGCTAACGCTAGCTACAGCTTGATGAATTGAGTCATTGAACACAGCAGGAGAGAACGCAATGTTAGCCAGCTAGCTAAAGCTCCGGTGGAAAATGATTAGCTTATGCCGTGTTCACACCGGACGCGCCGCGTCCGGTGTGAACACGGCATAACGCTACCGTTTTTGAGGAGGTAGATTTTGAGGTGAGGGGACTGACAAGGCAGAAGGTAAAGTGGTCCACCGTTCTATCAATAAGCAGACCTGCCAACCTGTACGCAATTTGCGTAGCGGATACGCATTTTGACGTCAAAGTACGCTGGTAAAAATGAGTCTAAAATTAATTTTAGACTAATTGACCAGCACACATTATATGCAATGCAATATAATGCATGACGAGTATTTAATGACTTATCAATATATAGGTTATATATCAAGGTTGGCAGGTCTGAATAAGGCTAAACTAGAAGTTAACACCAATACAAACATTATTTTTTCCAGAATGAGTGTGTTAGGGGAGAAGGATGCAGCCATTGTTAAACAGCTGGATTGAAATGCAGCTGGAACTGGTCTTGGCTAAAACTGGAAGGCAAGGTCTCAATAAAAGGGCAAGAGGTGTCCTTTCATCTAGGAGATGTATTCTCCAAAATCAACAGGCAGGGATTCGCCAGATGCATTCTCTGCATCAAAGATATAAATTATGCTAACAAAGGCAGCCATGCTCTCCCTTACCACATCGTGCCTCATATACTGTAAATGTTAGACCAGTGACAGGCTGGCATGAAATGGCTTGCATAATACTTAGTAAGGAGGCCATAATAATTTTTGACTCATGGCTGAAGTTAAGTTTCTCCAGCTCTCCCCAGGTTGGCAAAAAAGCATCTCAAAATGCATCAGATTGATGCTTTAAAATATGGAATATTTACATTTTTCTTACGGGGGAGCATGCCCCCGGACCCCCCTAGAGGGGTAATATCCTTCTCACCTTTTTCACCCCTGACCCGTTTTCATGCCTGGTGCACTCTATAATTTTATTTTGTAAACCCTTGTTTACCTGAAATGTGCAGTGATTTTATTTTGTACCGCCCTGTTTGGCAGTTGTTTTTCAATAAAATAAAGCAAGCCAATCCACTTTTTCATGTTGATAAGAGCATTAAAATGCAAAAAAAAATAATTGCGATTAATTGCGATTAATCGCGAGTTAACTATGACATAAATGCGATTAATCTTTTAATATAATAATATTTGAATCGCTTGACAGCACTAGTAGAAACCCAAGATACACGCATGAACCTTAAAATGATCATGTCTCCTTTAACGAGTAAACTACTTTTAAATATTACATAGAAATAGACTAAAGCTAAACCTGTAAATAAATAACAACTGCCCGAAAGATGTGAACTTTAATTAAAAGTTAATGTAAAACTGTAAAAACATTGACCCTAATCTCTTTCACTCCTCACAGAAAGGCCACTCTCCATTTCTGACTGCTGAACGTTGGATTAAAGCAGTGACAGTGTGCACAGGATTGTGGCAGGTTAACCAATTAATGTAATCCACTGGCCAAACTGGTCGAGTCACAAGCGAGCGGGCAAACGGCGAAGAAGAGAGATGGCGCGTGCAAAAACAGAGAGGGGAAGTTAAAAACAAAAGGTGACGGAGAGAGATGGAACAGGACCGGTTAGCGGAGGTGAAGAGTGAGAGCTCGTCTGCGCACTGACAGACGTTTAAACTAAGCGGACGTTTAACAGACAGATAGATGGAGAGATAACCGGTGAGGAAAAACTGGGAATTAATGGAGGGTGACTGCTGGAGGAGGGGCCTCTGTCAGCACCTCGCAGGAGCCGGTTGAAGCAGTGGTTGGGTTTAAAGACAGCATGGCTAAGGACAGAGAGATAAGATATAGCACTGCGAGCTATTCGTCACATTTATGGGAGAGGTGACATTTATCCAGACGACAGCTTCTTGGTGCAAGTGGGTTTTGAGGGTGCACAGGCCACAAAAAGGACAGAAAGTCTCAGGTGTCGATCAAGGCTTGACTGTTTTGTGTGTCTAGGTGCAAGGACTATTTCCTCAGCCTGAGTATGGGACACCTGTCACCTCCTAAAACACACACACACACACGTCTCTTGTCTAGGTGAGGCATAACGCACGGGTGGGACGAAGAGATAGAGAAGGAGCGAGACGGGCATTAGAGAGAGAGAGAGAAACGGGGCTTACGGAGGACAGAGGGAGGACGGATGGAAAGCTGAAGATAAACTAAGCTTCAGACAGCAAAGCAGAATGTGTGTTGGGAGAAAGACGCACTTTGTTGTGAGGGGACAGTGGACAAGGGGACTGACGGGCCGGTTTGAAGGTGGAAAAAACAGAGGCGGGATGCAAGAGTTGGCCCCCGGGAGGAAGAGGGAGGAAAGAGACAGAAAAAAAAGAATTGACTGGAGCGAAGAAGAGAGGGGAAAAGGCGATGGGAGGAGAAAAGGAGAGGGGTGAGGGAGAGGAGGGAGGGTCCGTGGGTTCATAATCCCCTTACAGACAGCTTTGTTGAGTGATTGACAGCCCAGCACGCCACGTTAGAGCCCGAGCACACGGAGGCCGCTGTGGCTGCAGGGATTATCTCTCCCCTGGTTTACAACCCCCACCCCCCATCCACTCCCACACACACCACCTCATCACCACCTCATCACCGCCCCTCCCACGATGGGGTCAAGTGGTACAGGCCAGTTCCTGTTGTTTCCACGCTCTCTTTTCATGCTCGCCCAGAAACCTCGCTTTGTCTCACATGATTGTGTTGTTTAGCAAATAATGCCTAATGCGGCGATGGAGGGACAGGGTGGGATGGAGGGGGGGTTGTATACAAACCCACGCAGGGCATGTACACAAGTGGACGCACCCACGCATGACGCATGCCTGACATCCACACAATCACACTTGCACGCGCACGCACACGCGCGCACATAAAACTCTATTCAGCATGCAAGGGCATCATGAGGGTGCAGAAGCACTTAAACAAGACCTTCAGTGAATTCTTTTGTTCTAGCTAAGTACCGCTATAATAGAGTTAGCTCGCCCGTCACAGCAGTGATTACTTTAAGAGGAAACATAAGGAGAAAAGCAAAGGTTTTGATTAAAAGGAGATAACATTTTTTGTATTTTTCTTTTTTTAAACAAACAGTTGAATTACAGCACTTGGGCATGATCGCTCCATTGTTCGGCCGCTCTGCAGCAGCCATGTTAAGGCTTTGATAAGTCAGATAATACGGGTGATTTACCAAGTTCCAGCTTTGAGACTGAACGCGTTGCAATGCTCAGCTGTACACACACACACACACATATATATATATATATATATATATATATATATATATATATATATATATATATATATATATAACGGCCACCCAAGACTAAGTCTCCAGATGGGCTATAGGCCTAACTGGGACCAGTGGCTTTACTGAAACACACAGAGTGGGGAACCAAATACAAACACGACAGCAGCTGTGTGTGTTAGCTTGCAAGGAAACACACACACGCGCACACGCATACTTTTTCAAACGGCAAAACCAAACAGCCAGAGAGCTAGCAGAGCCATGCAACGGGGACATGCGCGCACAAGGTACGGGACTGCACGTGTTCGGCACAGTGACCCACAGTGGCTCCACCCATCCATCAACCGAAAACCAAAAGGACATAAGAGAGAGATTGTCGAAAAGTAAAGCTTTTGTCCCATCTCCCCCCTGCTCACCAGCATTCTTCTGGCTTGATTTGCTTTGTGGGGGAAGTAGGGAGAGAGAGGAAAGAAATGAAGGATGAAAGAAAGGATGGAAGAAAGGAAGGCGATCCATCTGTTTTTCTCCCCCCTCATGTGGCTGGGGACCTGCAATACAGCTGCAGTCCGATGGAGAGCAAGACTGATAAAGAATAAGAAAGATTTTTAGAGGAGAGGTTAGAGGACGGGGTAGCTAATGAGGGAAAGGCTTCCTGATTTTGAGGGAGTGGTACATCTGCTCATATATATATATATATATATATATATATATATATATATGAATGTGTGTGTGTGTGTGTAGGCCCAGCTCCGGCTCACAGTTCCTCCCAAATTACACCGCAGTGATAGGCAATCACGATTATTCATCCTGTCTTCACTACAGAGGACCTATTTACTGCTGGACAGTGATGAGCGAATGAGGAGAAACAGAGACTACACATCAAAAAGCCACCCACTAAGAACAAGAGAGACAAACTGAGAGGGTGAAAGGGAGAAGAAGAAGAAGAAAGCAATTCTTTTTTTTTCTTCTTTTTTTTCAAGGGAGGGAATACATTTTACTGTCTGCCAACTAGCTGTAACATGATAACGGCTGGATATGCAGACAAGGATATGCACACTGGTGTCGAGGCAGGCAACGAGAGAGAAAGTGAAAGGAAAGACAAAAGAAATGAAGGGGGGATTTGTGCGGAGAAGTGGACCGGTTTTACAGACGACGAGAGGGGTAAGAGTGCGTGTGGGAGAGTGCGAAGCCGGAGTGCCGAGTGTGTGTGAGGGCTTTCAGTGAAAGCGCTGTGGGGGGGGGATCTTTTGTTCACTGGGAGCGGAGGGAGGAGGAAAAAGTGAAGGAGGGAGAGTGAGAGAGTAGAAAAGGAAGGAGTGAGGGATACGCTACTGACGGAGAGAGAGAAGGAGGGAGAGGGGGGGGGGGGGGGGTATGTACCTCTGAAGAAACTCAACCCCTCCACTTGGACTTTTTCCAGCACTGAGAGCAATAACATTTTTCATCTGTGCATGCATGAATATGTGTGTGTATACAAGCCCTCCACTGTGTGTGTGCATGCATGGCTGGCTCTGTATGTGTGTGTGTGTGTGTGTGTGTGTGTGTGTGTGTGTGTGTGTGTGTGTGTGTGTGTGTGTGTGTGTGTGTGTGTGTGTGTGTGTGTGTGTGAATATGAATGCTGGTGTGTGTTAACGCTGACTGCAAGACATGAGGACAAAGGCAGGAGGGACAGAGAGAGAAAAGAGAGACAGCGAAAGAGAGCAGAGGAGGGTAAGAACGCTAAGAAGCAGCTCTGTCGTGTTTTAAAGCCATTTTGCAGGGGTGGGGGAACAACAATCCACTTCACCGTTCTTTCTATACAAGATGGATCGTGTTAGAGTTCCTTGTCCTACACAACAAAGCACTGCGGATCACTCCATGTACTGCAAAAAAAATAAAAATAAAACACCATTTGGAGGCAGTCCGCCAGTTTACCTCTAAGGCTCGGGCCTAAATCACCGCTTTCAGGTTGAAACACTTTTACTGGCAAAATACATCAGATGATTAGGGTTGGGTACCGAAAACCGGTGCCACTATGGCACCGGTTTTCGGTGCCATAGTGGCCCTAGTTTTTTTGTTTTACACTACTCTGATGAGTCCGTCTTGGCACCAGGTTGTATAGCTACAGTAGCTAGCTAGGCATCAACCTTTTAACAGAGAAAAATCCGAAAGGTAAACGGTCAAAAGCCTCCTCCACCAAACCTCGTTGAGGAAACGTCTGTTTTAAATACTGGAATCTGGACGAGAAAGCTGCAGAAAAGACTCCTGAACTATGAACTATAAACTTCCTGCTAGAAACGTCTGTTTCGCTGATGGAAATCAACGTCAGAGCGGAGAAACCGCAGCTAACCGGCAAGAACACCGGCTGAGAAACGCTCCAAGCCGCGACACAAAGTGAGATTATTAGGAGTCGTGTTTGTTCCTCGGTACAGTTGGTGTTTGCCGAATTCAAGAGCAGCTCTGTCTGGTTCAGAAAAGCTCTCCCAGTTGATATTAATGATGACGTGTAGTCCAGTAAAGCAGCAGAATTAGTTGAATCCAACAGTTTCTGAGTGGAGTTCTGTTGCACACGGTCCCTATCAGGCCACCTGATGCTTCTCTTCTGTTTTTTTTTAATATTGTTTCTAGTTTAAAAAGTTTGAAGCTGCAGTTTGAAGTGTTTTGTATTTATTTATTTATTTATAGTATACTTTAAACGATTAATATATTGTTCAATTTGAAGAAGAAAAAATTGCCGGTATCGTTTTAAAAGTATTGGTTTAGCACCGGTATCGAATACCCATCCCTACATCAGCGAGGGAGGAAGTCTGCCAACCACTGAGCATTTTTTCAACCACAAAGCATCTTTTTTTTTATCAATTGCATGCCCGTTTGCAACAAAATAATCAAATGTATTGATAAGATATTTCAATACCCTCACTACAATACACCGCTATAACAAGTGGCTCACGTCAGCCACCAAGCTAATACTCACGGTGACATTTTAACAACTTTCAACATTCGTACAAAGTTATTTTTAGTATGATTACATGAATAAAACTCTCATATATTAGCTTGTCCGTGAACATTATTTCTGCTCGAGTCTCATCAAATAGATTTTTAATTGGTTAACAATGAAGACAACAACTCCCATGATCCCATGCTACTTCATGATGTCAAAGTCAGTATTTTGTTAGCATAATTCCTGAGATGTGGAACTGTTCCTTTAAGGGAATCATTTTGTGAGGGTAATGTTGAGACTAAAATATAATATAATAATAACATAATATAATTTAAACGGAAACACTCCATCTCAGTGTGTGATCCCGGCCCACTGACAACTTCCAGTGACAGCTATAGCTACCAAAACTTTATGCATTCAAAAGTGAAGAATACATCTCAATCTTTCATTTATTTATTCATTTTTAACGTCAATCTCACTTAAGTTAATGCAGAATGCAGGAAAGTGGAGCAGAATTATTTTCCCTCTGCGCAGCTAGCCAAGGTCAGTTTCCCCATAGACCGTAAGAACGATTGGCTAATGCCAAAGCCAGATGGACTGAATGGTCTTTTACCTCCTAATTAGAACTATGCATATGTTCACACACTCTCTCTCTCTCACACACACACACACACACACACACACACACACACACACACACGCATCAAAAGAGAAGAAAGAGTGAAGCCTGGGATGATAATCAAGGTGCTGGGCGTCGGAGATGGCTGATATTACAAAACATAGGAGGTAGAGAAGCAGGCCGGTGCTTATATGGGGCGATGCAGGCGCTTGTTTAGAAGGGACCTGAGTTTCAAGAGGACGGGTCGTTGTAGCAGCGGGGGGGGGGGGGACGAGGCTCCATACCGAAGCCTCTTAGCACGAGGATCATCTCTGACCCATTGTAAGGCAATGGGTAAAGACTGTCTTAAAGCTAAGATGCTTTGGAGTAACAGGTCTCCCACAAAAGAAACCAAACGTCTATTGCAACCGGCAGAGGATCCCCCCTCCCCCACCTCTAACCAAATAAAAAGCCATGTACTGTGTTGTGTTTTCAGTTGCTCTGCTTTGTTCCCAGACTCCTTGCAGGCATGGTGATTCTTGTATGTTTACTTTCTTAGCGGCTTTGTGTGTTTCTGAACATCTCCTGGTAACAGCTTCTCATGCAAAAAACATATTAATGTAAAATGAGGTATTTAAAGGGAAAGGCCACCTGTAACCATTCAGCAAGTAAAAAAATGAAGAAAAAAAAGCAGCCTCACATTTCTAGGTCCATTTTGTCGTTTGACGGCGCATTTCTTGTTATTCCTGACATGACTTTGTGAGATTGTGTTCCACCTCGGCTACAATGGAGCACAACAAAAGGAAAAGCATCCGGAAAAACGTTGGGTTATTTGGAGTGCGTTTTGCGGAATCAAAGAGCGAAGACTCCAAGACTCACCGGCAATCGCGCGGGATGAAATCCATCAAAGACGAGGCAGAGGCCCCGTTTGACTGGAGCCTCAATAGACCGGAATCAAAGTTGACTTTCGAATAAGACTCTTACACAAGAAATACTTGGGCGTCTTGCAATCACTGTATTACTACCCCCTCACACACACAAACACACACACACACACACACAGCACTCTCTTTTACGATATGAAAGGTGGTAAATTACAACGCTTCATCCTGGAGTGCAATGAACTTCATATATTGATTATACAGTGGAACACTGCAGCTTTCTTCTTTAAAAGCAATTGATTTAGCTTTTGGCAAATTAAGTCTATCAACACATTGTTCTGCTACGAGGCATTTGGCATCGGTTAGTCGCGCAAGATGCCGCGTGTGAAGTTGAAGCACAAAGTGGGTGTTTGCGGCATCTCATCGCATGAGCTGTAGTAAATACAGAGCGGGGGAAACAGCTGCCAGTCTCCTAAACCGCTCCACGCCGACTCGATCAAAGAGCCCATTCTGCCCAAAGAGAAGTGAGTGAATTCCTTTAAGGCTTACCAGGTTTCATGCTGGACTTCACAGGGATAAATATTATGGGACGTGTCAGTAATGAGGAATGAGGGGCCGGTTGGGTTGTATGTGAGCAGGAAGCAGCTAGTCATGGTGGTGACCTGTAGCTCATCAGTCACCCTCCCTGTCTGGGCTGCGTCACATCGGCCACTACCGCCATCAAATCATCCATCTCTCTCTAAATAAGTGGCCTTCCCCCCGCCGTCTTCTTTCATGCTCTCCGTTGCCTTCCCCGACCTTCTCCCTTTCCCTCGTCTCACCCCGACGACGCCCCCACCCCTTCCATTTCTGCCCTCTTGCTCATGTCGATCCAGAGATGTTTGCCAAAACTTCAGCTGTGACAAGGCACAGCTGTCCAACAGCAAACCCCCTCATTTGTCTCTCTTGTGGAGACACACTCTCTCTCTCTCTCTCTCTCTCTCTCTCTCTCTCTCTCTCTCTCTCTCTCTAGCGTTCAGTTACAAAACCATTTTGGGCCGGCATCCACCGGCAAGACGACGAGATGAGAGTGATGGAGCGCTCGGTGCTGAGGAAAGTGACGGGATGCGAAAAGGGCCGAAAACTGGAATGAAACTCTGGCTGCCGAGGAACAACATTTGTCTTTTGTTTTGCATTTTACAGGTTGTGTGTAATCATGTGTCGGGCTATGCAAAAGGGGACTCCACATTGTTGCTTGAGGGGAGGGCGGGTGTAAAAACACACACACACACACAGCAAAGAAATACTATTTTTCTCCAAAATGTGCACGTATTCGCCACTTTTTTTAATGTTAAAATCCGCAAAGAAATAGGCGATTGTTGCTGCAGCTGGTGTGACTACTTCAGTCATGTGTCCCGGGAATGAACTGGCCGATTGCAACTTTTCCCACTGAAGGCAAAAGCCAGTTGTTAGCGGGTGTTTTTTTTTTTCAGTGGGAAAAGGGCTTTATAAGAGTCTTAAAATCCTTATTTTCTTCAAAGAAGAAAAAAATAAAGAAATCTTATCAGGTTTTCAGTCGGAAATCAGCACCCTTCTGGAATTTTCCCCAGTGCCTGCATCTTGAAAGAAGTGAGGATAATGTAGGTTGCTGCACTGGGATCGAGACATTTTCAACATAATCGTGGAAAATACTTGAAACAATCAGATTTTTATTGAAAACAGGTTGGGGAGGGGGGGGGGGGAAGGAAACTTATTAAAATGGAAGGTTTTGGCGAGAAAACAAGGGTTTATGAGTCAATTGCAGACAAAATAAAGAGACTTTTTGCACATGGCACACATCAGAAGGGCTTAGAGCCTGGAGATCCTAACACACCATTTAGTATTCATGGCACAAACACACACATGCCAGCACATCCTCTGTCACTAACCAGAATACACACACACACACACACACACACAAATGAAATGACAAGAGCGTCAACTCCTTCCTGCTGCTGTGCTGTTTATCTGGAATGACGCCGAAGCCGCGGTATAGCTGCTGAAAAATCAGCCCGATCCAAAGTTGTGGAGACGTGCGGGGCGAGCGGCGGAGCGGGGCGTCTCGTGATGCTGAGCGTCTCATGATGCTGAGCCCAAACAAAACGGAGGAGGGAGGAAGAGGGGAGGATGGAAAGAGGAGGAGGAGGGGAGGAAAAAGAAAAAGGTCTGCGAGGAAAAGAAAGGATAGAGGAGGTGATGAGCAGCGTGACAGAGGTTGCCTCCACATTGCACTCTATAAAGTCTACACACACTTTCATTACGGCTCTCCTCGTCCCACCCGGGGGGGGAGGGAGGATTGACCTGGCCGAGTCCAAACGCTGCCAGGAGGATTGGATGATCCTGCTTAGGCAGGGTGTGCTGTGAAGCAAGCTAATGAGAGGCCAATGTGTGTCTGTGTGTGTGCTGTCTGGCTTTGCTGAGGGGCTCTGGGTTCAGCCACCCTGGGCAATCTGCCCAGTGATGCTGGGACACATGTGACCGCCCCCTCCCCTCAGACCTATAGGCCTGGATAACTGTTACCACCACTGCCCTTGTGAACGTGTGCGCGTTCCAGTTTGTGCGCGCTTCCAGACGAGGAAAGTTGCCGCTTGTGTTCCAACATTCTGAACCAGCTCAGCCGCCCCACACGCTCTTAATCTCCTTCATCCTAATCATCAGCACTTTTAACAATTACAAAAATCCCAAAGTCACTTCTAAAGCCCCAGGGACTGGGGAAGTAAATTAGTTCTTTAGCTAACCCCAGCATATTTACAACAGCGCTTTATGGCTGTTATGATGTTGATGAATGTGCACTGCCCCTGCCAAATAAAGTTATAATCGAGTGATAAAATAATGAATGAATTCCGAGTGGAACAACAGTCCGTGACGCCTGCCAATTGCCTCACCTCTCTCCTGTCTGTGTGTGTGTGTGTGTGTGTGTGTGTGTGTGTGTGTGTGTGTGTGTGTGTGTGTGTGTGTGTGTGTGTGTGTGTGTATTGCGACAAAGAAGATACATCAGGACCACACACTCTTTACACATGTGTCCGACATCGATGGGAGGGGAGGTCGAGCCCCTTGAGTCTCTTTTACGTGTGTGTGTGTGTGTGTGTGTGTGTGTGTGTGTGTACGTCTGTCGAGAACATGCAATAGATCCGTCCGTTCACGTGTATGGCTTTTTCACAGTCTGTCTGCATACCTGTGTGTCCATCTGCCTGCAATGCCCAAAGAAAGAAAGAAAGAAAGAAAAGGGTTCCAGCCTCTGGCCACATTTACCATTTACCCCCCCCCCCCCACCCCCCCTCTGGCCTTTCCATTCTGCCACATCAGCTGAAACCTCTTTTCACAGCTCCTGTTGCTCGCAGCTCGTAAACTTACGCACACTCCTCTCTTTTCTTTTCTACCGAGGGAGAAGGGGAGATGGTAAGAGAAAGGGAGCTGCTGCCGGGCGGCTCGAGCAATGTGGTTCCTATTCTCTCTCCGTCTCCTCTCCACTACATTCCTTCTCTTGTTTTTACACACACCCTCGCTCTTGAAATAAAATAAAAGCTACCCAGTGGATATTCTCTAATCATTTCGCCTAAGGATGCGTGTAGGCTTACCGAGCTCCTGCTTACTTATCCACACAGCCCAGAAAAAGCCCCGGCGCAGACCTGCATTATTCATGACGGGGGAACCTAGGGGTGGAGATTATGGAGGGGGGTACCGGGTGTGGGGTTCCAAACAATCAATAAACGGGTGGAATGCTGCTCCTTTGATACGACACCCTGTTTGACCTACTAACACTTATTCCACTCTCAGTCCCAGAATGCCCTCGCCAAGAAGATTTCCAGTGATTTTTCTTTTTTAAGGAGTCTTTTTCTACTGATTCTTTTTTTTTTTTTTTTTTTTGAAACACTTAGCCCAGTTAGCTAGTCTTTTATCCGGCGCCAATTAGCCGGCGATTAATGAATTATTGAGAAACGGGAAAGTGTGTGTGTGGGGAGGATGGTGGGGGGGATTAAATATTAATGTGGATCTTAGGGGGAATAGTTGTATTACAAGTCACCGCGAGCGCCGAGCAAGGGAGACGCCCACCCTCAGCAGCCGTTTACAATAATCTACAGCCTTTTACTGGGGTATATGGAGGAGAGGAGGAGGAGGAGGGAAGCTGGGAGCGCGAGGAGGGGGTGAATCAGAACAGACACGGAAATCAAACTCGCAAAAGGGCCAAAAACTACCAAACTCCATATCCCGTGATCAGAGGAGTGACCAAAGCCAGAGACGCACTTCTACTTGCATTCATTTTATTTGTGTGCGTGCGTGTGTTTGTGTGAGTGTGTGTGTGTCCACCACTAGTGTGACCTCTTTGATCCCTATGTGTGTGTGTGTGTGTGTGTGTGAGAGCAGCGATGTAAGATTCGATCTTTCATTAGGGCGGCTGTGTAAGGCCGATAATAGGAGATGCTGAGATAAGGATAATGTATGTCTCGGGTGTGTGTGTGGGGGGGGGAGGGGGGCACTTCCCAAGGTGATCCTTCTGGTTCAGTTCTCTCTTCCTCAAGCAGAACCTGTATTGGCACTTGAGACTTAACTGCTATTGATTTACTTAGGGTTAGGGCTGCCTCCGCTCCCTCCACCGCTCCCCGTGTTGCTCACTCACCTCCCGGCTCCGGGCTCTGCTTATATGCCTCCCTGAGCACCACTGTCTCTTTTCTTTCCGGCGGGCCGGAGTAATTTCAATGGATGAAGCAGTCAATAAAAGGGTGGATGCGGCGCTTGGCGGCCCGCGAGCATTTTTATACTATTATTTTATTGCAACTTACGTCAGCGTGACCGTTTCTAGTTATTATTATTATTATGTGTTCCGGGAGGTGTTCAGGTAGTATGAGTCTGAGGCAAGTGTGTCCTCGGCCCAGAGGGGGCCTTTCTCTTCACCTCTGTCACTCCTAACACGTCTTCGGGTCCGTCAGTGGCTGCTGTAGCGCTATAATTAGTGGCTGGATGTGACACATGTTTCCAATTTGCTACGTCTGGTCACTGCACCAGAGGGTGGACGGAGTGACGGAGCGAGGTAGAGATAGAGACAGACGGAAAGTGACAGGGAGGAGAAGAAGAAGAAGAAGAAAAGGGGGCGGGGGGAGGAAGCCGTTGGAATCGAAGCGTCACGAGGAGGAGGAAAAATAATAAGAAAGAAGAAGAGGGAGCTGGAGATTGCTCACAGAAGCGGAAAGGAGGGTGGGAGGAGAGGAGGCTGCAGGTGGACGGTCTGAACCTCAAAGCAGAGCAACCAGCAGAGGTCGAGAGGTTAACAACGTGACAGTCCATTTGCTGCACGGACGAGATGTGAAACCACACGCACACTCCTGCGCCGGCTTGATGCAGACGGCTGCTCCCGCTCGCTTTGCGCCTCGCCTCAGAAGTACAAACCGCATGTGTGTGGGCTCAGGACTTAGTCCTTGGAAGACGCACACTATTTGGACGAGCATTGGGCCTCTCAACATATTTCAGCCCAGGGCCAAAAACCTATTTCACCCACAGGCAGCTGAAAGTAAAGTAGTCTGCTGCTCTCGTCGGGGCCGAGGAGAAACAAGAACATGGAAGTGCGTAAAGAGAAAAGAAAAGAAAAGAAAAAGAAAAAGGGGCCAAGAAAATAAACTGGAGGAATGACTAAGCTGATTAACTATGAATAGTAAGCCTCACGAATAAGCTCCATAGTATACAATAGGCTTTGTATTTTGAATATATGAGTGAGCAAATCTGTGGGAATGACTGCGGAGGCTGCCGTCAGAGCCCCCCCCCATTCACTGAGCCCTGACACCCACCCGACACCAAACTCCATTAGGAGACAATGGCGTGGAATCACCTGCGAGACCTCAAAAGGCCGAGCTGCTGGCTTCTCGCTGAGAGCCACCCTCGCGTGTCCAGCTCTACTCCCTGTTGGGTGAAACCGCCCACTGCTGACAAAAAGCCCTCATTAAGGGCTTCATGCCTGGCTCCACAGCGGGGGCCCACGCACAGTCACATCTGTGGAGAAACTGGGCAGGCCATGGCCTCCAGCGCGTTAAAACCTGTTACACTCTTTAAAAGAAAAAAGGCCCCTGGCATGGGTGTGAGCTTGGAATGGCACAGTTTGGTAGGCTGCTACAGCACGCATCAGTGAGCCTGAATTTGCTTTTGTAGCTTTTTTTGGGGACATTATAAAGTGAGTCATGTAGGCAAATGTTGAAGGGACAGCGTTGCCTTGAGGCAGATAGTTTGGTGGCTTTCGTGTGCTTATTTATTAAGATGAGATATATAACATGTATGTCAAAGCTCGAGAATTAAAGCCTGGTGTCTCTTAAAAAATAAAAATAAACTCCATACATAGCGGCCGCCTTGTTATCCCCCCTTCCTCCTCCTCTTCCTCCTCTTCCTCCTCCTCGCCGCCACCACCAGGCGTCCATTCAGACACTGGGAAATTAGCAGAGGTGTGAGAAAAGTGGTGTCGGTCGTTAGGGCCCGGACAGGCCGAGAGGTGTTTCTAAAAATGACATTTCCTCAGCTAATGCCCGACACCTTCCTCCCGGGGACAGGAAGAGAAAAAGAAAAAAGATGCAAATGAGTGAGAGGGGCCGAGTGGGTGTTTGAGAGGCCTGAGGGCCAGGGCCTGGACTTCAGATCAAGGTCACCCGGCAACAGCAATTAGAGCATCTCTCTCTCTCACACACACACGCGTGCACACACACACACACACACACACACACACACACACACACACACACCTCTCTGTCATCCCACACTCATGCTTCTATTTTGTACAGCTGGAGCAGCCAGTGGGACACATGAACAGCTCAAGGTGTATCCATGTGCTTGTATTGGACCATATTGCAAACAATAGATGGAAAGTTGGCTTACTTGGCTTAAAAAAAAAAACACACAGCAGCAAATTGCTGACCTTATAGAACGTCTTGTGTCTGCTGCGTTGCATTGCTGCCACTTAAGAGTTACTTGCATTCATTAAACGTCAACCCAATTCTCCTCTTCAAATCAAAGTGATTACTCGGATGAGTTATATATATATATATATATATATATATATATATATATATATATATATATATATATATATATATATATAAATGAAACATGTAAATAGCCGGTGATAACTGCTCTTACCTCTCGTTCATGGAATTCCAGTAGATGGGCTCCATATTGCTGGCCGTCGTCGCCAGTAAATCCAGTAAGAATATCAGCAGGATCCCCAATCTATTCCCAGTTCCTCGACACGCCATTCCAACCCTGACGCCCAGCACATGCGGCCCCATTTAAAAAAGAAATGGGCAAATATATATTTTGTTTTTTGTGTGTGTGTGTGTGTTTAGCTGCTTCTGAGTATTAAGGCGAGCGAGGAGATTTCTCAAAACAATAGAGGTGCGCCTGCAGCCGAGCCGGCTGATAGGTAGAGGCAGTCAAAGTGTGGAGTGTACAACCTCATGGGATTGGATCGAACCAAAACCACCACCAACAACAACAACAACAACAACAAAAAGAAGAAGAAGCAGCTGGCTCTGGAAAAATTGTGCAGGAGAAACTTGTTCAATCCGCGCGTCCGGCTCTCGAAAAGCGACGGCGTCTGTGCGCGTCCACGGCCGTGTAGCTACTATTTCAGTGCCAATCCCATGACTTTCCCCATCAATTTGTCGTGTTTTCTTCTTCTTCCACCGAGCAGTGCTCCTCGACTCAATTAGAACTCCACGGAATCGAGTCCTCTGGACACGTTTCGCCACCCAGCAGCTATTTCTGCTGCCTCTCGGTGCGCCCTGATTGTCTTCTTCCGAACAATGTTCCCTTGTTGTCCGCGCCGACTCTGCGTGGTTTCTCTCCCATTACCTTGTTTTCTGGAAAGGAGAGCTGCCCTCCGACATGTCAGGCCGGGCTGAGGAGGAGGGAATGTGTCGTTAAGTCCCGTTAGGAAGGAGCCGGTTCGCGGTTTAAAACGGAGAAGATGTCACTGTCGTCCGCGGCTCCATCCTCCTAGAGACATGTTGATGCTCGGGTGGGCTCGATGCGCATTGCAATCCGGACTCTCCTCCCTTTGTGAGGACGCACAGGTTCAACACGGGTTGTAAATCCGCGAATCCTTCAGCAAACGGATTCGATGAAAAACAATTAAATACAAAATAATATAAAAATTCTAGATCCGAAGTCGAAGAATCAATTCAAACTGAAGAGAAACAAACCGGAGAAGCTAGAAAAGCACCTCCGCTCTCACGGTGTCACGAGAGGCCAACGGGAAACTTGTGAAGTGATTTTTATTTTTCCCCACCAAAAAAAAGAAGAGAAAAAAAAAAGAGAAAGAAAATAAAGATGCGAGTTGTGATCGTCGGTCCCCGGTTTTTTGGGGGAAATTGCCGGCTATCTGGTGCGGCGCATCGTCTGGATTCGCTTGTCGGCCCGGAGGAAAGCGCTTCATTCGTTATCTCAACCGTCTCTCTGCTCCACAATCCCACTGGTTTGACTGGCCCTAACGCTCGCAGCACATTGACAGACCGACTGGCTTGTTTGAGGGGAGGAGACGGAGGGAAGGAGGGGACGTGGATGGGTGGTGGGGGGGGGCAACAATCCCCATCCTCCGACTGGCAGGCAGGGCGCACTGACGGAGCGCGATTCTTCCGGGGGGGGGGGTATCGAGTCCCTCTCTGCTCCTCCTCTCTGAGTTTCAGGGGCCCCGGCTCGGACCCCTGGACTCCCTGGCGCTCTATTCTGCTCTATCCCCCCCACCCCACCACACACACACACACACACACACACACACACACACACACACACACACACACACACACACACCAAGGTCCCCCCCCACCCCCCTCCTCTCTGCTCAGCGCCATGATGGAAGAGCAAGAGCGCCCTCAACGCCTGCAGCTGGCATCACATGTGGCCCATTGAAAAGATCCACCTGGACTTCTGTGAGGAGGATATTACACACACATCACAGCAACGCTGGAAGTCCCTATGGGAGTATTTAAACAAAAATATAGAGATCATAGCATGAGATAGCAGCATGAGCTCATAAGACATGATATTATGACAATGTTTAAAACAATAAAATAAAAAGTAGGATTTTACACTACGAGGTTGCTACAAAAGAAATGCTTCCTTGACAGGGGTGATGTCACCATGATCACTGGACTGGACTCACCTCATAAGTCTGCAACCCAGTCGAAACAAAAAGAACACCCTCTCTCTGTGTGGGAGGGTGAGAGCGACCCCCCTCCCTCCTCCCACTGACAGCAGGGGAAGAGACCCAGCATCCAGCAGCGACAGTTCTACGTGGTCCATTCAGCTTGATGCGGTCCAGGACCATCCAGCCCCCCCCCCCCACACACACACACACACACACACACACACAGTAACATGTACATGACGGGGACCGGTGGACTGTCAAAACTGAGACTGCACTGCCCCCATGCGGTAGACACGGCGCATGACACCACTGCACGTGTAAGTCTCTGCCAGGCCAGAATCAGATCCTACAGTGTTACAGTTCAGCCTACTCTCCATCAATCCCACACTTTATGATGTCATCGCTTTCCACAGAATCAAAATCAAACATACGACAATTGAGACACAAATCTAAATGTCCTTAAGGAGCACCAGCTTTACGCATACGGTTCAGTGTACTTGTTAAGTTCTGATTAGCCTGTAAAACAGTAATGTGATGTTACAAGCTCTGGAGGGAACTTTCTTAATTTTAAGAAAAGATGACGTCATAGTGACTACAACAGGGCTATCTTAGCTTTGAGACTTAAAGGGGATACGTGCTCATGTGCAGGTTCATGCTTTTATTTGGGTTTTCTATTTGAACATCTTCAGATGCTATGAAGTAAAACAAAACAAAAAATAAGAATCTGAATGTACCTGAAACGCTCCGTTTTAGCGCCCGTCTTTTTAAGCCCTATACACCCTCCCAAAAAAACTCAGTTTGCTCTGCTCGGCTTGCGAGAAAAATATGGCGCGCAAATATGGTGGTAGTTCTCGAGCTGTGGGTTGAGATACTCAGATGGGCTTCTTCACATGTCCTCTTTAAAACTTTATTTTAAAACAGTGAGTCTGCTTTAGTAGGTTGGAGGGGAGGGGTTTGAAATAAGTGAGCATTTAGGAGGTTGTTGATCTGGCGTCTGAGTTTGACCTCCGTTAAAAACCAGGATAACTTTTTGGGGGATTCTTTTTTTTTATCTACACTTGAGAGTCCCGAAAATATATGTAAGTGCAATGCTAAATCATTGGAGCCCCCCTTTAAGAAGTATACGGTGCATTTAGCTCCTTTCTTTATTTTTTAACCCCCCCTCCAAAATCTAATAAAATAACTATTTTATAAAGTGAGTTTGAAACTGTCAACACATTATTTCTGTGCCATGTTAAGTACAACATTTTTCCCCAGACTTCTCAATTTTACTGTCTGAACAGTGGCCACATGATATAAATCCCAGTCCTGCCCGCAATGCCTCATTGTAGAACTCCACGAGTTCCTCAAACTGTTGCTGGAATACAACACAGATCTAGACACACTCTCTCACACACACACACACACACACACACACACACACACACATACACACACACACACACACACACACTCACATACACACACTCACATACACACACACACAGAGAGAGAGAGAAACAAAGAGGGGAAGATACCTTTAATACTTCTCAATGGAAAATATTTCACTTAGAAACGAGAGAGGGAGGGGAAGACAAAACCCAACGCACAATGCACACCTCCCGCTGTTCCGGCACAGCCAGGGAGAGAAAGTGAGACAGAGATAGAGGAGAGCATATGGAGGGGGCGAGGGGGGCAAAACACGATATAAAAGTCAGATCTGCGTGAGTGGCAGCCCTGAAGCTGGCAAGGCTTTAATGTCTTGCTCAAGGGCAACCTCAGCAGAGCAGACGAGTGACCTCATGGGGGCTCGAAGCGGGCAGAACAGCAATCTGCAAGTAAACACTAAAGTGCATTTCCTCTGCGATGCAAAATTACAGCATGCTTTCAACGAGAAAAAAAAAAGTAATTGCAGGTTTGGAGATCCAAACAAGAAACAAATGCCAGCGGGGAGGGTTTTATGGAGATGGTCGGAGAGAAGGAACGAAAAAAGGAAAAAAGAAAAAGAGTCGTCTCCGCTGCGCTGACCTCTTGTGACCTTGGCAGGGCCAATGACGGCGCTAAATGTAGCGGAGGAAGACGGCCCGGTTTGGAGACAACAGTAGTTCAGAGGTGGCGCTGGTGTGAAAAACAAACCTCCTGCTCTGTCTGGGGAATCTATCTGTGTGGGGAAAACTGGCCGGTTCCAGGCTCAAAGTGACTCAGCCATACCACCTACAGCCAATCTGCCATGCTGAATAACTGAATGTACTTTCTGGGGCGATATGACGATACAGAAGGAAGGAAGGCATGTGACGATGCATTTGTATGCTTCATACACACCCGAAGCCGGTCTGTCAGTGTGTATTAGGGCTTATTTACTCACACTGACCTCATTTGCTGCACCGACCTTCAACTCTTCCTCACAACCGCATCCTCTCCCTGGTGACTCTGGCTACAGTCTGCTCCAGCTGCCAGACCTCACCACACACATTATGGACTACACACACACACACACACACACACACACACACACACACACACACACACACACACACACACACACACACACACACACAGACATGCACGGACTCGCACAGCATGTATAGCTGCAAACATAGAGGCAATCACAGGGAGTGCAAGGTGAACAGTGGGCATGTTAAGGGTTAAGGTGAAGGGTGGACACATACACAGACACCCACGGTGGCGGCAACACAAAGACCTAAGACGGGGAAAACATGCACCCTGGTGGGAGTGAAATTCACACCGAGGGTGGTACAGAACCGTGTGTGTGTGTGTGTGTGTGTGTGTGTGTGTGTGTGTGTGTATGTGTGCAGGAGGATGTGGGTCTGTGTCGGCGCACCCTCGTAGTTGATAGATTTCAGCTGCACGTCTTTATCCTTCAGCATCTGTCTGTCCCTGTGAGCCTCCTCCTCCTCCTCCTCCTCCTCCTCCTCCTCCCAGCTGCAGCACTCATCTGTTGCCAACACACACACCTCGTTGTATCTTCCTGTTACGGGGGGAGATTAAATGAGGGGGAGGTGAGGGGTTGAGCAACATGTGATGTGCAGATCACACATAAGGAGTGACTCTCTGATTCTGCACCAGTAAACAATTTGTACCTGACGTTGATCTCGCCCACACACCCACCTCCAGCTGCAAACTTAAGCTCTGTGTGCGTGTGCATCTGCATGTGCGTGCGTGTGCGCGTGTGCCTGTGTGTGTGTGCCTGTGTGTGTGTGCCTGTGTGTGATTCTTTAGCCACACTTCTGAGGACTTTCTCCTAATTTACAGAACTCTCATTCTAATTCTGCCCTCCACCTCAGATCCTCCGCCTGACAGTAATCAGCGTAACCTCGCAGCTGCACATTGCAGGATTACGCCCTCGTGATTCAGGTGCAATTGAATGTGTTTCCATGGTCACAGGCCAGAAATCCTCCGTACAGGAAGTGATCGATCGCTTCATCTTAAACCCTTCTTTCAGCTATACTGACAAAAATAAAGTTTGGTGGCATCGTGACTCATAGAAGGTCATTTGAAGTACATTCTATACACCAACCTTTTGGCTGGCAACCCTCTTTAAAAAAAAAAGATGTCTGCCCACAACCGTTGTTTGTTTCATCCTAGATGCCTAAAGAGATTAGAATATATATATATATATATATATATATATATATATATATATATATATACATACAATATTTTACGAGAGCAAAGATTAGTCATTGAAGTCACAATTCATCTAAATTGAATTAGCATAATTCTCCTCCCGTCCTGTTTAATTGATCATCTCCCACTCCCTCAGATTCATGCTGTGATCTTGTAACCACTGCTGCACATGATAAGTGGTATGGAACTGGGTCACAGCATGGCTTTTCTGTCCCGCCACACATAAAGAGTGATGACAGTCAGCTGTATTCACCCCCCGGGAGTGAAGCCAGGTACTAAAAGAGTACGGATCCAGTTCAGGATTTACACCCCGTCTCTCACAAAACTGCCTTCTCAGTTACGTCTCACGGGGAAACGCATTCACGTGCAAATGTATTTGTATTGGGTTTTTATTAGCTCAGAATGTGCCCTTCATAGCGGGAAGCAGGTCGTTTTCATGGAGTCTACCATGTTTCTACAGTAGCCCAGGATGGACAAACCAAACACTGGCTCCAGAGAGGAACCTTTTGCATTTTTATAACAAAGGCCACCGTGGTTCTCCAACACACTTGGAAAGGGAGGGGTGTTCATGTGGTGGCAATCTGCAACCTCGCTGCTTGATGCCACTAAATCCTACACACTTGACCTTTAACCCCTAAATCTTAACACTGGAGCGTCCCCCTCATCAAGTGCAGGCCGCCCACAACGTGGCTACCTGGGAGGAGTTTTCCTCACCTTCCAGTCTTCATGAGGACAAGAACACACGCACACACGTCTCTTCACACTTGGAACTTTGGCTTTCCTGGCCTCTGCTGTGTCTTCATCCCTATCCCTCTCCCCTCCTCCTCCTCCTTTCAGTTGATCAACAGGGCTCCTCCTAATCTCCTCCTCCATCTGTCTCCTCAGCCCCGAGCAGAGGCTCCTCTGACCCGGCCCACCGCTCCACCTGCTCCCTCCCGACACCGCTCCGCCCTCCAACCTTCTCAACCCGCTGACTCCTCCATAGAACTCTCCCTCCAGCCACTGTGGGGAGCGGAGTGAGGGAGGGTGGTTTGTGGAAAGGTGTGAAGAAGGGCCAGGCTCTGGGACAACAGTTGTCCATGGAGCCTGAGGGCATAGTAGAAGGATGAATGTAGGCCTTCCCGCTCTACCTTTCCCCCCAGAGTGCAATTATGCAAGCAATTACTCTCCCCCGGCATCACACACCCGGCTAAACCGCCGAGATCACATCCAATCTGCCAGGGCCGGCCGGGATACTGGATGCTTAATGTACTTCAAAAGGCTCACCCTCATGATAACTCGCTACAGGGATCGCCAGAGGGAACGTGTGGAGAGCAGGAAGAGGATATTGGGAGAGGAGGAGTTGATGAGAAGAGGATGAGGATGAAGGATAGAGGGACGGCAGAGGCACACATGCAAGTACATATCTTAAAGTTGATATTCCGGGCTTACATATCCGTGAGGGAAATATCAATGCGGAGCTACTCGTTTCTACCTGTCAGCAACCGTGGAATATAATGATACGACACGTCTTTACTCTGTATTAATCTTCCCAGTCATTCCAGATAGATATCCTTGTGTGTGCCTTCACATCTGGAGTGAATAGGAGGGGGATCAGGCTCCGGAGTGAATTTGCGGTGCTGCACTTTTCCCCCCCATAGCTTCAGAGCATGTGCAAGAATACAGATGCCAATTATTTTCACATCTAATGTAAACCGGAGAACAAGGACGCGTCGATCACAGCCGTCGCCGCCGCCTCTCGGAATGGAAATGGGATGTATTCATAGGAATGCGGCTATTTTGGCGGCTGATGAAATGGGTCGGTGGGGACTTGTAAAAATATCCCTGCAGAATCAGGCTCTGGAAGGGGAAGAAAACCTCAAGTCATCAGGAACTTCAGACTGGTCCGACTATAATGAGCAGAGAGTGTGGCTGAGTGAAAATGATATTCGACTACTGGCTGAGATCAATCGGGGTTTCATTTTTTTTATACGTGCTCATGAAGCCGTTTACTACTTTGTGATTCAGCTTCTATCCTAACTGTGTTAACAGGAGGAAGCCTTGATCACCTGTAGGTGGGAATGCAGCCCAACACTAGATACACAAGAGGGACAACAAGACAACGCTAACACAAGAACGAGCTAGCACCTCTACGAGCTAGCACTTCTGTGAGGGCCGCACAGTGGTGCTTCGACAGGAACATCAGAATAAAACACAACAATAAAATAGAAAGTATAATAGTGAAAATACTTTTTTTTAAACAGTTTAATATGCCAACATCTGCTAATTAGCACAAAACTCAAACCGCTACAGCTAAGGCTTACGATCATAAGCAAAGCTATTGCACTTTTGAAGGCACTTGATAAGAGGTTAAGGGGTCACCAAAATTATTAACAATACATACCGAGGGGAACATTGAACCTCTGTACCAAATGTCACGGTAATCCATCCAAAACGTTGTTCACACAAAACCACAAATACGGACCTCGTGGTGGCGCTGGGGAAAAGGAGGATCCATGAGAACCACGAACGTCTGAACAAAATGTCATGCTTGCATGGGGACACTGTTACACGACGAGTTCATTCGTAATCAGCTGTTGACTCACATTATGATCAGAGGGTCTCAGTCAGAGCGTCATGTATATTTCAGTCAGGAGAGATTTATTTTGAATTTAACCATACATGTATTACATATGCATAACATTTGAATAGTGCAAAGTCTTTGGCAATTGGACTCTATCCTGAAACAGGATAATCAGGGGGCAGTGATGCTGAGTTCTGATGATCAGGCAGAATTCCCCTGGATCCAGACACTGGTGATGGTGGTGAAGAATGAAGTTGCAATCCGATGATGAATAAGGAGCATGAATGAATGCTGGCTGGAGGTGAACTCCATCCAATATGCCCCGCTCAACCAGAATGTGCTGAATGCTGAATGTGTTGTAGCTGCCAGGGGAGTGGGCCAATCTCATCGCATTAAATCAAAAGGATCGCTTTGCGGTGATTGGCAAAACAAAACCACACACAAATTGTCTTTTCTTTTCTAGATCTGGGTACAAGAAGTATCAAATGCAGGTATTGTTGGACTTTGACTTAAAGCTGCCTGATACGAATGATTAGGTGATAGCTAATATAAACAGTCAGGGGCCGCTTCATTACTTGTAGCCACTGGACGCATGGATCGAACAAGGCACTGACCTGTTTCTCTACTCAGGATAAAATGTTTTTTGGGGGGTTTGTTGATGATGGTACATCTTGTCGCCCGAGTGTGTGATCGGGTTGAGATCGGCACGATTAACACTTGGTTTGCGTGACGCCCAGTGGCAGCTGCGTGCGTGCGGCCCACAGCCTATTAAGTCGGCAAAGAAAAACTGGATGCAACGTCTCCACTCCGCCGGTGTGTCAGGGCCGGGTCAGAGTCCTAAGCGCCTGCCAAACACACTCAAGAGTCTCCCGGAGATAAAGGAGCCGTCCCTTTGACATTTCGAGAAATGCCACGTATGACAACCTCTGAAAGCTACAGCAAATCCATTCGCTCCGCTTCATATTCTAAAAAGCTTCTTCCTTTCAAAAAGGTGCAAGAATGACAAACCAGAGAGCCGTCTAGACATTTGAGCATCTCTGTGTTCCTCTTCCCCCCCATGCTAATTCAGCCGGGGTCACGCCGCTGAGTGTTTGCTTGAGTGCTTCACTGTGGGATTAGGAGATTCAACAGGCAGACAGCCATTTGAATAATTGTTTTCAAATGTCTTTCTTTAATATCGAGATCCCATTACTTACTATTCCGCACGCTCTCTGGCGATGAGCGAGCGGACCGTTAAGTTGGTGTGTGCGCACGGCCGTCTAATGGGAGCCACTTATGCACGGCCATGGAGACTCACTCAGGATGCGGCGCAAATGGAGGCCGAGAACACAGCAACACTTGATGTGGATTGGCTCATTAACTGCACAAGTGGCAAGACTACACTGCGGCCACCTTGGGATGAAGATAATAGCTTCGGCATCATCTGTGCGGCAGCTCGAATGACTTCCCGAAGGAGCCACATATAGGGTTTTCTATACAAAGTGTAGACGAATGTTCAAAAATATCATAAAATGTATATCCAATGCAATAATTGAATTGTTGGCAAGGTGGACTCTAATGAATCATGAGATAAAGCAATCCATGGGTTTTGTTTTAACAAGCTTAATCCAACACTGGGATCCTGTCATGAGATTCAATCAATTTTGTGAGCGGAAACTGCATACAATCTAGAATAGTGGATTAAAGATCGTTGAGGCCAGAAATCTGATGACAGCGGCAGCACCAACTCGAATGCAGATGTTTTAAATCAGGATAATAACTTCCCACTTTGTTACAGCATCTAGTGGTGAGGCTGCAGATTGCAACCAACTGAACAGCCCTCCGCTCACCCCTCCCTTTCCAAGGCTATAGCTTAACAAAAGGTGGCCTTCAAGTCATGTAAAAATGCAGAATCCGCCCCGCCCCCTCTCTAGAGCTAGTGTTTGGTCCTTTCTGGGCTACACTGGAAACATGGCTGAAGAGGACCCACTCCATCTGTAGATATAAGGCTCATCAAGAGTGTTGTGACATTGATTGATATTTTTGGGGACAGCAAGCTGTAAACATTGACAGGAGCAACATTTTAGTCCAACACACTCTTTTTCTAGCTTCGTTCTGCTTTTCTAAAAAGCCTCAGTAGAAACACATGGTCTTTTTAGCTGCTAAACGCTCCACCATGTTCACCAGCTAATCGCCGTTTGTGGTTTCGCGCTGGGGAAGTAGCATGCGGTGAGTTTTATAATCACAACTTATTGTGGCCTGCTGCTGCTTTCACCAAAGCTAGATGAGGTGGTGAGAGCGAAACAAAAAGTGAAGTAAAGTTGTGGGCCATGAAACTAATCACTTCCTGTTTCTACTCCATCGCAACACTTTACACGTGGTCAGGTTGAGATTAAGCCGAGTCCAGACCATCAGACGAACCGGTAGTAATAATTTAACCACTGGATTATTTATTACACAGGCTTGGCTTTTATTTTCTCTCTCTGCCCCCAATATTCATCCTCGTCATCTTTCTATCTACTTTCCTCTCCCAAGGCGGAGACGGTCGCTAAGCAACCTGCACAACACAGCAGTGCCGCTCTCCAACTTGGCTCTCTGCCCCCGTGGTTTCAGACAATCAAATACACAAGTGTGCGCGCATCGATACAGAATGTGTGGGAAAGGTGAAAGCTATGAATAGTTTCCATCTCATAAGCGAAGGCCAAATAGTCCCTTTAGCTTTTAAGCGCTGCCTCTTGACTCGAGTAGAGCATCATGGTGCATTCATTGGGGATGTATTACAGGGCATCCAACTCTGAACTGCTTTAAACAAAAAGGACAAAAACCAAGAAGAGTGTGAAGAGATACGCTTTTAATTCACTGTAGCTTGAATAAAAACCACCAAAAAGCCACCTGTCGCAGATGCAGGTCACATGATCGAGGCCTACATGGTTCTGAATGCTTCCTGGTAATGCAGACCTGTGTAGTATTGTTTAATGGAGGCTGCACAGTCGCAGCTGCTATCGCTTGGCAACAAAAAGGAGTGAAACCTGGATCAGCAGAGCCTTCAGAGTGGATCGATCCCTCGGTGTCAAATATGCAAGGCTTGAGTTGGATCATGCTGTACTTCCGGTTATCTACCTGCAAAGAAACAACCCGAAAGCAAAGCACACCCAACTGATGGCAACATTTGTATTGACCAGATCACTGCAGTACAGTATTAATGCAATTATACAAACACAATGTGCTTTGTGCTGCCACATGGCCACTCACACACGTACAAATGTAGCCCAATCTGGAGAAGAAAAAAACCTAACAATAAAACAATATACATCCCTTGTTTTTCCAGGTGCACCCACTACTGCTTACTACTTACAGACTTTCACAGATTGTTATGGTAATCAAGCTAGCTGCTTACAGAGTTTACATTCGTAAAAAAGTAAGAATGATCATCACGGCTTTACAAAAATATACATTTGTGGGCATGCACGGGGCGACAGGACCGTGCAAAAACAGTTTTTTTTTTTTTTAAAGACGGTAAAAACAGAAGATCCCCTCAGTTTACAAAAAGCAAAGCTCAAGAACAAATGGCACTTCCTGTAACTATAGCAGTTAGGGATCTCTCACACACACAAACACTCAACAGATACAACTCAGGTCGGAGGCTCCGTCAGTAGACAGGCACTGGGCTGCTTCACGCCAGTCAAGACCCTCCAAATTTTTCTAATTCAGGAAGCACATTCAGCGCGAACAGAAAATGTTCAATTAAAGATTCATCGTATTCAAACATGCATTCTTCCGCTAATTAAATAACTAAATTGAGAGCCATCAGGTCCCAATCCAATTTATTTTACACTTGTCTCAACCTCCCTACGATGAGCACTGACCAGTCACGGGCATATAGCACCAATTCTTATTTACTGAACTGGTTTTACAGTGAAGACTTTGCACACGGAAGCCTAAAAATCAGTTCTGCACTCACCGGCTCTTTGATCTCTGCAAGTGTGTCGGTAAATGTTGTAAACTTGCAGATGATATGTTAGGACGCAAGTTACGTGGGATGTAAATATTTACGGTAACCAGAAGTTTAAAAATGACCTTGAAAGGCGTTCACTTCATGTTGCTGATGACCAAAAAGACAACCAAAAAAAGTGCTTTCCGTAGAAAGCATTCGCATAATAAATATCACATAGCAGGTGTCACTCAGTCTGGGCCGGCAGAGCTTCAGGCCGCTCCGGGCTCCCCTCGGTGGCAGGGCCGAGCGGGCCGGCCCACCACAGAGTCAGGGCGTTGTCCTGTCGGGTCTCCTGAGGCGACGCCACGGCGTCCCCTCCCTCGCACTCAGAGGCCGAGTCCCCGTCGCTCTCGCCGGGAGACGGGAACTGCCGCTGCCCGCTGGATGTCGCCAGCAGCGGCATGAAGGGATGAATACTGCGGAGGAAGAAAATGGAGGATGAGGAGAATGGGAGGAAAATGGAAGAAAAAAAAATGCGTTTTTGTAGGGATTCAAGAAAAGCGATACTTCTGGTATTTGGCGCCGCTGCGCTGCACTTGTTACGCATTTAAAGTACATTTAAATGTTAAACACGAGGAACTAAAGTGAGGCATTTCACAGTCTTAAAAGAACAGAATTATTTATGTCCACATTCCATACATATTAATAGAACAGTCACAGATACATCATTTCTAATTGACCGGTGGATGTTTTATGAGTGCACACAGACGCGCTGGTTATTGCTCCCCGCAGCCATACTGATGGATAAAATTAGAACTCAAACTGGACACCGTTTCTTCCCTTATCTGAACTATTTCCGCCGATTTGTTTTACATTTCCTCCGCTTTCGTGCGAATGATAATTGGGGGAGGAAACAATAACAGCAACACGGTCACTGAACATGATTGCTTACTTTCTCTCCCCTATTCACAGTCGTCCGTTTGCATTGAAGTCCAATTAGGTTTTAGCCAACCCGGATTCAAACGTTATATTAACGAAAACGAAAGATAAGCAAAGCTGAACCGAAGAGATGTGTTCTGTCTCTCCTGCTCTACGTTTAGAACATGCAAGCGTGCGAGTGTGTGCGTGTGTGTGTGTGAGTGTGTACACACACACACACACACACACACACGCACACACTCGCACGCTGTGTGTGTGTGTGTGTGTGCGAGCGTTGTGTCCGTTAGATGCAGGGAAGCTGACGTGGAAAGATTATTTCATACGACCACTAATAATGGTTTCAGACAATGGGAAAACAAGCCAAATATTATCTTGATATTGACAAAGGCATCGGCTGTTGGCGATCACTCTGAGCCTCGTCGAACCCCGAGATGGTCATCGATCAGCACAACTCTACAGGATTCTATTTGATAACAGTTAGTTGAGGGCTATTGGGCTTCCTGTGTGGCTGTATTTCATATCCGGTGACCTGGATAAACGAGAAGCTTCCATTTCTACATATTATTTCTGCTGATTATATTTACCTTGACCAACTAATGCCAATGGTCTCATTTAATCATTTTATTCCATGGCAGTCAAAGTACAGTCAACTTCAATGTGATCGTGGCGTTATACTTCAATGGCTAATGGAATGTGTTAGATTTCATACCTGATGCCGTTGGTGCAGTCCCAATGGGCCTGGAACCTGAGCTCAGGCTCCAGTAGCTCCTCGTTACCATCAGGAGGAGCTGTCTTGGTGTCCCACACCGACACCAGTCTCTCTGTGTCGCCACTTAGCAGGTACCTGCCCGACCTTTACACAACAACAAAGACACAATCAACATAATGCAAGATTTATCAGCCACATGAAACCACGTGCAGGAAAACTAGATGAACGACAGATTGCTCATATTAATACGGTATGTGGTCTCGAGGGCAGTATCACAGATTAAGAGTTCTAGTTAGTGACGTAAACCTACTGGTCCAGATCAAAGTAGATTCGTTGGTTAGTGGCCACGTTTCTCTTGAGTGAAAACAGAACCTTGTCCGGCTCCCTTATGTCCCAGCACAGGATCTCTGGATCCTACACACACACACACACACACACACACACACACACACACACACACACACACACACACACAAGAGTGTACATTAAATGTGAACAGTGTTACATACGATAACAGTAGTGAATGGAAGGCACTGATTTTCGCAGAGGTTGATAGCTGTGGAGCCTCTACATTGCACGTTGCCAATATAGAACAATTTGTGTGATGTCAAATCGAGAGGAGCCTCCAGACTGTCTGGAAGGAAAATAAAAACGGAGCCACGGAGCAGAGTTGGGCACTAATACCCGCAGGTCTCTTCTGTATGCGAGTGTGTGAGTGCGCTTGTGTTCACCTTGCGCCCGCCGGTGTACAGGTAGTTGCCGTCAGGGGAGAAGAGCAGATGGGTGAGGCCTCCGTGGTGGCGGGTCGGCAGCAGAGCCAGCAGGGTGCCGTCTTGGCAGGAGTAGAGGCCAGCGCAGCGGGAGTAAGAGCCACAGGCGTAAACAGACTGGCAGGGGCTGAAGCCAAAGCAGGAGATGATGCCACTTTGGCCCTGCTTCTTCACTGCAGTGAGGACGACAGAGTGACATTTGGCAGGGCTTTTAAAAAAGGCTCACAAGACGACACAGCTCCCAATCACTTTGACTCAAAGTCGACTCCTTAAAAATGGCTTTCAGCATGTTTGTTTCTGCACAAAGCAGCAGAGGAGAGGACTTGGCACAGGCCTCGTGGGTTACATAACGTGTTCTTGAGATTTACCATACATTTGTGCAGTTATTCATTATCAGGCCAGGCTGAAAAGACAATCTATCAGAGCAACATGGTGAGTGGGCAGCAAAGTTTAGGGTTGAGCTTTACTCATGAGATAAATACAATATTTTTAGCATTTTACATTTGATATCAGGTTTGTTTGTTGCCATCTGAAACTCATTCTGCATATCTTGCCACTTTATGCAATTAACAACCAAAAGGAATCGTTAAGGACATGAAGTCTCAAACTTTTGAAACCCATTTGTCGACATTTTCAAGGATCATTTCCGTGGTTTAAAATACCTCCAGCCGTTAACTACAAGGCAGACACGGGCTCAGTTCACTGCTGTGCGTTACAAAAGACTGCCAGCGAGCTGAAACTGGCTTGACGTGTGTGACAGAGATTAGAAAGTCCTCACAGTAAACATTTAGTTCTGTTTTTTTCTTTTGTCAGAAGCACACAATAAAAGCTGTCCTTGTTGATTTGTTCAAGGAGACTCGAGCCTGTTAGATGTGACAGCCAGCTGTCAAACTGGAACTTTTCGAATACGAGAAAACAACCGACTTCAACATAACCTTCGTCCCCGCTTACTCATTGTTTGTCTTGTGGGTCTGATTTTCTGAGATCTTAGCTTGCGAACGCAAATCTTTTGATTTGATTTATTCTTCACTCAAAGTAAGCACCCTTGAACAACACAGAGAATTTTCATAACAGCCCCGTCTTTAAATTAATACATAATGCGAGAGGCCCGAACACATCAAATTGGTTTAAATGGCTATTTACTTTTGATGTAAAGCAACCGCAATTAACATATATGGAAGATTAAACCCTGTACTGTGAAGTGTACATGATTTGTTAAATGGCTAAATCCTGTGATGCTTTGAGCTGAGACTGTGCGAGAGCGGCTGATGACTGACCGACGGTGGGCCGCTCCTCACAGTCCCTTCCCGGACGATCGGTGTAGAAGATCCGGACCATTTTGTCGAAGCCGCAGTAGAGCTGCGATCCGTCGGGCGAGAAGCAGATGGAGTGGGCGGCCGTCAGCTCATCCAGGTGATTGTAGGGTCGGAAACTGGCTCGCACCTCCCCGTGAAACGCATCCCACACGTGGACTGGGTTGTCCCGGCTACTGCTGGCTAGACTGCGGAAAAGCACGGCAAAGGGGGCGGAGTTATCAAGGCGTACTGGAAAAGGACGGGCCGGGAACAGAGTGAACGATGCGAGAACACATTTTATGAGCAGTGCATGAGCACAGTGGCACATTTGACTGTGGCAGTACAACAAAGTAACCCGTGGCATCAAATAGAGTTGTACAAGCATCTCAGAGGATACAAACCAAATTCAAATGAAATAAACTGCTGAGATTCTTTGAAATATACATTATTTATGGCCACAAAACATCTCGTTTGATTATTTTTCTAACCTATACTGCACCGCCTCCACCTGAATGTATCAATGCATCAAAACAGATACACAGCATTGCGCTATGCCTCATTATGGGGACAAGACCACAGACCATTCGTATTGATTCAAATCAGGGCCAAAGACTGAGCCATGCCTTTTTAACTCTAATTACTGGGCGCTGAACAAATGCCGAGACATCGCTGCGGCTCAATTAGACAAAGGAAATTAGCACCTACCACTGCTGCCGTGTTCTGTTATGGCCCCTCAGCGCCGCATCTTTATTCCAGAGCAGCGAAATGCCCAATTATAATGCTAGACTGCTGCTAGCTTGGAGCAATGCCTAGAACTCAGTGCAACCTAACCGAGCCATAACAGGGGCCCCTTATTCCCTCTCTACAGGAGGGGCATCAACAACACACAGCTTTTGGCAGACAGAAGTTCAAGAGCGCAGGGGGAGAAACAAAATGGTAGATGGGAAAAGACGGAGGGAGGAAACAGAAAAGGCCCTCAAAGAACAGGTTCGCTGAAAACGCGTTCCTCGGCCCTTAACAATCGACTCGGCGCTTGTCCGCCCACCTAGCGGTGCCCTGCAGGAGCTCCCCTGTGATATGTGGCAGTGATCTGAAGAAGATGGAGAATATCGTCTGTCAGCTCCAGCTGGCATCCTCATCATCATGACGGACAGGCTTTGGCAGATACACACAGGCCTCTCAAGTGGTTCACTGTCCACTTAAGTCATTTGTTGGCGATTTTGCCGTTTAAACAACTCTCATCTTCGGGCATACAGCCCCTGACCCCCAGCCCCCCCCCCCCCCCTCCTGTCACACAGTGAAGGCTGCCTGGTGTAGGGGTGGAGCTGTGCCAAGGCTGGGCCTTGATCAGCCGGCTCTTTCGGAGGGTGGAGGCAGTAACTGGAGGAGGATGGGAGCTGGGGGCGGAGGGGTGTACGCAGTAAAAAAAAAAAAAACGTTAGCAACTTGACCTCAGCTTGTCAGCTCCGCCCCACCTCATTCGGCACAAACAACACTCAATCTCCACGGTGATGGCAGGGTGGAGATTGAAAAAATAGATAATATCAAAACCTTCACGCCGACTGCCATCAGTCAAAACATTGACACCCTGCTGGTCTTCAGCGGATGTTTGCTCTGTTTAACAGCGCACGCACAGACACACCGTGATGTCACAATTACCGCTTTTCAAAAGCCTGCGAGAGTGAGGCAGAGATGAAAAGAGCCCCAAGTCAGAGAATCATGAGGCCCTTTAGGTGTCGTCTGGACCCGGGAGAGCAGTTAGTGGGCTGAATCACGCTGAAAAGCACCGTGGGCCTCAAACAGCCGAGCGCATTGCGGCAGAGGCAGACAAGACGAAGGCCAACTCTTCACTCATAATGAGACATCAGAAAGCCTTTTCAGCCATCTCCACGCTGGCAGCCGAGTGTGAATACCACGGAGATAAAGGGATGAGTCACTGCCGTACAGCAATGTCCCGTATATTCAGAGAGTCTATTAGACGGGCTCGAGCAAACCGAAGAAATAAAAAACACACAAGAGAATCAAGATTAAAAAAACACCAATCACTGACTGACAGCAGCCTCGATACACAACATGGCGCCTTTTTCTGTGTGTCCATTCTTCACCGTATGACAGGCCGACCTTCAAAGTGAACTTTAAGTGTCTCATCTATCCAGCTGTTAAGAGCCGAGCGTCAGGGCACGCTCTGGCTGAGATCTAGTTGAACTCACAAGCACGTGTCCGCGTCCAGAGAGTTCATCTTGGGGTACCAGCAGTAGTCGTAGATGGTGTCCCCCTCCGCCATCCTCAGCACCGGACTCTGCCACAGAATGAAAGAAAGGTAAAGACTGAAAGATACAGTGGCAACAAACCGTAATGGCCGATGGGAGCTAACGGCTGTGATGCTGGCACTGAAAAGGTGGCTACCTCGGCTCGCAACATTCAAAAGCAGCAGTGGCAGCGTGTGACAAACGAAGCAATAAAAGCTCAGTTTTTCTGTTAACAAGCGGTGAGAGATCTCTGTAATGGGGGAAATGGATTATGTTTCAATTATTTTTGTTCAGTGATCCCAATCTACCAGCCTGTAATACAATTAAGCGACTGGCTCGCCACTTCATATTTCCCAAAACCTAAAAGGACAGAATGTCTTTCCTATTCTATTGTTTTTCTATTGACATGTTTTTTTCTTGGAACACAACATACTGACAGTCTTTGTACAACATGAGGCAGGTTGATGGCCTCTCCTTGACTGGAAAGGTCTCAAAATGTAGACTTGTGAAATATCTCATAAATGTGATTTTCTTTTAAGAGTCTACATGGTGCAGAATAGGGATGTCACAACAACAGACATTAGTCAAAACCAAGAAATGGGAAATTCCTAAATTCTCAATACTCAATTTGATATCACGGTAAATAAAATAAAATGTGGGTTGAAATGTATATTAATATGCAAGTGTATTTAAATATGTCATCGTTCCCTCTCTCATATGTATTTCATATTGCTATTAACTAAATTTCAGTCCCACAAACGATACGTGAATTGTCAATGATGTACTGTGGTCAGTAAAACTAAATAAGTATACAGGACTGTCTCAGAAAATTAGAATATTGTGATAAAGTTCTTTATTTTCTGTAATGCAATAAAAAAAACAAAAATGTCATGCATTCTGGATTCATTACAAATCAACTGAAATATTGCAAGCCTTTTATTCTATTAATATTGCTGATTATGGCTTACAGCTTAAGAAAACTCAAATATCCTATCTCTAAATATTAGAATATTTCCTCAGACCAAGTAAAAAAAAAGATTGATAACAGCTAAACAAAATCAAACATTAGAAAATGTCCATTAATGCACTCAGTACTTGGTTGGGAATCCTTTTGCACGGATTACAGCATCAATGCGGCGTGGCATGGAGGCAATCAGCCTGTGGCATTGCTGAGGTGTTATGGATGCCCAGGATGCTTCAATAGCGGCCTTTAGCTCATTTGCATTGTTGGGTCTGGTGTCTTTCAGCTTCTTCTTCACAATACCCCACAAATTCTCTATGGGGTTCAGGTCAGGGGAATTGGCAGGCCAATCGAGGACAGTAATGCCATGGGCAGTACACCAGTTACTGGTGGTTCTGGCACTGTGGGCAGGTGCCAGATCATGCTGGAAAATGAAATCCTCATCTCCATAGAGCTTTTCAGCAGACGGAAGCATGTAGTGCTCTAAAATCTCTTGGTACACAGCTGCATTTACTCTGGACTTGATGAAACACAGTGGACCAACACCAGCAGCTGACATGGCTCCCCAAACCATCACTGACTGTGGGAACTTCACACTGGATTTCAAGCAACTTGGATTTTGCTCCTCTCCAGCCTTTCTCCAGACTCTGGCGCCTTGACTTCCAAATGAAATACAACACTTGCTTTCGTCTGAAAAGAGGACTTTGGACCACTCTGCAACTGTCCGGTGCTTCTTTTCCATAGCCCAAGTCAGACGCTTCTTCCGTTGTCTTGAGTTCAGAAGTGGCTTGACCATGGGAATACGGCAGTAAATGCAGCTGTGTACCAAGAGATTTTAGAGCACTACATGCTTCCGTCTGCTGAAAAGCTCTATGGAGATGAGGATTTCATTTTCCAGCATGATCTGGCACCTGCCCACAGTGCCAGAACCACCAGTAACTGGTGTACTGCCCATGGCATTACTGTCCTCGATTGGCCTGCCAATTCCCCTGACCTGAACCCCAAAGAGAATTTGTGGGGTATTGTGAAGAGGAAGCTGAAAGACACCAGACCCAACAATGCAAATGAGCTAAAGGCCGCTATTGAAGCATCCTGGGCATCCATAACACCTCAGCAATGCCACAGGCTGATTGCCTCCATGCCACGCCGCATTGATGCTGTAATCCGTGCAAAAGGATTCCCAACCAAGTACTGAGTGCATTAATGGACATTTTCTAATGTTTGATTTTGTTTTGCTGTTATCAATCTTTTTTTTTACTTGGTCTGAGGAAATATTCTAATATTTAGAGATAGGATATTTGAGTTTTCTTAAGCTGTAAGCCATAATCAGCAATATTAATAGAATAAAAGGCTTGCAATATTTCAGTTGATTTGTAATGAATCCAGAATGCATGACATTTTTGTTTTTTTTATTGCATTACAGAAAATAAAGAACTTTATCACAATATTCTAATTTTCTGAGACAGTCCTGTAGTGTGTTCTTTCCTTTAAGGTTTCTTTGCTTCAACACAAACACACCCCGACGGTGCTCACCATCTCAGGGAGAGAGTCCCAGTTGTAGCTGTAGATCTCTGGAGGGAGGTTGTACACACGGAGCACATTGTCTGCACTGTTGGTCAGGATACAGGAACCATCAGGAGCCCTAGTTTAGAAAAGCTGGTGCGTTAACAGCGGTGAACTGAGAACAATATGTACACAGTTTGTTTTGTGTTACTGTATGCATCCATGAAGGGGCTTTTTATTTCATTTTTAGTGAAAGTCATCCAGGACCAATATCTGCTCATGGGCACATTAGAGATGCGCCATGTCATTTTCTTGGCCAACTCTGATTTCTGTAATATTAAAAGTCTGACCTGCGGATTCTGATTGTCTTTCTAAGAACTATAACTTTTCACCACTGTCCCAAAATTATTATTTTAACCTTTCAGTGTAAACCATAAATAATTCTAAATGTTATCCTTTTACTTTGTTCTTGGCATCTATAGTGGTTATTTGCATAGAAAACACACAACACATAAATACATGTTTGTATTTTCATTTAAATATGTGCTTTGATTGCGTTACAAGTTTTAGTCGTGTTTAGTTGTTCGTCTTTTTCACTCAAACTAAACTTCAACATCACGGACGTGTGTGTGTGTGTGTGTGTGTTTACCGTCTGTGCTGCTGTGTGTCAATGTAAAACAATAACGTGTGTAAATTTGGCAGAAATATGGTCTGGTCCTGGTCGAATTGTTGAAAACCAGCAGATCGGCTGCTGATCGATCAGTGCAGCTCTTCACAAAATGTACCAATGTAATGATCATATTTTTTTAACAGTAATCATACAAATAACTCAAATTCCATAATTATGATGTACACCTTAAAAACGTAGTCCTCATGGGAGGTGTCGTGTTGATTTTAGAAGACGTTACCATTTGCAGCCTTTGAGGTAATTCTCTGGGACGTTGGAGTACTCAGTCCAGGAACCAGTCAGCATCTGGGGGTTCTGGGTAAAATCTAGGCCAATGCTGGAAGCAAGACAGAGAGAAGGGCAAGTCTTCAGTTAATGAGTTTAACAGACAGGAATGGGAATGTCAGACAACAAACTGAAAGATTACATTTTCCATCTCCTGAAGGCCAAGGGCATCAAGTTACCAGAATAAATGAAACCACAGCCTTGATGCGTAGTTCTGCCAAGAATTGTTTTAGTTCTGTTAAATATCAGCCGATGAATTTACTAGCCCAGGACCAAACTGTTGCTCTATATAAACCACAGCATCAAGCTGCACAAAGAAAATCAAGCAGACAGTGTCACCACACAGTGGATGGGGTTGTTCATTACATCTCGCACACCTACAGGTTCATGCCGTCATTTTCCATCACTTCCTCTCCAAATGTTGCCGTTGCGATGGTATGATATATTATTTATATATTTGGTTAATACTGCGGTGCATTTGGCTGCCACACTTCTGACGTCGGTGCCATCATAAAATGCACAGAGGAAGCAGAGCAGCATCCGACTGTGCAATTACCATAATATTCAGATGTTAACAACAAGTCCCTTGCTCACCTACCCGCCACTTCCTGTTGGGCTTTGGCTGAGGAAACTGAAAACAGGGTCTAGTTGCTTATAGATTAACAGTATTCTTTTTACATGCGTTACTTGTATGAAAGGCCCAAGTTAGTCATTGGTGGAAAGTCTGCTAAGTAAACTGTTGACACTTAATGATGTCAGACATTTACTAAAATCCATTCATCCATCCATTTCCATCCGCTTATCCGGGGTCGGGTCGCGGTGGCAGCCGGCCGACCCAGGCTTCCCTCTCACCCATAACATTTACCAACTCATTCTGGTGGATCCCGAGGCGTTCCCCGGCCAGCTGGGAGATATATAGTCCCTCCAGTGTGTCCTGGGTCTTCCCCGGGGCCCGAACCACCTCAGCTGACTCCTTTCGACACGAAGGAGTAGCAGCTCAACTCCAAGCTCCCTCCTGATGTCCGAGCTCCTTACCCTATCTCTAAGGCTGAGCCCGGCCTACGGAGGAAGCTCATTTCGGCCGCTTGTATCCGAGACCTCGTTCTTTCTGTCACGACCAAGAGTTCGTGACCATAGGTGACAGTCGGAATGTAGACTGACCAGTAAATGGAGAGCTATTTACTAAAATACCATATCTAATACCCGATATTGTGTTATGAGTTTACTATATATATATATATATATATATATATATATGTAATAATAATGATGTGTTGAACATGTTTTTGAAATAGAGGGAGACGGTACAGAAAGATAGCTAGAGATAGATAGATAGATATATACAATCATATATAAATAGAGATATATTTATTTATTTTTACATCCCTGAAACATGCTCAACACATCTTCATAATCATTACGCAACACCTCTAACCCCACCACAAATTCCTCCTTTAAATAGCTCACTTGTTGCTGTATCTTTACCCGTAGTTCAGTGGAAACTAAAGAGGTTAAAAATAAACCGGACTCCTTCCCCCACTTACCGCTGTCCTTCACTGGGGCTGTCTGCAGATCCGTTACCGTGGTGCTCCTCCTCTGGCGTCGTCTCTCCTCCTTCTAAGGGGGAATCGTGCTCTCCATCTCCCTTCGGATGGCATTCTTCCTCACCTCCCACACTTACGGGCCCCTCTACCCCCGCATCCTCACACTGTAGTGGTTCTCCTGTCCCTAGCAAGGGAGAGTACATTAGTGATGGTTAACTCAATCTCTGAACTTGATTGAAAGCATTTGTATCTCTTCTTGCATTTCATCCGATACGTGCAGCTGGGTATACTCTACTTTGTGCTGAATCTTCCTGCAGCGAGCCCGTCTCTGCAGGTGTTTCTCCATGCATAGTGACAGGCTTCACATCCTGCTCCAGTCCCTGTTCCTCCCCGCTCATCCTGGGCCGCTTGGCAGATAAAGCCACCCCGTCCTCTGAGGTCACCTCCAAGCGGTCACCTACGGAGGGAGCCGGTGCCTGATGAGGGGGCTCGCTGTCCGCTTCTGCGTCCGGCCCTGCGCCCGCCACACCACCACCTTCACCACTTCCAGCCGAGTCGGACATCTCCCTCTCAGGTTCTCGATCTCTCCCGTCAAGTCCTCTGCCTGGCGTCTCTAAAAAAAGGCCTTGAGTCCGGCGGTGGGCTGTCAGACGTGGGTGAGGTAGGTGCTGCTGGGATAGTGCTTCTTCCTGCAGTGTGGGTGTTTGAGTCTGCTGGGGGTCGAGGACATCACAGCACCGACTGGCCTGGAGGATAGAGGGGGAGACGAAGGTAAAAGGGGGAGGGACAGGGGAGGTGAGGACAATAACACAAAGAGATGGAAAGCGTATATCAAAACAATGCGAAATCATGAGTTTGTAAAAGTCTGAACACAACAGGACGTGACGTTTCCTGTTGGGAGGAACACATAACGGACTCCCAAACTGCTCGTGCACACACTATTGACACCTGTGGCTAGTCGTGACGTGCCGACTGCTCGAGACGAGCATTAAGGATAGTTTTTGCTAAGTTTACGCTCGCGAGGAATTGACTCACAACCCCGCACACGCTTCACTCTAAACACGCCCTGCTCCCGTCACATAACTTGAATGTAGTTGGCAAATAAGCCAAGATGTTGCGAACAGTCGGTCCATAACAGAAACACGGGAACCGCCTCACGTTAGCGCGCGGTAGCATTAGCCTATGCTAGCAGTCCGAAGCTACCGTACCTGTGTTGTGGCCTGCTCGCAATGTGGCTACGCACACACGTTTCTCCTTGACGACGGGAAAAGGTTTAACTGTGAGCCGGAGGTCACGAATGATTCGCAGAAATATTCGGCGTCCTTCTTCCTCGGGACTTCAGTGTGTTTAGTCATCAGTTCATTACGAGAAATTGGGAAGACTGTGGGCGGCCATGTGTTTTCATAGTATCGCGATAGCTGCGCCGATGACGCTACCGCGCTCATGTGGGTTTCACACGGTGCGTCTGTGCTCATCAGCGCTTATGTGATGTATTGTATGTTTACTCCTTTTGCTTACAGACAGACAGACACACACACACACACACACGAAAAATCACTAAGAAATACTAAGTCTGTCACTGCTAAATGCTATTTATTTAGTATTTATTTTGTTCTTCAAACAAAACAAAAAAGCCAAACTATTTACACATCTTTCAGTTGTTCTTTTCCTAAACAGTTTCATTACAGGTATGCTGTTATTTTAACATTCACTTATTAGGCAAAGGAGCTGAGCTGAGAGGGATACAAATTGCATTATGTCATTTCGGGCAATTATTGTTTGAACTACATTTACCAGAGCTAAAATAAACCAGATGACCTTGTGCCGTTAAGGGGACTCTTTTCTAAGACTGCAACCAAACATCTAGGGCTTTTTGGACAACATAATATTGCTGTTTACCTGATCATAAAAGTATGTGTAGTGCAGTTAAATTAACTGCAAACAACCTTGTTTTACCTCTAAGACTGACTGACCGACCAACAACTAACACCGCGCAACATCAGCGTATTAAAAATGCCAAACATAGGTATTCTTTAAAGATATTCACCAATAAGAGACTTGATAGTATATTCATGGTTTTGGCAACTGATCACAACATTAAACGTAGTAACTTCTTTTTTTTAGCACAATTCGACAGTTATGACATACTGGAGCCAACTGTTGCTACTTCAGTTGACATAGTCCGCTGTGGCCGGTACCGATCCACCAAGACCCCAAACAAATGTACAAGTGTACTACAAGTCTAAGCTGAAGATATTCATTGAGTATCAGCCGTCATTTGGATTAAAAACTGCATATTGTTCAGATATCGACGATACAAAAATAAACTGGTCGACTAAAAGCATTCATCTCTCAAATCCAATTACATATACGTGGAACAAGACACTTTCCCAAGCGTTCAGGACGCAGACTTTCCTTTAAGATGACACCCAACTGACTGGTCAACTCCTCGTCTATTCAGCGCTACCACAAACGGTCAGCAGGCAGCAGCACTACCCGGCTCACCGGAAAGGCTGCAACAAGCTTGACCCCACCTCAAAAGGTTTAGCGTCAAAAACCCACAAATATTACCTATCATTCTTCCTACAAGCCTGATCGGAGAATTCAAAACCGTTCAAAAAAAGAAGGAAAAAAGTACCTAGTCGCTTCCAAGACATTCAAGTCACCCCGGAGTGTAAAAAAAAAAAAAAAGGACAACCAAAAAGCCACAACTTGTATCCTATCGCTCTGGTTTAGTTTCGCCTAGAGCGGTACATCCAACAGCGGCGCTCGCACAGCTTTAAGACCCCGCCCTGTCAGCTCAGCTCCGGACAGCGCAGACTCCAGCCCTTTATTAAACCTGCAGCAACAATCTAAACAGGAACTCTTCATTTTTTTAAATTTTTTTTTAAGAAACCAAAAGGGCAACAAAAGCTTACTGGCAAAATCAGATCAATCGAAGACCGCTTGCTGCACCATCCCGCCGTGTTAAACATAGCAAAACGAGCACAGAGCACACCCGTCCTGTTTGCCAGCAGTAAACAGACTTGTAGAAAGCTCCCATCTTTCTTTCACTTTAGAGGACAGTTAAGGAGGTGGTTTCCAACTTAAAATTAACCAGTTGGAGTACACTTTCAGTTCGCCGTTCAGGACTGAACTATACAATTTAAGGCATGTTTAACAGAGAAATAAAGCAAAACCACTATGGGAGGAGAAATCAAAACACAAACATTGACATTATTTACAAAGCTCAGTGTTTATATTGACGAGCGATGATGTGTGTGTGTGTGTGTGATTTGATATTGGTGTAGCCCTGTTATGTATGTGTATATGGTTCCAGAGAGCCACTGTAACTGAGTGTACGTTGCTTTTGCAGTGTGTGTTTATGTGTGTGTGCATGTAGTGTGTCTGCAACTCCTTTTGAACTCTGGAATCTATGTGGCATGTCGCTACGCGTTTGTGTTTTGTCACGTTTCAAAGTCTGTTTGTACAACTCTTTCAGTTCCTCCGGTCTCACAGCCGCCGGAGATTTCTGGTGACTTCGATGTAATCCAGCCACGTCCACCGAAACCCAATCCCCCCCCCCCACACTCAAGTCTTGGACGCCTGGGAGAGTCTTCTGTCCCGCCGGTTAGAAGTCATCCACACAGCCACCGGAGAGTTTCAGGCCGAGGTGGCGGAGGGAGGTGGTGGATGATCCTCTTTAACCTCCTACTCGCCACTGAAATCCCAAATCCAACACAGATGGATCCATGGTTGTTAAACCTGTTAACGTCACCTGGTAACTGTCCAACTGATAATGCCGATGGCCTGCCCAGTCCGAGGTCAAGACAGAAAAGTTTCTTAGGGGTTAAGTTCAAATGATAGGTTACGGGTCAACTGGTTCATGGGTTGGCTGTAGATTAGATCCTCTTCACGGAGGGCAGCAAATAAAGCACAGCCAGACTCCTGCAGGAAGACAGAAACAAAGACTCACTACACCGTCCCAACAGTGCTACCGAGATCAACCAGGAGCAAACAGATAGAATGATACCTTACCATTGCCAAAGCTTTTTCCTCCTGCAGTCACTCAAGGCAGTCATCAGGTTGGGAGAGGAAGTGGAAGCCTCCTTGCAAAAAGCTCTTCAACCCCATGCCTGCCTCCTCACTGTGCATCTTGATCAAAACACTCTTGGCGGGGCTCTTTGTCGCGACCGCAGCATCCATTTTGATAAGTAACTATCAGTCAGTCTTGGAGCCACTGTAGCATGCCCAACGCCTCAGTCCTCTTTTTTTCCTGTTTTTATTTTTACATCTCCCTTCCGTCCCTGATTATTTCAGGGTTACTGGCAAACTAGGGGAAACTCAGAGTCTCTCAAACTATATTCAAAAAGATTGGTTTTCTTGAAGAACATTCGCTCCATATAATCAACGTCTCATGAATTTTTCCTTCATCCATTTGCACATTTTCTTTCTGCTCTGAAAGATAATACAAAAATATGGTTATATACAGACAGGAGGTGGGAGGACGCGCTCCTAGAGTCTCTTATTTCAGTTTGGGAATATCGTTATCGGTGACTTTGTCAAAGTCGTAGCAATCCTCCCGTTGTAATTTGTGCTCCCATCCCCAAAATGGTACCTCACAGCTTGAATGAACAAAAGTGCATAGGTGAGTTGGTGAGTGGGCAGGGTGTGAGCGCTCATGGGGGCGGGGCCAAGACGAGTGAACTAACCAGGTGGCCTCGCATCACCCTCTCAGTTCCCTCGAGGGTTAATGTGGCCCTGCACTCCGTTCTCCACAAAAAAACAAACAGAGCCCATCCTTAATTTTCCCGCCTCCGCTCCATGGTTGATCATCAAGTCTCAGGATCCACAACAGGTCCAGTTAGAGGATCTTGTCCATGTTCTTGTGATACCTGCCACTCTTCCTCAGAAAAAATAAAAAAATAAAACACCACTCAATGTCCATATGGCAGAAGCGCACTTGCAAACCCCACCCGTCTTACGTGGGAAAGAAAATGAAAATAAAAACTGCACCCACAGATATCCATGTGGTTTGTAAACAACCAAAGCTCCAGTATGGAATAGAAACAGTCCTTTCTTTTAATTCGTAGTCACCATTTGTACGACCAGGATTGTAGAGGCAGTGTGTTCAACTGTATCCATCCAGAGTTTTTTTTTCTTCTTCTCCATTGTCTGTCTGTCTCTCTTTTTTTTTTTTTTTTTTTTTTTTTTAAAGTTCTCGCAAAATTCTTTGAAGCTTTTTGTTATTTTGTTTCCATTTTTGAAATCTTCAGAGGAAAAAAAAATAAATCTTGTATCAGCACGGGTTTCTTGTCATTTTTTTGGAATACATTCAATATTTTCTTAAGAAGTAATACACACACTTCACATGGCGATAATGAAACAAAAATGAAAAAAAATGAAAATTAAGGAAAAGAAATTGAAACACAACAAAAAAATAGCAGCCCCAAGTGCTCATTATCTTAGTCCAAATACTTTTTAAACTTTGTATATAATGTATATATTCATATATATTTTTCATTAAAAAAAGAAAACTCGTCATTATCAAATTGCAACAACGAATAAGTAACACAATATGCTAACATTTCATGCACCGCTCTGTGCACTCGCACATTAAGATGCTGTTTTGTATTTTTTTTTCAGTCAGCAACTCGACACCTTTCATTCACAAGTTCGAGAGCTGACAAAAGGCAACGTGATCACACCCCAGGACAACAGACTGGACTAACCTTCCGATGGATCACCCCTAGACTGAACTAGAAATATTTACGATATATAAACTCACATACTTTACATACACTGTGCTGAGCACTGACGCACGTCACACTCGCTCTCGAAAAAAGAGTTAATGTCTCAATGGCCACGCACCCTATCCAAGTTCTTAGGCACAAATGTGCATTCATACGCATACAAAAACAGCACATGTATTCAAAAAATGAGTACCTGTAGTCTTAAACTCATTTATATGAACAAAAAATGAACATGCGCGCGCACACACACACTCACACACACTCTCTCACTCACACATACACACACACACACACACACACACACACACAAAGTCTCACACACAGTAATGTCCCTCATGATTAGCCCTGCCTGCTAGGCCTCACAGGTCTAGAGACAGCTCCCCATGGGGAGAGGCTTAGGGAAATAAACCAGTGGTGGTCATCGTGTGATGAGCGCAAAGCTAACATTTACAAATGTATGCATTTCTATTTTGTTTATCTGGGGATGAAGAGCTGGTGAGAGAAAGGATGTGTTGTGCAATTGCCCCCTCTCTCTCTCTCTCATTCATTCATTCAAAACATCTCTCGTCACTCAAGACATACAGATCAAGTCCCTGTTTGGAGAAGGGACACACACGCACACACACACACACACACACACACACACACACACACACACACTTTCTCTCTCTTAACATGAGAATACAAAATTACCATCTGAACAAAAAAAAGACAAAAATGGCCTCTTATGTTTCATACATCTTGGTACGCAACAAAAGAATGAAAAAAATAAAATACTTGTGCAGACTGGTATATTACTGACACAAACCAACCATCGGTCACTCACAGTCGTACATACACATTCACAAAAATATTCACTTCTAGAACTAACCCCATTTGTTTGATTTTTTTGTTGTTTTTGTTATTCTTTTTTTTAGGCAAGTGCAAATCTTCAAGTTTTTTTATAATCCATTTTTTCAATAGCTTTACTTTTTATATAAACGTAAAAAAAAATGCTAAACAAGAGAAATATCAACAGTGTTTGTCTTTCGAGAAAGGATTTGCTCTCTGATAAGGTTTCAACTAAAGGTCCCCCTGACTTTGAAAACCTAACAGCCCGACCATTCGCCCCGCCGACTGCTTCATCGCCCCCCTTCCAGTTCTGACGCACGCAGATAGTGTGTATGTACACGTACTGTTTATGCGCACTGATTCCCAACACACTCGCATTCACACACATGAACAAAAAAATAATATTCAAATCCCATCTCAATAAAGTGCATTAGTTCAATATAAGGTGCTTAATCTTTTGAGTGCCAGAGGATACCCATCTTCCTTTTTAACATCACCCCCCAACCCCCTCTCCTCTGCTCAAGTGATCAACTGGTGCAGCAGGGAGCCCTTTTATTCATCTTGCTAGAGAGAAGGAAAGAGTGGAAGGCACAGATCCAGGCACCTCCACCCTGCACCTCCCCTCACGCTCCCTTCCTATCCCCACAACCCGCCCCACCCCCACTTCCCCCAGCAGTGCACATTCGTCATCAGGTTTGTCTGATTAAAAGACAGAAGGCCTCAGGTAGCTATTGCTGCTGCGCTGCGTCACATCAGTAATCCTCCACCATCTCCATCTCATTCAGGCTCAGACACTCGCCCGTGTTGTGGAATGAGTACCCTGCAGGGAGGGTGAGAGAGAAGAGACAGGGAGAGCAAAGTAAGATCAGAGGAGGATCGTCAGACATGGGGGAGTTAGAAGGGATGGCAGGGGATAAAGAAGACGCAAGCCAGAAACAATTTGATAAGAGCCCTCTGTTCTGGAAAAGGTTAAACTCTAATAGTAAATGTCAGAAAAAACTAACTCATTACAAAGCATACAAATTACATTTACGTACTGTTGATTAATAATCAAACGTAGATAGGGGTCACATCCGAGCCAAGGAGGTAACATGCACAGGTCAAAATTATTTAAATGTTTTAAAATCAGCACAAATCTCTTTTCTCTACAGAAGGCGACGACATTGAAACGATATGGATTGTTGTTCGGCCACCTGTTTGCATCGATTTACAGTGAGCAATATCCCGTCCCCAGGTTTACGCTCCCGACAGCTCATGGGGACATAAATAAACCTCAGACATAAGCCTACCCTACGAGCACGTTCTACTCACCGCCTGAGTGGGTGCAAACAAGTCATCGGGAAGATGCAATACTCTCCGGCTGGTGCTCCAGAAAGCTGCATCTTCCTTGGTTGCTTTTGTTAAGACCAAATTGATTTCAACTTTGGCTTGCTTTGTGTGTCAACTCTAACTTTGATGTGCAAGTGTGTCGCTGCTGTGTGTGTGCACAGGTTGTGTTGTGGTCAAGAGACTCAAAGCTAGCTATTTATAGATTTGGACTATTTACAGATGAACGACGTCAAAAGGAAGGAATATTAAATGCCGGTGAGGTCACGTACCTAAGATGCTGGGGTCAGAGTGCAGCATCATGGGCTGTTTCTTCTTCATCTTTCCCCCCTGGTTGTCATAGAGACCAGCCTTGCCCATGTGGTTGGCTTGAAACATGGACTGCAGGGTGCTCGGGTTCATGCCTCGCATTGAGTCCTAAAAAGGAAAAAGAGAAGAAAAATAAAGACAATCGTACAAATGATAGTCAAGTAGGGGTGGGAATCACCAGAGGTCCCACGATACGATATTATCACGATACTGCAATACATAGTATTGCGATATATTGAGCATTGTGATATATTGCGATTTATTACCTTTTTTCAACCGCAAACTGTCCCCAAAGGAAAACTGTCTACATATTTCCTCCAATAAGATAAAGTTTTCTGTCTGTTCATCTCACTTCAATAATTTTTATTGCAAAAAATGGGACAAACTGACCAACACTTAAATGTTGCACCTGACAAACTGAACTGCTTGTATTACAGTCTGCACAGTCGCGTCATTCGAGCTGGACGCACCGGAGAGGGGGCGGGGCTTATCTCTGTGATTTATCTCCGTGCAAAGAGTTTTCATTTCTGCCATCCACCATGAAACTAACCACTATTTCTGCTTTATACTTGTTGTGGAAATCCCAAAGACGTCGGAGCATCAAACGCCGTCGGGTCTGGGTTCATAATATTATCCGTAGGAATTTCACCGACTTCTCCAGGAACTGCGTCGGGATGACGGTGTTAAGGATTAACAGGCGGCCGTGTTAACTGCTGTCTTTCGGCCGAAAGTCACCAGTTAACACGACCACCTGTTAATCCGTCAGCAATTTGATTTATGCATTTTTTTTTTACGTCTTTGACCTGCGCCGTGTCGCAGACTTTGTCCTGTGCGCCGTACAACAGCTGTGCGAGCAGCGGCGCTACGAGTGACAGGAAGTCCAGACGTTTGATTTACATGCGGACGGCGTATTTCTCATTTCTCATTTCTTTCTCCGATGCATCCCATAATTGATTACATAAAATATTGATACTTGGCTTCCGTGTATCGATACAATATCGCCACGCAAACTATCGCGATACTATGCTGTATCGATTTCCCCCCCACCCCTATAGTCAAGCCATTCTCAATGGCCACACCAAGTGTATTTTTTCTTTCTTTTTTTTAAAGCTACGAGAATCCATTTGTACCATATTTTCAATCCACGAATCCATCCCTTCGTGAAGAAATTAATGACCTTCTAATGTCGTAGCCTTCAGTGACTTCTCATGCTTTTATGTCTTCACAAAAGACTTGACTGCTGACTTAAATGTCAGTCTTGCACTTAGACAGTGATGTTGTCTTGTTGGCGTGTGTGCATATTGGGAGTTCTCCCGGTTTTCTCTGAGGGACCATGTTTCCCCCTGAAGGATGTCCAATATGTGGATTTGTATTTAGACATTTGAAGTTGCCGGACCAGGTGTGATATTCAGCAACAAGTTCGTAATTGTACAAATAGCAGCGGGAGACATAAAAAGACACAATCGCAACAACTCAGCTTCATCAGTGTCTGCATGTACAGTACAAAAGCACATCTGCATTTACCTGCAGAGGGAAGTTCATGTTCAATCCAGCCACTTCCTTTGATAACTGGGATACATAAAGAGGGGAAGAGGAGGGATTTATGAATTTAAATAGCACACTTCAAAAGGTTCCTCCATTTTATTTCACGTAGCCTGTTATTTGTAGTTTGAAATCTGACCTTCATATAAAAACAATCACAATTATGCTCTTTTCTTCCCTCTTCTTGATAGTCAGCTTAACAGGAACCATTTCCCAGATTTGTCACTCAAAATGTACCCGGTATTCAGCACATCCTCGCCATGGTTCAAAACATTTTGTATTGATGTATTGTATGTTTGGGCTGGCAGGTTATGTTTTAGACATACACGGTTCATTATTTTTAAAGACAGTTCGAGCTCAAGCCTACCTGCTGCTGCTGTCTCTGTTGATTGGCTTTCTGTTTGGCACGTCGCTCCAGAAACTGTTTGGCGAACTCTTTGGCTTCCACTGTGTCCCCTAGGTAGGACCGGATGAAGTCCAGTACTGCATAGGGAGACTCCACCTCCTTCAGGTAGGCCACAATTGTGGCAACTAAATAAAGACATGCGGTTGAAATGATTAGCGATGCTAAAAACTTGGGGAAATGTGTTGAAATCTGTTTACTTTGCATTTGTCAGTACAGAAACACGAAAATTATCTAGGAATAGGGTGAAAAAGCCTACCATCCAGAGAAGAGGAAGAGTTGTTGGCAGAGGTGTTGAGAGCGTGCAGCATCTGTTCACACCAGGTTGTGAAGCCGTCCTGAGGCTTCATGCCCTGCAGCAGCTTCAGCAGCTTCTCCTCCTCCTCCGTCCTCTTGCGACGCATCATGTACTGCTCACTGCAGAAAACATGTGGTTCAGTGCATCTTAAATATGTTCACCATGAAAAACAATGTCTGCCGCGGGTGTGGAAGAGGTGCGCAGTATTTTTAGCAGGCCGTCAAAAATTGCTTTGGTGTGCATAAATATTCATTCGAGTTCATCCAATCTGTCCATGTACCTGAGTGAGGGGCTGCTGCGGCTGTTCTTTAAGCCCATGTTGTTGTTGCTGTTGCCGCGGAGGCCGGCCTGGTTCTTCACAGCCTCGTCCCACATGCCCATGCTGCCCGAAGAGCTCACACTGCCACCCTTGCCCTCCATACTGCCAGGCCCGCCCCACATGCTAACTCCATCCGCCCACTGACCTCCCATGGAGGAGCTGCCCATCGACAGGGCGGCGTGCTGCAAAAGTAAGGAAATATAATTGTGACGAGGGTCTTTTCCTATTTGCGTTCCCGACAACAGGCTTTCTGTTTGAAACTTCAGAAACGGTTAATTTACTCACGCGCTCTCTCTGCTGCGCTCTCTGCTGCTGCTGCTGCTTCAGGAGCCTCTCCGCCTCCTGCTGCATTTCCAGCAGAGCCAGAGCCGGGGGCTTCCCGGACTTGGATAGCCCAGAGGAGGGAGACCCGCTCCAGCCTGAGCCACTTGCCCCAGGACCCTGCTGCTGGGGGGTCTGCTGGAGCAACTTCATGATCAGTTCCTGCTGCTGACGACACTACAGGAAAAAAGGACAAAAAGAGATCATTTAAAACTCCACGAACAGCACTCAAAGCCTCTTAACAGCCATTCTTATTGCGTTTCATCTTCATGTAAAAGGTTAAACCTTTCTTGAAGACAATTTTGCTTGTATAAAAACATGCACACAAAAAAAAAAACTGTCTAAATATTTGTAGCCCAAGGCAAATAAGGGAAATGCTTCACTCCTTCAACTCACCTGCTTGCGCCTGAAGAGCTCCTCCTCCTCCCTCCTCTTCTGCTCCTCCTGTAGCCTCCTCTTCTCCTCCCTCCTCTTACGCTGCTCCTCCTCTTCACGCTTCGCCCTGAGTTCAGCGTCTCGCCTCTCCTGCTGGAGCTGAAGGGAAAACATCAGGAGTCAAATCGGGTAAAAGGCACAGATTAAAATACACCACAAAAAGTTGCAATCTGGTTTCGAATCCGACACGCCTCACAAGCTGAACCCACCTTTTGAAGCTGTTCGAGAGTCGGACCCTGAGTAGAAGGATTCATTGTTATGTCCCAAAGACTGGCTTCACCGCCTACATGGAAACAAAATTGGATTAATTTAGCACAATCAGGTACATGTGTTGTGGCTAACAACCAGGTCGCAGTCTGGAACGTACCTGACGACTGTGAAGCTGAGGTATGCATGTCCCACATGGACCCTGTATCTGGCACTGACATCGACCTGTTCATCGAAGGCATGATACCCTGCTCACTGCACCTGGAACCAACAAAGTAAAGTCAAACACTGAAAGTAAAAGCCTCTGTAAAGTTACAGAAACTAGGAGCCAGACCAATTTATGTACACTAGTCCAGAAATGTACACCCCCTCCCCTATATTTCTACCTGTTAATGAGCTGGAATAGCTGCTGCTGTTGGAGCTGCTGATAAAGAGCTGCTGCTGCCAGCTCCTGTTGCTTTTTCAGGCGATCCGGGTCCAGGTTTCCCTGAAAAAAAGACAATTACCATGTCATTACTCAAACTCAAGATACCGAAACAAAGACATCCATATATAGTGTGATATGGCTAAGAGAGAATTGCTTGTAGGGAATTTGTCCATTAGTTACAACCGCAGACTGTGCTCTACAAATGAGTAACGTCAGATACGTTATAAATGGACCAAACAGGAATTGTGCATATCCTAAAAATGGTGTAAAGAAAGATGCACAAACAAACATCTGAAACTGTGCCACGTCCATAGGTACTCAGGAAAGCATGTGACAATATCTGAGGTGTTATATTACAGCAGTAGATGCAGGTATGGAAACCCGCCCTGTGCTGCTCCATTAATTTGAAGCTTACATGCAAGCAGTGATGTTACTGCAGGCCACTGCATAATATGGTTTTATGACTTAATTAAGATACTGGCTGTAACACAGGTACAATTACAAGTCTTATAATAATAGGTGGGGGGCAATTTCACAAATCTCTCAAGTAAAACGAAATGTAAAATGAATCATTGATTTACCGTAATCTGTCTATCAATCTTCCCTCTCCTCTGCATCCTCCCCTCCCCGTCCTCTACGTTGGTTGAGCTCTGACTCACAGTCCGGGTGGGCTGCGGGCGCTGCGTTGGTGGTGGCTGTCTCACCAGCAGGGGCGGCGGGGAGGGCCCTGGGGCGAAGGGCACGCGGCCCCACATCTTAATGACGTCGCCCAGGGGCTGGAAGCCCTCGTCGCAGCCCCGCTTCACGAGCAGGGTCATGGTGAAGTAGCCAGCCTGGAACCACTCGCACATCTCCACGGTGGTGAACGGACCTGGTCGTGGGCCAGACACAGAGAGAGGAAGAGATGAGTTTACAAAGCAAAACCTGTCGCCATGTGACTGCCCTTGCGTACCTCCTTTCTATTAGTCCAGACAATATCAATATTGATGAATCCATGTGCTACGCTTGGCTGTATGAGTGGACAAGCATCTATGAATGTACCCTGGATCTCTCCCTGTGGGTCCTTGTAGAACCACTTCATGGCGGCCTCGTGTGACAGCGGCAGAGCGGCTGCTGTGTTCCTGCTATCCTGCTGCTGCAGAGCCTGGGTGAAGCACTCCTCCTCCAAAGAAGTGTCCTGCAGTGATGCCACCATCTTTTCTGCCTCCTATGTGTGCACACAGACAGGCGTGTCATTACACCACCACATAAATGTACCTTGCAGGTTTTGAATAGAATGAATATGGATACAGTTCATAGATTAAATTGAATATTCTGCAGCAAAATAATCCCTAGTTGATTAGCGTCGACTGCGCTTCCCATTTCTGAGACGGCATCTTAAAATGGGCCTTATGTTGTTCCTACCTGCTGCAGGTGCTTCATGCCCTCATCGTCCTCTGCGTCTCCTCCAGGTGGAGGGAGAAGAGGAGCAGCAGAGCAAGGGGGTGGGGGAGGCAGACTGGAGGAGGTGGGGGCGCCAGAGCTCAGCTGGACCTTGAAGCCCCCAACCGTAACCATGTCTGACACAAAAACAAAAAGAAGATTTAGGATGTGTGTGTATGCAGGAATAGCGGGTGTGCAGGAACAGCGGGTTCAGTAAACAAGATATTAAGTATCAAACCAAAATATCAACATGGCTGAATTTCCACACACACACACACACACACACACACACACACACACACACACACACACACACACACACAGACTTGAAGAGCTTGGCTCAATGCAATAATCCAAAAGCTCTAAAGTTACAGAGCCAGGACTCTCAGCGCTTCAAATCTGGACACGCGAGTAGCTAAATGTTTGGCTAGTGAGAGTCTGCAAGTCAACTCTTTGGAATCGTATCGGTGGCTCCAGGGGCTTCCAAAAAGATTTAGGGGTTAAGAAAACATTTCCAACTTGAGTTCATTGGTGAGAATCAGTCAATATGAGATTCATGTAAGAACGATATATATTTACAAATTAACTTATATGATTTGTATTTTCTCCACATCATGGAATCTCGTTTCACACGTACTATTCACCTTACACATATACATATATACATATATATATATATATATATATATATATATATATATATATGTAAAGAAATTAGATAGATAATAACGCTGCTAACTAAATATATCTTTATGTTGTTGCAGTCAGACTTACCTTCACTGGGCGTGCTGCTGGCCATGACGAGGTGGCTGTTGTTCAGCTGAAGGTTGTCCACCACTGGGCCGGCGTTGCTGGGCCGAGACTCCAGGCATGGAGGGGAGCAGTGTCGGAGAGCGGGAGGAGAGGAGGAGGGAGACGCTCGCTTTGTCTCGCCATCCCCTCCAGCAGAGCCTGCTTCTTTACTCTCTGTGAGGTAAGAGCGGAGGAAAGGAAGTGAGATGCCACAATCATGAATAATTCATTCCTTCTGGGCCTGTGATCAACTGGGGAAAACTGTACGGACAAGGAGCTAACCATTTGGCGTTTTGCACATTTAGGATGCAGAAGGCGCATACATAGTTGTTTTATTTACATTTTGATTTTAACTCACTTTGGTCACAGAAACAACAGGTTGGCATAGAAAATCTGACATACTCCAAAAGCATTTTAAAATCATCAAATAAAGAGAGGTATTTCCTCACCCTTGTCTTTGTCTCCTTCAGCACTGTTCCTCTCAATGTCAGCGAAGCGGTCCTCCTCCTCTTCCTCCTCCTCCTCCTCATCTATGCCCTTAAAGTCAAACTCCTCCTCCAGGATTATATCCTTCCCACCCTTTTGACCAAAAGAAAAAGTTGAAATGAAAGAGTGTAACAAATAGTAATGAGGGTCGAGTCTATGAGAAATATACTGTCTGAAATACAAGAAGATCTCCCTGTTGTTCCAACACTGTTTTCGTAAAAAATTTAATAATATTGTGAATATGTTTACAATACCAGGGGCTGGAAGATAAATGAAGAACCCACCTTCATAGTCATGAAAGCTCCAGAGGAGTCAAACGTGCCCATCTCCCCATCCTCGTCGTCTGTACACCACTCGGGCAGGCCGTCCCGGTCATCCCCTGGTCCCTCACTGCCTGCTCGCCGGCGGCCCCCACCAACATGAACACCATCAGAGTCCCGGAAATCGAAATCGAACTTCCGACGACGACTTTCTGGACCGGTATGTTCCCGCCAGCCTGCTGAGCGAGGACCACCATCTGACAACCCCAAAAGAAATGGGTTGCCATCAGTGTCAAACTGGACTGGAGTCACAAATATAAAGTATTAAAAAAGGTTACAGGATCAAGGTTTCAGGAGATACACATTGCCAAATTACAATCATGTGGTTATGTCTTGGGATCTGTTATATCTCACCTCCTGTTTAGAGTCTAAGAAAATGAACACAGGCCATGTGGTCTTTTAACCCGACTGCCCTCAGAAACTGTGGAGGCTTTAAAGTTCAGTTCTGTTTCAGCTGAAACCTGACTGTCATCTACGATTCACTTTACTGCCAGTAGGTGTCACTATATCTTTTGTTTAGCTGCTGCACACATTGTCACAACATAAATAATTTTCTTCTACCCAGGATATTGATATATATATAAAATCTCATCGACTTTCACCACTTATGTTGTCACAACCTACACTAACTTAAGTGTGAACCAAAAGGTCACACGTTGTGTTATTATACAGATTTAAATGGTCCCAGCTAGTGGTGTAACGGACCGTTGTCGATCGGTGATTTGTTTTAAGCAATACAAATACAATCTTATTTACTTATCATTTGAATTGTGTGTCTTTATGAAGAAAAAGCACTATAGATGACTATAACCAAGTTAAAGGATAACATTTAGAATTTGTTATGGTTTACACTGACTTCGGAGCGGTTGAATGGAGCTCGTAGACCAGTTTCTATAATAAAACAACAAAGGGATATGTATCTGCCAATATGGCGCATCAGTGATCAGCAATTAGTATCACGACAAAAAATCTTGATCAGAGATCTCTAAAAGTTGTATTTGCTCCCTTTTTGTATTTGTGCTGATCTGATCCGCACCGTGAGTTTCATGATCCGTTGCACCACTAGTCACACCTGTCTTTTTTCTGTAGTCTGTAGAATATGATGTGTACGCCAGGACATGTCTTCAGCATAAAAATGCCATTTTGACACACACTTTGCCTTTAACAAATACTTTGTCTTCTGCAGTTTGAGAATTGCGGTAAGCCATGCAGTGATTCACTAATATAAATAAACAAATGCTTGTATTTCTCGTACCATCCCTGCGGAGTCCAGTCAGTCTCCAGTTGGTGCCCGGCTCCACCCCCTCCTCCTCCTCCTGCTGCTCCTCCCGGAGAATGCGCCAGTTATCGCTGTCAGCCCTTGTGAACTCCTTCCTCCCCGGAACCACGGGAGCTACGGCCTCTTCAAAGCCGGGACGCGCCACCTCCCGCCGCACCGGCTTCTCGAATCGGCGCTCACCCCTGAGGAAAGGAGGGGAAATCGAGAGGAATCAGCTAAGTGATAAAGAGAGAGGGAAAACGAGCCCATAACATGAAGTCGTTTTTATCTCAGAGAAATATGGCCGGCCAAAACTCCCATCTCATCACTACAGATACAACTGAAAACTGGTGAAGCTATACGACATGCAGATACTTTAGGTCAGCCTCAGCAGATACGAGAAGATGTCTGCGAGAGTGGGAAATCATCCCGCAAAAGCAAAAAATACCAAAGAGGATTATTGAGCATATGACACTGGATGACAGCTTCTCTCAGCAGTTAGGATATATGCCTCTGCTATGCCACGGAGAACTAGAGCTGTGACATATTTAAACCTTGAAGTAGCGTGTGCCGGGTCTTTCTTACCGGTCATCCCAGCTCTGGCTGCGGTGTATCTCTCGGACGCCGCGTCCGAAACCCACCTCCGGTTCCTCAATACTTCTTTGGTAGAATCCACCTTCACCGCGACCTCGTCCTGGTTATGTACACACGGAGAAGAAGGTGTTTATTTAATATCGTCATCATCAGCTGAGAGAGAACATGTGATGAGACAATTGGGATTGTTTCACTCACTCCCTGCAGTCAAATGTGCTCTCTCTCGTTTATTTTCTGTTCACTATCAGCCAAACATGTTATATATATTTTTCAAATAATTCAACAAACACTTTACGAAAATCAACAAAAAAATGTCTTCGAGCTGCAGACGGAAACAAACACCAGCACGTGCACACAAATTCATGAAAACCACACGGCACCGTTCTTCCAAGCTGTTTCCTTGGCTCTTCCTGAACCGGAAGGCCAGTGTTTACGTTGGCCGCTCATGTGCGCGGAGTGCTGTGTGAGTCACAAGGTGAGTTCACAAGCCCGGCCGTTTTAGACAGGTGTGGCTGGACAAAAGCAGGACTATGCAGCCAGGCCAAGAGGAAGTGTGCTGCATCAAGATGGTGGAAGAAAAGGGGGAAATAAAGACTTCAGTGGTTGGCTTGAATAAACTGTTACTTTCCCTGGATAACAGCCATTGTAGTTCCAGCCAAGGGTTTTGGGCAGCGTTTCTGTTGCTGTTGGACTCGTGTTAGTTTGAGCGTAAGTGGTTGTGGATTCATCACGAGTGTATTTAGGCCGAATCAATGCCATTCTATAAGTGTTGCCGTTTCTCTTCTAATGGGTGTCTGGGAGTTGTTGTCATTAGTTTTTACCTCGACCGCCTCGTGCGGCCCCTCGTCCTCGGACCACTCCAGCTGGGGCGGCCCCGCCCACCCCTTTTCCCATGAGCCTCAGCACAGCCACACTGTTCACAGACATGGAGAAGTTCCTCTGCAGAGAGAGAGAGAGAGAGAGAGAGAGAGAGAAAGAATGGAAAGAGCAAAAGGGAGGAATGTGAGTAATGTGAGCTCACAGAAATATTTGTTAACCAACAGAACAGCATTCAAACGGAGGTCATATTGCTTATGAGATATCACACGGCGAGCTCAAAAGATATCGGTGTATTAGTGGACGTGTTTTTGACAGACCTGCTCCTCCTCGGTGAGTGGTACCAGTGCCAGTGGCTGCATGGGCTCGTCTTGCAGAATAGCAGCAAACTCCTTATCCTGCATATCCTCTGGGACCTAAAGACAACAACAATGGGCACTTAGATGAAAAAACTATCTTAATACCATTTTTCCCCATGACTTCTAAAAGCAACTGACAGTAGGGCTGGACGGTATACCGGTTTCAAATTTCCATACGTATGAATTTTTCATATGCCGTAACAACTGTTGTCGCTCTTCGGCAGGCAGCAAATTATATTGTTCACAGCTCACCGCTGAGCGGTCGGAGCTACTTCTCTTACGGGTCATGGTTATAACTTTATAACAACAATTAATAACGCACAACTAACACTCTTTAACAGGGTTAAACACCACGACACAACAGTTTGTGACACAAACAATTTGTAAAACTAATAATTGTACATTTATAAAATTACACCGCCGAACTGCATGCTGGGTACAGCTCGCCCACTATCACAACAAGAAACTCTGTCACTACAATAAAAAAATGGAAAAGAGCGATGCAACGAGAGACCAGAGATGCACCAATACAACTAGACACATATGCAACGCTGATTACCGTGTGGTATTTGTTATAAATGTACGTTGGTACATAGAGGGTGATAAGAAGCTAAACTTGGAGGGACGTAGGACTTGTGTCGAGAGCGTGAATGACCACTTTTAGCAGCAATCACTTCCTCAACATTGCTAAACATTAAAGACGGTTCTTCGTATTCTGGGATCTGTACAGTCCCGACAGAGAAACTTTGCGAAAGCTTTGCCACCAACCTTGTTGTCTTTGATATAAAGTGCTAACATCTCCTCTCGGCCGTAGCGGTACTCGGCCAGCTTGTACTTTGGCATGGCGGGGGAAGGAGGGGGGGAAGTCACACTCCCCCCACTGGACAGTGCACGGAGCCTGCGAGAGGGAAGAAAAATTAAGGGAAATCTCTCATGAATAACATAGTGTAAATTCCTGCAACGGGTCTACTATGCAGGTCCCCTGAATACACTTGGCTCAACACAGATGATATATTAGCTTTCCAATCTCAAGATTTAATTTTTTTTAAAGCTATTACGAGCAGCCCAGATTCCAAGGCCTGCTGTTTAACAATGGCTCCATTGACGTGCCTCGACAAAACAGGTCATTGACTCGCAGCCTCACATCAAAACCACATGGAACTCTTAAGAGGTATGGAGGGGGGTGGGGGGTGTAAGAGGTAAAGGAAGAAATCATAAAAGACCAGTTGATGGCATATCAAAGATGGTAAAAATAAGTGGTGCAGCGACGAATATGAATAAGAGGAGAGCTGAGGAAACATGCCAGTGGGTGAGATCCTAAGAAATGTGTTTGCATTCACCTCTACCTTTTTCTGCTTCTCCTCAAACAGGACCAAACATGAATCCTAACAGGCTCTTCCACACTTAAATCTATACATTCACAATCCTTTGTGCTCTTCCAATAACGGTTGCATGAATCCAAACGCGAGGCAGAATGCCTTCACTTTGAAGTCTACCACAAGGACCAGCATCCTTGCCTACTCTACTGCCAACAAAACCTCAACTGGTCGACATCATTTTGCGACGCCAACAGGCATTAAAAGACTTGTAAACATGCTGAATGTGGTGAGCACTTGAACTGGCCACTGGATAAAAGTGGGCGAGGAAGAGCCACCGAGAGCAAAGCAGCTGCAGATGTGTAAAGGGAGAAATATTGTGCAAAGCTGGCACTGCACCAAGAATGCACACAGCAGTCACAGGCTGTTAAGAGATTGAGCGCTACCAAACTGAAGGCTACGCCCCCTCCCACACAATAATCCCAACATAAGCATTCATTTGAAGAGGCGGAGGAGAAACATCAGAGGGACAGACAGAGAGATGGACAGGAGACCGCTGAGCAATACCTCCATTTTGACCTCAGGCCAACATCGCCTTCCCACAGTCAGTGATAACGAGAGAAACCAATCTTTAAAAGCTACCACCGAAAACAACAACTTTCGACTACGAGTGAGGCTACCATGTGGATAGTTGTAGTGATTTGCTGGATAGATAGATCCACATTGTGTACAAATAAACATTTATTACCCCTAAGGACCGCGATGTTGGTTGAAATTATTATTTTAAATCATCAATATGTCTGACCATTATTTTCTTGGTTAACGATTGTGTTTACAAAGTGCCAAAAGGATTTTGTAAACACCCACAAAATTACCTCATCACATGGGCAAATTGCCATTAAATGTAATGGACACATTCAAGAAGGCCTTTTACCATCTGGACAGTTTAACAGAACGTGTCAAGATTCACTTAAAGCTCAAAGCTGAAAAATGCTCACAATAATGTCAATTTGAACACCTACAGTTCAATGACTTAGAAAAATATCTGCTGATGAAGACCAGGCGATAAGGTCAAAAGCTCCACAACAAGCAAGTTAAGTATATATTGAGCAGAGTCAGTCATAACACACACATTAAACTTGATTACAACTTAAAATGCTTAATGTGCAGCCCAAAAACCCATCTATTCATGAGGAGAAACAATCAGGAGATACTTCTCTGTATATTCAGTGTGACTTCAAAAAAATGTTGCAGAAATAATGGAGAGAAATCAGATCAGTTACCATTCTGGGCCGAAGTTAAGAGTCTCAGCAGTCATATTCCTCACGTCCACACAGAACTGAGTATCTGAGAGAAAAACACATTTAAGTTTTCACTTCTGAAGATGCAGCAACTTGGAGGACATGTTGAAACAAAAGAGTGGCTGTGCCCCCATTTGCCTTACCCTGTCCAGATGATCGGAGCAGGCTGGACTGGGCTGGACCAGGCTTGGGCTGGCTGGCTGGCTTTAGTTAGGCTTAGGTGACTAGAAGGCTGAGTGGTGCTTAAGCTGTGGTCACAGAGCTCCCCAAACACACAGACACAAAGAGAATAGCTGCCAGTTTCAGGTGCTTGAGGAATACCAGGTTATCAGGTCCTAACTAGATAAGGAAGGGGGTTCGACTATAGTTTGGAGAATGGAAGCTCCTGCTACTCACAGCCGAAAAGGGTTGATGAACATAAAAAAATAAACAAAAAAAGAACCTTGGAAATTAACAATGGAACAAAATAAAACACTCTTGCTAGTAATAATGTTTTCTTTTCTTTCTTTCTTTCTTCTTTTTTTTTTTTACAGCAGTTATATCTCACATTAAAGTTAAAAATATCAATTGAGTCATCAAAAAAGTAACGCAGGAACGAATCAACAGCCAAAACACTGAAACCGGCTGCTGGAACAGCTGCCAAGAGCAGTAGGCGACTCGCACTCCTCTTTCTTTTGTCCCTCTCTCCCTCCGTGCCTTTTTCTCTCGCTCCAACTGAAATGTGGATTGACGGAGACCCTCCAGGTAACTCCTTTATTTCCTGTCCTCCTCCCTTTGCACCACTGGAAATGAAGCAGAGTTGGAGAGAGGAGATCAGATAAATCAAATCATTACAAGACAAATAGAAAGAATATTGTCACAACTGTACACTTAATAAATTAGCTGTTGGCAAGATTCATTTTCACAGCTTGGCAGTCCGCCGGCATTGTGATAGGAAAACAGTGTTGTTTGATTTTTCCAGTGTAGCCTCGACACGCTATTTTCACAGCGGCCCGTGGACTCGCTGAAAGGTACCGACGCAATCCGAACCATCAAACCGGCACACGGAGCTGGGAGAAAAACCACTGTGGTATGCCGACACGAAATAAATGAAACGAGCAAACTATTTCCCGTGTTTTCTGCTGCTCACGGGAGATTTTTTCCATACAGAAATCCATGGAGTATATTTCAGCGATCATGTAAACCAGGCAGCTATTTTGGGGACAGTTCCTGAAAATGCCACGGCGACTACACCAATATCCAGGCAACCGAATTTCAACCTTCAATGCTCATATACGGTTAGCACGTCTGTATGACACAAACGTATACCTCGGATCCTCTTATTTAAACATTTACATCTTCTTTGCAGTTGTATTTACGCAACTAAGCCATGTCCCTTTCAGAAATGTTAATAGTGACGTACAACAGGGGCTGGCAGAGGGCAAATTGACAATCTGGCTGTTACCATTACTCACAATTTATACCAATGTTTACGATGGTAGATGCGGTCATTTTAAACCTAGACATTTCTTAAACAGCACAACATTCACGGTAGTCATCACATTCCACGTGCACGGCGCACTGCTCTCTGACGCGCGGCCAGCAGACCAGCCCGATCTCGTCAAGCTGAATTCAAGATGTGCCATCCTATGCAATGACACAGATTATGTTTCCCGAGCGCCGTTGAACATTCGCTTATGTTGTTGTTCAGAGCAACGTGTTCCAGGTCGCTGGGCCTTGTAGGATAATCTAAGGAGAGGATCAGTGAAAAAAAGGTATTTTAATTAAGGCCGCCTTTGATCAAGCAAGATGTTAGGAGGGTGTTTTCTTCTGCGCGTGATAGAACTTTAGGAACACGATCCGACACTAGAAATGAATCCGAAAATAGTCGAAACCATGACGTCATCCTCAAAGCAAACTAAGCACATGTTCACATGTATGTCTTTGCCCTTTAGATCGATTTTGGGGGCCTTCAATTCTGGTGACTTTCATCAGCTGTACCCAACTTTGTAAATTGATCAAAATAACAAATTGCTTAGGGTTCTGTAAGACATGGCGGTATACAATGTGAGACAATCAGAATTGGGTTTAACGGTCAGGAATTTTGTCTGCCGTTTATATAGAAGTGCGTTAAATATATCTGGCTGAATAAAAAATAAAAAAATCGATTTACAGAATAAATGCCATTTCAAATTAAAACATCAGAAATCAGTAACTGGTTAAATTTGTCCAGATATGTCTGTTGTAGACAACTGCGTGGTTTAAGCCCCTCACACTTCCATACCAGTCGAGTACCATTTGAGATTGTAGTCCACATTCAAATTATGTATCAATATGCAGTTTTTATAAATCTGATGTTTGAAGCAAGCTAAAACTTGCCAATCACAATAAAAGATGCATTTAACTCTCATGTCCGATAAGTTATGATTCTTTAAAAAAAAAAAGGTCTGAATCCCTCACGTTACGTTGACATGCACACTAATAATCCACTGTATGCAAATATGACAATATTCCAAGTTTTATATGGGTCAATCATGTAAACAACCAATTCTGTTTGAATATTCCCAAATAGAGTCTTTCTGATTAGGACATGTGGGATATGCCAAAAATATTCAGGTTTTAGGACCATTCTTTGGACATATATACAGCGCATTCGGAATATGCGTGTCAATGGTCTTTTTTTAACCGCAGTAGGTGACACACAGCCTCTTGCCTGTTTGCGGTCAGCTCTGAGCTCTGAGCATTGTACAGTAGATGTACACAAACCAACTACCAATAGTGTGCAGAGATGCATGCCCAAAAGAAAACCCCTATTTCTGGTTGGAAGTAAAAACACACGTACTTTTAAACATTATGAAAGACTTGGCTATCAACATGTTTTTTGGACCTCATACGTGTAATACTGCTTATTTTAGCATTATGTGAAAAGTCCTCTCATATGTCAAGACAAGCTTTTGTGTGGCGCTCGTCCGTCGTGTAGGTGCACTATTTACATCAAATTATTTTAAAATCCAATATAAACCAACGTTATTTGATTTATGAAAGTTATTGTGGACGCAGCTGGCAGTCGTTGTGCTGTTCACTGCCAGCGTTGCACTTCTGCAACTTATTATGCCACACTGCAAATCGGTTAACGCTATATGACAGAAAAACAAGTACAACATGATTGCAGTACAGTACTTTGACAGTCGAGATGAAGTTGGCCCTATGGGTGTGTAAACTGAAGATATGTCAACTTATATTGAAACTTTAAAAAATATAATGGTCATGGATATATATATATATATATATATATATATATATATATATATATATATATACACACACACACACACACACACACACACACACACACACACGGTTGCATGTTTTATGAACTTCTTTAAGCTACTGATGTAAATCTGGGACATATTTGATACTGGTAATCATACTTAAGAGGGAATGTTTGGTAATTTGGGGAGCATTGTGACACCTACATTTTGCAATCCTTTGTCATTTAAAAAAGGAAGCAAAACAAGAAAACATTATGACATTGTGATTACTGTAAGGCACTTGGTGATTTTAAATAATCATCATAATTAAATCGAAAAAAAAAACTACTGCAGCAATTAGGGACACTTAACTTGAACCTCAACATCTGCAGACCGCATGCGGATAGTATGGCTCAAAGTTTTTAATAACTTTACTCTGTCCTGTCTTCGGGCCCCAACCGCAGCAGGCAAATAATAGCGGGCATCTTTACTGACCAGTTCAAACTTTGTACCGAGGAAACTCAAAGCAAGGTCACGCAGCAATAACGTTGCCTGCAGAACATTGACATTTCTTCTGCATTTGAACATTAGTGACTGTTGTGCACCTGCAAATGTGGCGGGACAACGAGTTTAAGTTGCGGGAATGCCGACGGAAAAGCTACTCTGAAGCGGACAGTCAATGTACACCAATAATAAACTCCAACAAACTCACAAGACGACCAATTGTTTTTGTCGTACAGACGGCTAACGTATTGACAAAAAATGGTATTAGCTACCGCCAGTGGTTTCGAGCTACATTAGCGCACATCGTTACATTGTTCGCCTTTCAAGACAATTACTGCACATCTACTCGTGGGTAAAAGAGCGCAAATCAATCGCCTCAACGGGACAAACGACTCACAATAGCATATTTCCGTTGCATAACAGAGACAGGTTGGCCAGCTCGCCACCTAAGCTAGCACAAAGGTACGCTTTGCTCGTAAAGGCCTTGGCTTCTAGGTTCAAATGACACCAGATATGATGGCGGAGGGGGCGGAGTGCTGGGATCAGACTCCCCGGCCTTCTCCGCCAATGTGCGGGACGACCACCTCCGCTCCGTGGTCGGTGTAAAGCTCGGGCTACGGCGACGTAAACAAAACACAATGGCAGACACTGCAACGTTTAAACCTTAAAAAAAAGCTTGTTTTTTTAATTTTTTTTATACGACAGATAAATCCCAACCGCTGCTGCTGGAGCCGAGGTTAGCATGTTAGCTCCCGTTAGCCCGCTAGCTACAAGACAAGCTGCAAAGAGGAACCATGGCTTACCTTCACTGTTTATAGCTAACGTTACCAGACTGGGTGTCTGCACGGCGCGTCTACAGCCAATATGTCGTATGCATTGGTCTCTTTAAACACTGTAAACGTATTCATTCGACAGAATCGTACTTTCAGAAAGTCGTGCTCTGTATTTTATTTATTATTTTTTCCCTCTCCTCCAACGGTCGCTGCTGCGTATCAGTATGTGTCTGCTGGCTCCTAGTCGCTGCTCTTCTTGTTGTTTGTGTTTCGGAAACATGGCCGTCCTTGTGATACCACGTGACTGGACATTGACAAGCGGCTAACCAATGTTGTAGCAGGGTAAACACACCCCTATTTAAGAGCCTGGACGCCGTCGCGAGTGCACTTTGCAACGGCGTTTTCTAACGCAGAGCGTCTAATTATGCGTTTAATTAGCCGGTGAAAGGAGCAGCGAGGCCCACTTTAGCACAATACTGTGTTTTGGGCGCAGACCGAAAACAGCCAGTCCAATACACATTCGCGAGGCAGGAACGTGTAGTCACAAAATATAGACATTAACTTCTGACAAAGTTGTTTCGTGAACTTCACAGTCAGTAGCATCATGCTTGACATGCATAATGATATATTTTGATATTAATAGCCACCAATATCCTTGAAAGGGAACTGAATGACTAGCAGAGTATGTTGAGTAGCAATGTCGAACTGAGCATGTGCGAGACTTTGTGGACAGCAGTGTGGAGTTTAGTCAGCAGAGGGCGCTGTTGAACAGTGGCAGTTTATGAATATGCAGTCAATGATTTGGGATAGGCGCACATAGCCTGCTCCTCTGAAATGGGGCCATTTTTCACAAAATTGTAAACATGCATGAAGTCTGAATTCGAGTAGATGACAACAATAGTTTTAAATGTTAAATAAACTTCACTATTTCGGGTGTGTATCATCTGAATTAATTTAATGTATAATCATATTGTAAATGTTTGAACCTGCATGTGATCAAGCTGAACACAAAAGGCCAAACTGAAGAAAAAACTAATCTCAACCAAATCATAGTGTGACACTTAATTCAACATTTAAATGAGATTATATAATTAGAAATAGTAGTTAAGAAAACCAGCAGATAAGTGCAATGGCAATATATGGCTAATACAATTAAATTACAAGTTGGTATATAATTATTGGGTGTATATAGGATAATAAAAGCATACATTATTACTAATCGTAATAGGAAAGGCTCTAGTACCAACCGTTATTGTGTCATAAAGCATCATGCGTAATAGGGTTGAAATTACTTATATATGTATGAATAACAATTATTCATTAGTAATTGTAATTGTAATACAACAAAGAGAGACAAGAACAAAAACAGTCAAACGGGACGATGTATCACCAATTTAAAGTCACCTCTTATTTGTTTTTTGTGTAAATAGGTGTTAGTGCATGTCTATTAATCTAGTATTTACTAGAAGATTACTATCATAGGTAAGAAAGCGTACAGAAATAAGTATAGAGCGAAGGTGAACAACAACGCTATTTTAGATGTTAACCACATGATAACTTTTGAAACCCTCATGATTCTTAACTTTATTTTCATATTTCAATCAGTCATATCCTCGTATACAGGTCACTCCGGGCCTGTCAAACCGTGAATGACTACATTTAATGTTATTATAGTTCTCTCTGTTTTAAACATATCTGAGAGAGAGCTACCCACATTAAGCAGAAAGATTTTAATCTGAATTTAAACTGATGACCTCCCACCGGTGGTTTCCGTTCCCACCTTACTGAGAGAGCTTGAACTTCCTGGCTTCTTATCGTCAGGCGAGGAGGTCGGTAGTAGTATTGTACAGCCCCTCCCCCACTAGAAATGTATCTGAACAGTGATTTCCTATCAAATTCACCTGCAGGTACCACCTGCAGCTTTATGTGTAGTTAATTGATAAGTACCAGTTATATCTATGCGGTGCAAACACAATGCAGCTGCAAGAGGAACCAGCTCTGTATCTTTTCAGATCTATATCGACCTATAATTTGCCATGAGGTATTTGGTCTGATGGACAGTACAGACTATATGGGTGTGGATGAGCTCAATTTATAAGCTTAACTAGAACATGTACACAACAGAGGCCTGTGCAGAGATGCATGGCTGCACACACATTGCAGATAAATCAACGGTCCAGCCAATAGGTCCACCCTGAGCTGCTGCTGCTTTGCATGTCCAACTGACGGCAACATCAACGCTCAATGACATACCAGCCAGAACATTCACTCATCGCCTCATGGAATTCCTTCGCCGGTGTGCGACAGGACATGTCACCCCCACAGTGTCTGTGTTATCTTGTATGCATCCGTTTTGGGTCCTGTCCTTCTCCCTGCTGACGGCGTCCCCCCTGGTGAGTGCCAGTGTGGCGAGCAGCTTCAAAGGCTGCAGCCATTTCTTCTACATGCAGACACCACCTGCAGGGATGGAGGGAGCCAACCTGAGGAGGGTCTGCCAGAAGTACGCGGATAAACTGCGTTACGCCACGTTGTACGACGGCAAGCGCCGCCTCCCCCTCTTCTCAGCTTACATCTTTAAGAAGTCGGATGGGAAGAGGAGGATGGACACACCGTGGATGTACGAGCCACAGGTAGAGTCCAATGTATTAGTTTTACTTATCACTTAGTGTTTAGCAAGATACTTTTTTTGGGGGCAATAATGACAATGATATTACACAAATAGACGTACTGGTGACATCACCAGATGGGTTTGCAAAGGGACCTTTTAAATGTTGAATTTAAGATTATACTGCTTGCTGCCATTTTGCCAGTTACTAGTGGCAGAATTTGGTAAAGAAGACAATGCCTGCATGGAGTTAATGCCAGACAAACAAGGAGCAAATGGCAACACACTTCTCTTTAAAAGGAATAGTTACAGATAAAGGATAAACGTTTTAGAGAAAGTTTATAGAGAAATATGTTTTGCTTTACTTTTCTTTTGTGGCAGAATTATCTTAAATGATGAAAACACCACGTTCCTTTCATTTCCTTTTCCCTACAGTTGGTTGCAGACGATGAGGGTGGCGACATGAGAGCTCTTCCGCTGACTGAGGACACGCCCCCTCTGATTGAGGACAGCCAGGCCGTGTTGGAGGACTACACAGATGCTGTTGAATATAAACGTGGCCCGCTGAATCCTGACCTGCACCAATCAGAGCCAGATGACAAATCCTCCACGTACACTCTGACCAACGTGGTCCCGTTAATCACACACTTCCTGGACACTTCCTGGAACCCGTACTTGGACATGATCCGCCGCCGCCTCAACAACTTCTGCCACGGCAAATCTTTCATGGTGACAGGGGTGACCGTTTCTGGAGGGACCCTCCAACGAGATAGCAGGGACCGCCTGGCAATCCCAAAACACTTGTGGTTGGCTTACTGCTGCCCACGGTTTGACCATAACTCTCCTTACGAAGTGAGGTTCATGTTCCCTGGTTATGGGGGCTATGCCCTGAATGACCAGACTGACCACAGTGTGGTGGAAGTCCCTCTGAAGACTCTGGAGAGCTTCCTGAAGAGCCAGACGAACGTAGACAGTGACCTGACTATCTTCTACAAGGGTTGTGTGTCAGAAACCACCTTCAGGAAGAAGAGAGACCTGACCAGTTTTTCACTATGATGGGACGCACAGTCAAGGATAAAGCCGACAAAGTCAAATAAACTATAATAGAGGCAGTGTTTGAAAACCACAACAGTAGTAGAAGCTGTAAACTATTTAAAGATTTTAAGCCATTTAAAGATATAGGGGAGTGAAGTCGTCCTGAGCAGAGAATGAAGTCGCTCTTCCTCCGTGTGTGTTGTAATCCGAGCTTTGCTTTGGTGACGTTGATTTACCGCTGATAATGCTGTGGGTCATGGAAGTGTAGCATCCACCCTGTAAAATATCATTCAATCCAAGAACTCTACATCCTACATTTCCCATCATGCAACAAAAGAGGAGAAACTCCACCACATGTTGGCTAAATCAGATTAGGCTTTGGTCTCTGTAATTTGCCTATACTGTAGATATGGTAGTGCTGAACAAACACATTTTTTAAATAAGAAAACACTGTCTATGAGAGTACTGTCTTTAACACAAGTAAGGTGTAGTGTGTGGGAAAGGGTGCTAAAACTAACAAAATCAAACAGGTAGGAGCAAAAACATGATCTTTAAGGGGAGTTTAGTTCTTATGGCGGCTTGAACACGAGTACCTCTGACAATCTGCGGTTCTCCAACAGAGCGATCAGTGAATGCAATAAATTATGTAAGAATTTTCTGTGTGTTGAAAATATGTTGTTGGAGAAGTGAGGGTTAGAATTTAGAATTTTACTGAGAATATGTTTGTTTTTTCTATCTTTGCTTCAGTTGTATATATTGATGACTGACAATGTTTGAGATGAATACTGTATCTGTAAAAAACAAACATGAATAAAATGAAATGAAAAAACAAACAGTTGCAAATTGCATAATATGATATGTGGTTCAGAGTGCACTGCCTATGGATATCTAGTGTTTCCAAATACATTTAATGTCACTAATCCCCTATTTTGTTGTGAAATCACCCTTTTTTTCACAAGTAATAGGTAAAATAATGTGACATTCATTTCTAGATGTCTTTATACCACAGTGCAAGTTTTTTGGGGGGAGGAGTAAGTTTGAAATGTGGAACCTAAAAGCTTTTATAAAAGCAGGCCACAGAGACGAGAACCTTTGGACAAGTTTGCATCCCTCCAAGCAATTTACCGGCTCCATACCGGCTTCACTGTTACAGTTTAGTCAAATGCTCTGTGGGGCCAGCGGAACCCTGGCAAACACCTTCACCTACACCCTGGAACATACATTGTCCGTATATTCGATTCCCTAAATTAATATATAGACATACTGCGTATTCCAGTGCTCATTGAAGCTACGTCACATGTTTTATGAAATATTTGTTTATTTTATTTAACCTGATATACATGATAATATTTAAAAGGCCTTGGAACTTAAGTAGAATTTGAAATATTTACAATGTTGTATTTGAGTTGTGGTTGACCGGTAAGATAACCTTTTCCGCCAAATGAGAAAAACGATGTCGTCTCTGCTGGAGGCGGCGACCTACTGTAGCTGCTGTGGGTGGATCTGCCGAGGTGTAAGAATTGCTTTGCATATTGAGTCCTGATTACAGACAGCGGCAGGAGAAACCTGTGTTCTACTGAGCTCTGAGGGCAGCGAGGGAGACACATGCAATCATTCGTAGCAGCTCACAGAAACCCACTCAAACTTGACAGCTTTCACCAGAGTTGCTCGAAGCTCGCCTCACTATGGCATTGTGGGCTCAGACTTTACTCGTCTACTTCACAACATTGGCGGTGAGAGGTAGAGTGGAAAAAGAGCTGTCTCCAGAGTGCCGAGCGTTCCTCTACATGGGAACACCACCGAGCGGGCTGGAGCACCACTCCCTCCAGTTCATTTGCCAACGGTACAACAAGAGGCCGCGCTACATGACGCTGTTCAACACCGTGGACCACATACCGGTGTACTCGGCCTACACGTTCAAACGCTCAGCTGGGGAGGAATGCGTGGATGTCCCGTGGATGTATGAACCGCAGGTAAGGAAGACTTTTACCATGAGCAGCATGCTTTAATTAATGTTTTCTAAATGAAAAAAGAAACGCATGCAGATGTTGTGTCACCAAATTCTACCGTCTTGTCCTCATCATCTCGCTTGTACTCGCTCTGTCCCACACAGCTATCCACATCCTCTGACACCGAAGAGATGCAGCCCTTCCCGCGTGGCTACATGCACATGAATTTTGAAGACGCCCAAGCGGTTCTGGACGACTATACAAACGCCATCCTTTACGAGCGTGGCGCCCTCAACCCGGTCGAGCATCAGGACGACCCCGATGACAAGGCCTCCACCTACACCCTCACCAACGTCGTGCCCGTGGTGCCCGACTTCAACGACAGAGTGTGGAACAAGCAGGAGCACGTCGTCCGCAAACGGCTCAACAACTACTGCCGCGGTGCCGCCTACGTCGTCACGGGCATCACCACCTCAGGGAATATGATCCGCCGGGAAAACATGAACCGCGTGGCGGTCCCCTCGTACTTGTGGTCCGCTTATTGCTGTGTGGACTACGACCACAACGCCCCTTATAGCGAGCGCTACAAGTTCCCGTCTTTTGCTCACTACGGCCCGAATGAGGAGGAGAACAACGAGGTGGTGGAACTCTCCGTCCAGAAGCTGAAGGAGTTCCTCAAGAAGACAACGTTTGTCGAGCAGAACTTTCAGATCTTTGTGGGTGACTGTGTCCCCCCGGGGTCCAGTCAAAACTGAATCGTCAAATGTTTAGCAATAAGGCAGCTATGTGAGATTTGGCCTGAACTAAACTTTCTGTTTCTTCTTCTTTAATAGGAATTTGTTGACTTGTGATTATAGGAAAAGCACAGGTGTAACGTTAACAATGGTTCTGCTCAAGTGTCCCAGTCAGCCATGACAGCTAGCATGAAATGTACCAGGAGACTGATGTAGAAGCAGTTAAATGGTATTTGGCCACGATTCAGTCTATTATTAATTAACACCTGAGCTTTTTCTGCTGTGAAACGGCAGAATGTCTTCTCCAGCCTAATGTAGGAACTAATGGAAAAAATTAATTTGTTTCACTAACTATACAAACTGAGAGACTGAGTTGTTTATCAGGGCTCCTATTGTATTTTGAACCCGTCACTGAAAATGTAATGCAAATCTACCTGCTTTGTTTAATTTGTGGTAATAAACCATTGCAAACTATCACTAAACTGTCTCTGAAGCTTTATTTTGATACTTTCAAGAACATTTCTGTGATATTATCTGAATTGCTTATGATCACTCGCAAAGATAACACATTCAAATAAAAATGGTAAGCCAACTCAAAAATGTGTGTGAATATACATATATATATATATATATATATATATATATATATATATATATATATGTATCTCAGTGGCGGGCTGTCGAGACTATGACTATGACTCAGACGGCACTGAAGCGCAGGTAGAAAATCCACGGCCCACCACATACATATATATATATATATACATACATACATACATACATACATACATACATACACACATTGTATCTGTTTCTTACTGGCCTCCATGACACAATCACCAGCATTATAACTGAACTCGCAACTTTTATGCTGTTGTAGTCGCATGACATATATCACAGACTAGATCATTGGTATTCATACTGGGTGACGGGTTGGACTTAGCAGTTGAAACAGATGGCTGCTTTAGATTTATGTAAATAAACTACAATCTAAAGCTACGGGATCCGATCTCCTTCTCTCATCTGACACATGGATTGACATTGTAATGCATTCAGCGTCTTCCTGATCTGCATGTGTATCTCCGCCAGGGGTCGAGTGTGTCTACGGCACACCTCACATACTGCTGCTACAAACGGCAAAATTATTTGGGAGTTCCTTTATGGCTGCATGCTCAATGACCTCTTGTGGCTGCAGCGATTCTCACGTTGTCAAATCGCCTCTTATTGTCTGTTTGAAACCGTCATTGATTGCCTGTTGTGGTCCTCTTATTGCTGTGGCCCCAGGACTCGCAGTCTGAAGGCCAAACTGTACAACTGGAACGAAAGGTGTAATTTGTACTGCGAGAGAGTAGTCAGTCATCTTTTTCCCCTCTGCAGTTCACAGTGATAAAGTGCTCACCATGATTGATAACATTCACTGCTTTTTGAATTACTGCTACGACACTCGTGGAGCTTTGAATATATGGAAAAGACTTCACAATGGGAGGCCAGTTTGCTGGAAGTAGAGATGAGGCAGGAAGGGAAATGTTGATAGAGCTGGGAAAGAGGCGGCGCTTGTCAGGCCGTAGTGGGTTCCAAGCAGTGTAGACGTCTAAAAGAGCAAAAAAGGTTGAGGGAAAGAGAGCTTCGGTCATGATACCTGCAACAGGAAACCGTGCCTCTCCGCTGGCAGCTGTCATGGCCGTGCTGACCTGTGCGCTGCTGCGGGGGGCTCGGGCGGGAGTGGTGGGAGACTTCAACCATCTGGAGCGCTGCAAGGACTCCCTCTACATGGGCACTCCACCCAGAGGCTACCTCAGCAACTCCTTCACCAAGATCTGCCAGAGGTACGAGGACCAACCGCGCTACGTCACCCTGTACGACCCCCACAAACACATCCCCATCTACTCCGCCTACACCTTCAAGAAGTCAGACGGGGAGAAGAAGGTGGACTTCCCCTGGATGTTTGAGCCCCAGGTGAGTGTTCTTTCACGGTCCGAGTCCAAATGTTCTATAAAACTATAAGTCCAAATCCATTGGTGATTGCTTTTGGAATGTATGCTACATTGTATTATATTATTATTATATAACATATTACATGTATAGTTTGTGTATACGTTCAATCATTTAATTATGTTTAAAGACACAGAAGACAGATATTTACACCTACACGCAGTTTAGAGAGCTGGGGCAACTATAGTCATGTTGCTACTGCCAACAAAGTGAGCTTGAGATAAAATGCTTTATTGGCTATGAATATTATTTCAATGAGATAGTGTTGCCCTGACCATTGATACTCTGATATGTATTCAAATATATCATTTGCAAATCTTTATTGTGAATGTGGCACATTTTCAGAATGTAAAAAGTGTATATGACTATAAACTATTATGTTTTGAGTTTTTTTATGTTATGAGTCAACTAAATTCCTGCAACATTGTGCCTCTCCTTGTCTCGCTTTCCCTAGCTGGCCTCAGAGAAGAGCAGCAGCAACATGGAGCCCTTCCCCCAATCTTCAAGCATGCACATGAACTTCGAGGACACTCAGGCAGTCCTGGAGGACTACGCCGATGTGGTCCAGTACGAGCGGGGCCAGCTGAACCCCGACGAGCATCAGGCGGACCCTCTGGACAAAGCCTCCACCTACAGCCTGACGAACGTGGTGCCCCAGAGCCGGGAGTTCAACTTGGGACCCTGGGCGGAACACCAGGACCTCGTCCGCAAGCGCCTCAACAACTACTGCCGCGGCAAAGCCTTCGTGGTCACCGGGGTCACCACCTCCGGGCACACGATCCGCCGCAACAACCTGGACCGGGTGGCCGTGCCGGAGTACATGTGGTCGGCCTACTGCTGCGTCGAGTTTGACCAGAACGCACCATACTTTGTGCGCTACAAGTTCCCCGTGTTTGCAGCGTACGGGCTGAACGACCGCGTCAACAACCACATGGTGGAAGTTCCTCTCAAGAACCTGGAGAAATTTCTCAAGGGGAGGATGGATGTTGATAAGAACTTCCAGATCTTCTACAGTGATTGTGTGCCAGATAACTGAGATAAAAGTGGCTGTGGTCTTTGTTGTAGTTCAAGTTTAAAGTGAGTTAGAAATTTAAATTAACACTGTGGAGAGGTACAGGGTTCTCACACTCAAAGTATACATGGATCTAAGATGTGTTGTCAAATCTAAATATACATTGTGAGCAATAAAATGTGGAATTAATTGGAGTCCGTCTCATTAAGTTCAAATGTCCAAGTACGGATAATTCTCATTTAGATTCTTCTTTATTTTTCTCGACTAATAGTTAGGTCTACATGTAAAAAATAAAAATGTTTTATATAAAAGATAAAGAAAAGATAAAAATCTTCATATTTGAGAAGCTGGAACCATAGAATCAAAGTATATTAATACAATTAATGATTGATTGATGTTCAAAAGTCCAATCAAATCTAAACATTAGCAATGTCTAAGGTGAATTAATGGTCGTATGAATAGTAGTAACACTATTGATTCACACATGGAGATATTTTGAAAATGAATACAAACTAAAGCACCATCGAGGGAAATACTTGAGATTCAGCTCAAGTTTAGTAAGGAATAGCAATAATGAAGAAATTACTTTTTTTACAAATCACCATGTTCTTCGAATACGTTGTAATTGCTGATCTCATCCACGGGATGGCGTTGCAGTCAATTACAAAGACTACCCTAGTCCGGTAAAGTTGGAAAGAGATTCACAGATTCGGACTTCCCGGATCAATAACTCTTTCGCTAAACGGTGTTAAAACACAAACGACACCTCTCTGTAATCGTAGTGATGCAGACAACAAGCTACAACCTTCATTTTACAAAAACGGGTCGTCCTCCGAGCTGTACGGATAACATTGGTCTCTATGTGCAGCCGGCTGTGAGACGAGTGCGCACAGGGGCGCAGGGACCGTCTGCAAAAGTGCAATGCAGAAAATACATACTACATAAATATTCAATTACTTCACTATTATGAATTGTAGCATTACCAAAATAATTTCATACATCAATGGGCTCCCCCTTGGTGTACTACAGTTGTCCTTTTGAAGAAATATTATTTCTCTGATTTGTTATTAATATTTATTAATATTTAATTGCAATTAATATGCAATAGAGTCACATTAATAAAGTTTTAAAAGACACAAATCATGTCCTACATCAATGGGCTCCTCCTTGGTGTACTACAGGTGTCCTTTTGAAGAAATATGATTTCTATGAATTGTTATTAATATTTAATTGCAATTAATATTCAATAGTCACATTAATACAGTTTAAAATGACAAAAATCATGTCCTACATCAATGGGCTCATACCTTGTTTTACTACAACAGCTATATTGATGATGTGCATTTGCATATTTTTAAATAACTTAATTCTAATGCAGTGTAGGGCCAACACATTCTGTTCAACCACCAGGAATCCTGTGTTGGTAAAGCTACGATACTTTTTTCAGAAGATCTCTTTTAATGATCTCAGTTTTGGTCTTAGGACCAAGTGTAGTGGCACCAATTTGTCGTCAGTCACCGGGATATCTGATGATTATGCAAAACTACCGTGTTTTTAAGATTGTTTGCTCAATTTGGATTAATTTGAACCAAAATGTGTTTAGCAACAACACTACGGTGCCCTATTTGCTTTCCCGAAACCAGTATATTAGTTAATAAGCTCTTTCATGTATTAATATACAGACTCAAGTACACCAAACATCTTATATTAACTAAATGCTTCTTCTGAGATAACATTTGACCCAGTGGCCATTAGTTAAAGTCTGTTAGTATCTGTGATTTGGTCAAACTAGTGCAATTGTAAACCTATGTTTTGTACTTTGTATATGTCTTGAATTAAAAAATAGTATCACATATATTAAGATAATAGCCATCATAAGTAGTTCACTCATTTAATCTTCAAGAAAGAATACATGCCAATATACACATATATTGTTATGCGTGAACAACATTTTTGCCTACTTAGATTGGGCTGTTACACAACACACAATACCAGGGGGTATCTTTCTTTGGGATTTCTGCTGCTGTCATACCAAGGCACTGCGTGTGAAACCATCTTGTACACTTTCCACACTGAATCTACATGGGGATAAATACATTACACATATTAAACTTGTAGAAAACCTGTAATGCATGAAAGTTAATATTTGATTACTAATGTTATCCCTTGAATTTCACTCCAGGCTATCTACAGATTATCCACCACAACTCAGAATGTCTGTTTATGTCTCAAAACATTAAGTCTCATCCAAACAGCATCAACAGCAGTTTTGGGCAGGTCCTCATTTCCACAGAAGGAACAGAGCTCATCCTTTGAAACTGGAAATAAATACAAGTATATTATTGTCAAATTTGTATCAATTTTTAAAAATATTCATTTAATATTTTTGAACAAAACCTGATCCTTTCAGAATGTCTTCAGCCATGTCTCTTCTTAGCTTTTGAAGGGATTGTTTTGATGAGTCGATGTGAAATGTCTGCAGAATGTTTGGAAATTCCATCACCGTCATCTTGGCCATCTGTACGAATGGAAAAACAACACACCTTGTATGAATTTACATAGTAAAACAGCATTTTGTTTAATCTATCAGGAAGACAACAAGTTGCATTAAATAACCTGCATGACAAAGTTCCCACAACTGGTGTGATATTTATGGCAGGTGTGGGTTATCTGGCCAGGCTGCCACTTGATGTTAACCCAGTCCTGCTTTCCAAGTCTGTTCCGGCGCATCTTGAAATACTCTCTGCAGGATGAAAGGAAAATATTTTTTGTTTACTTACTCTGTGGCTTTACTAAAAGGTGTGTATAACATATATAGTTCCCATAATCTCATTAATATTACCCAAATCTGTGGCCAGCCTTTCTGGAGTCCTCAACTTCATTTGACCCTTGCAGTGGATCAACCACAAATATGCAGTTTGAAAGGGCATGAAGATACTGTTTTAAGAAGTAATATATTGTTAAAGCATGCCATCTTTCAATTTTACCAACAACAACAATGATTAAATAATGTTTTATTTATGTAAAACTGCAAAATCACAACCACAGTTGTATATTTATTCTACAAAAGATAATCACAAGTGTGAGTAAATAAAGGAACAAAACATTTTAAATACGCATATTTTAACATTTGTATTTGAAAGTACTGAATGACTTTAAGTCAGATTTGTTGAATGTGAGTTCCACAATATGGGGTCATTGTGGTGGAAACTAATTGTTTCCTTGTGAGAAATCAACAGTACCCTGAGCAAGTTAGTCTTTGAACAATTTATTACGAGATAAGATATAAAAGAATATAACGAGGTTACAAGTCAATCACACATGAGCCATAATACAGACAGGAATCATGGCACATTCAGCTGAATGGTTCAGAAAGTTCCCCCTCCTCCAGTGAGTAGATGGAAGTTCTGACAAAGTTTAACAGCTAGCTGAAGCTTTAATATTTTTTTAATTTTATTTAAACCTTTATTTAACCAGGAAGTCCCATTGAGATTAAAAATCTCTTTTTCGAGGGAGACCTGGCCAAGACAGGCAGCAGCATAAAAAACACATAGTTACAGACAGAAAACACAGAACAAGACAAGTTAAAAGAAACTAAAAGCTAAGAGCTAAGAGACAGTGACGTAGAGTTAATTTAAGAAACATTTACATTTTTGGGAACCTGCCTCTATTTGAAAGCAGTCAGTGGTATTAGTTCTCTGAGCTTTAAAACATTCTGCAACATATTCCATGATGAGGAGGCAGAGTACACAAAAGCCCTTTTTCCCATTTCCGTTCTGGCATTTGGGACAGTGAGCATAAAAAAGTCCAGAGATCGCAAAGAATATTGTCCGACACTTCTCTGGATGATGCAAACACACAGGTAGCTTGGGAGCAGACCAAGGATTGCCTTATAAATAAGGGTGTACCAATGAGAAAGCCTACGGGTGGCCAAAGCAGGCCATCCTACCCGAGAGTATAACTCACAGTGGTGAGTCAGAGCCTTACAGTTGGTAATGAACCGCAGCGAAGCATGGTAAACTGCATCCAACCTAAGAAGACAGTTAGCAGAGGCATGCATATAAAGAAGATCACCATAGTCCAACACAGGTAAAAAAGTAGCAGCAACTAATCGCTTTTTTACATTATAGGAAAAGCACAGCTTATTTCGAAAATAAAAACCCAGTTTTAACCTCAACTTTTTCACCAGGTACTGTACATGTGGCTGAAAAGTGAGGGAGTCATCAATCAGAATACCCAGATATTTGTAAGAGTTAACACCTCTATTTCATTTCCTTCAATAGTGACCACCGAAGGGATATTCTGTGGCCTACTCCGACTGTTTGAAAACAACATAAGTTTAGTCTTATCTGTATTTAAAACAAGTTTCAATTGAAAAAGGGTATCTTGAACAACATTAAAAGCATTTTGCAGGAGATCGATTGCCTGCACAAGAGTTGACGCACAGCAATATATCACAGTATCATCCGCATAGAAGTGACAGTTAGCGTCCACCACATTTTGGCCCAGATTATTTATATAAATAGTAAATAAAAGTGGACTTAATACCGATCCTTGTGGCACACCTTTACAGACGGTAGCAATATCAGAGGATATACCCTCATATCTGATGCACTGAGACCTATCCTTAAGGTAGCTCGTGAACCAAGCGACCGCTTGTTCCGAGAGTCCTGAGTTGAGGAGCCTCAGCCTTAAAACATCATGGTCAACTGTGTCAAATGCTTTGGAGAGATCAATAAACAGTGACGCACAATGTTGCTTCTTGTCTAGAGCAACACAAATGTCATTGACCACTTTCAATGCAGCTGTAATAGTGCTGTTTTTTCCTAAAGCCTGACTGGTAGGGTGATAAAATGGCGTTGCTATACAATAACTCCTTAAGTTGCTTGCTCACAAGAGTTTCAAGAATTTTAGCAAGTACAGATAAGTTAGATATTGGCCTATAGTTATTTAAAATAGCTGGGTCACCACCTTTAAAAACAGTGGGAGAACAAAGGCCGATTTCCATTTCATTGGTATTTCGTTGTTTTTCATTGTCAGATTAAAAATATATGCAAGTGGCTCTGCAACAAAATCAGCAGCCAATTTCAAAAAGTAAGGGTCTATACAGTCAGGCCCTGAAGGTTTCCTATGATCTAGGCTTTTTAGGGTTTTATGAACTTCCTGCACAGGAAATGGTGTAAAATTAAAAGGCTGACCAGTATAAACTGGAACCCCAGTACAAGGTTTCACAGACCTTGGACAACAAGAGTAAAACAGAGAGCCAGAAGATATGAAGTGTGTGTTAAAACAATTCAGTATCTCCATTTTGTCATGAACAGCGACAGAGTCCTTTATAACAAAAACAGGTAAAACTTGTGAGTTCTTGCTCACAGAGAGGGATTGTATAGTTTTCCAAAATGTCCTCGGATCATTTAAATATACTCTCAGCAACCCCCCTCCCCCTGCTCCCTTTGCTGTGTCCATCTGTGTAGACTGGCCGAGGTAGAGATGCAAGGGAAAGAGAATGGTCAATGGGTCAATTCCAATCTCCACCCTAAACCCTCAAGCCCTGAACCCTCAGGCACTCACTGACGTCAGCTGCTAAGTGGCTGAGTGTGAGAGGCTGTGAGGGCTTGAACTGGTGTGAATATGAATGGGACAGCACTTTGCTGCAACATATCACGTGACTACATAAAAAAAATATTGTGTATTTATTTTATACTTTTTATTCACTGATTTGAACGTCTTTCTCACGAAATGAGAAGTCATTTTAGATGATATATTTACTTGTTTTTGTCAAAACGAAATGTTTGATGAATGTAAACAAAATATTTATAAATATATGTTCTGATTGCATTCCTCTGATTTCATGTGTTTTTATGTTCCATCTTTAATCCGTAATGTTGTAGTGTATTTTATCGGGCTAAACGCCCACGTGTCTTTGTTTACCTTTTTTTTTTTTACGTCTCCATGCTTCCATTGGGAACTGCGTGTTTAACGTCACATTGCTATGAACTATGGGTAATTCCCTTAGGCAAAGTCAGCATCTAATGCTGACTTACGGAAAGGGATCATAAAGGGCTCAAAATGTCTGCCAGAGAGTCTCGAGCACTCTACGATGTGACAATGGGACACCCCTAAACCCTCACGGACTTCGCGGGAGCGCGCCTCAAAGTCCGTGAGTCCGTAAGGGTGGAGATTGGAATTGACCCAATGTGTAGGTCAACAGGAGCAGAGATCATGTTTTCGCCCCTCCGGCCCTCTCCGGTGTAGACATGATCAGTCATGTTTAGACTCGTGTGACGGAATGTAATTAATGGAGGTTTAGAACACACAGGTATTTAGTGGCACATCTGGAAAACATATCACACATAATGCATAGAATTCATTTTTCTCCGACAGTCATACTCAATCAAAGAAGACTCAAATCGTTAGAGTAGCAGTAGGGTCTACCAATGGGATCCTGTTTGATGATTCAAGTGCTTTGTTTGCCCAATATTTGTATTATTTGTTTCATTAAGATAGGGATGACGACCATGGAGACATTTGAAACTAAAAGAACAATCTTAAAATCAATCCACATGCATGTACAAAATGCAGCTGCATTAGATACAAATATCAGGATCCTAAATCTGTCACTGTCTGTAAACGTATTAATGACAATTTATTTAAAATTACATTAACGCTTGTATTCAAACTTTTATTAAATATTAATGTAGATTTAGTTGTATTTACTTGATTGTAGGTTGTTATAAATCTTTAAAGCAATGTTAAGATTGATAACCTCAAAATGCACATACCATTAACCATACATGAATGCTGTAAAAGGCACATAGCGCCACATGAGCAGCTGTATACTCACCACAAACTTCCAGTGCACATTTCTTATGTTGACAAATCAAATGGCTCCATCATAGTCATCAAATGTGACCTGACAAAAGGCGTACAAATTGAAAAACAGCTGTATTTTGCTGAAAAACAAAGATTTCATGTACACAGTATGCATTTTCCTTCAATGGGACAACCAAAAAAAATGGAAAGCTGCTTTTTCAAATGTATTGTTTGAAAACAACATGATGTTAAATATTATAATAATATTAGAATGAATGACTAGACGGAAGAATCTGAAGCCTGCTGACGCCTCTACAGACTATAATATTGAAATGATAAAAGTATAACTATATACTCACCTCTCTCGTGCCGTACAAAATTATACCCATGGTATAGTGATTCATGAGGTATAGTCGGCCCGCAGTATCCATAGAATTGAGGATGGCTCTAATGTAACATTCAATTACCTTTTGGAAAAATTGTCAGGAAAATTAATATCCAAAAATGGAAGGTAAGTTAATGATGTAGGAAATTATTTTTGTCTTTTTAAACTTTATTACTGTGACGCTATTTAATATGAATTGCAATTAAATATTAATACAAATTCATAGAAATCATATTTCTTCAAAAGGACAACTGTAGTACACCAAGGGGGAGCCCATTGATGTAGGACATGATTTTCTTCTTCTTAAACTTTATTAATGTGACTCTATTGAATATTAATTAAATATTAATACAAATTCATAGAAATCATATTTCTTCAAAATAACAACTGTAGTACAACAAGGGGGAGCCCATTGATGTATGACATTATTTTGGTAATGCTACAATTCATAATAGTGAAGTAATTGAATATTTTTGTAGTATGTATTTTCTGCATTGCACTTTGCAGACGGTCCCTGCTCGTCTCACAGCCGGCTGCACATAGAGAACAATGTTATCCGTACAGCTCGGAGGACGACCCGTTTTGGTAAAATGAAGGTTGTAGCTTGTTGTCTGCATCACTACGATTACAGAGGTGTCGTTTGTGTTTTAACACCGTTTAGCGAAAGAGTTATTGATCCGGGAAGTCCGAATCTGTGAATCTCTTTCCAACTTTACCGGACTCTGTCAGCCCTCACACGACACTCAGAGCTCGTCGTCACAATGAATCATGCCGTTTTAAGATACAGAAACAGATCTGTCGCTTAGGTTATGTCCTTTTATTGGCGGTCTGAGGCATGCACAGGTTGTAGAATGAAGACTGATCGAGAGACGACACTCTTGTCCACGCCACCCACCCCCGCTCCTGCAGCTCGGTCTTCTCCAGCGGATCTCCATAGTAGTGAGGGTCCACGACTAGCAAGTGGCTCCCAGTGTCCCCAGTGCACACCCCCACTATCCCCTTGGAAGAGTTGTCCCTGTCCCCTCCCATCATGGCTGGAGAGCCGTGCTTCTCAAAGTGCCGATGGAGCTCCTCCACTGCCACGCGCTCCAGCTCTGCCCCGCCGCCCCTGACATGCACCAGTTTACAGGGGACGTCATAGTAGAGGTCGAGGATCAGGGAGGCTTCAAATGTTCCTATCCACTCCCTGGAGCGCGAGAACGATCCCGGCTTGTCCCCCACGGTGACCAAGGCTTGCTGGATTTCCGGGAGGCTCGGCGGAGCTTCGCGTTTGTCCTTCGACGGGAAGCCGTTACGGCCAAGCCAGGAAACCATTGTCTGAACGGTGCGGTAGCCACATCCCCAGCCCCGGTCATCTTGCCCATCACAGCCGTAATGGAAGTAGAGATAGTCCCCTTTTATCAGAGAACATTTCACAGGGTCTGTGAGTGGGTCGGGGAGACCGGCGTGGACATTACTTGATAAGGTGTCGGTCTTGTTCATAATCATCCCGTCTTCAGCTCTACTTCCTCCCCAGTCAATCTCCTCAGCTTCCGCTACCACAACATGTTGATCCATTTTACCTATTTGTCTGTAACGAGAGCACACACTACGCATGTAACGCACTGTATTTTAATTTGTAAATGTTTCCAGCAGTTCATTACTTCACAACATCCGGAAGTTTCCTGGTGTAACTGCGATATCCGTCCCATCGCTGCACTTGGGACAACACTGGTTCCGCCTAAGATTTGTTCCCACTGACGATGGTGCCTTCGGGAGCTTTTCGTCAGCTCCCTTTCTTTCTCTCTCTCTCTTGCGAATATAACCATAACTTGTCGTTTGAAAGTTAATTTATATTTGGAACATCAATTAAATATTTGCTCTGCATTTCCCATTAAGAAAAAATATATATTTGAACAACTGTTGGCTTAGAAAACAAAGTGGAACAAAGCAGCAGTAATAATAAGCAGAAAATGCATTACCGCAAATTAGTCGACATAATATTTTTTTATAAAATCATTACATATAAATATCTCGTCGTTTCAAGTCGTGGCTTATAGCCTACAATGCTATTTATATTCCGGCTATTTGAGACCTACATTTTCAGCCGTCTTTGAAGATCGCATACGCGCTCTCCAGTGCACGCGACCACAGCACATCTCAACACACCTTGCTCCAATTAATGTTATGTTAATCAGTGAATCACCAGCTTTTTTTCTACTCAAAACAAATCAAAACAAATAATTAGATAAATGGCGACCCGGGTAAAATACACACGGTTTGTCCACTTATTCATGCTTCTGCTGTCCGTGTGCGGCTCTTTTGCTGAAAAAAGCGATGTAGACCTCGGAACTCGGGAAAGCGTCGGACTTGAGATAAAATGCGGAGAAGTGGAAGTGACAATAACCGTAAAGCGACAGTTTTTTGAGGAGAAACGTGTTCCGTTCAAACCTGAACATCTTCGACTTGGCGCGAAGTCCATGCAGCAGAGGTCCTGCGAAGCAAAGAGCCCGGTGTCGGACTCCGACGTGGTCATCATCTCTGCGGGGCTACAGGAATGTGGGACCGAGTCCAGCGTAAGACAAATCGAAGGCCATTTAGTTGTTTTATTGATGTATTTTTTTCATTCATGGTTTGATGCATTTCTTCATAAATTCCATCATCCAGGTTCGCGGTGAGTGGCTTGTGTATTCCAACCAGCTGGTACTGCTTCGTGCTGTGGTTCCCACCTCTACAGGCGGTGTGATAGTTAGAGGGGCGACCACTATCGTCATACCTGTTGAGTGCCATTATAAGAGGTAGGTTAGGCCTCAGGCAGGTGCCATGTCAGAGTGGCAGCTCACTGTCATCGTAGAATCAGAATCAGAAACGGTTTATTTGCCAGGAATGTTTACACAAACAAGGAATTGTTCTTGGCGGAAGGTGCATAACATTAGACCTGAGACGTTGGAAGAGACAAAGAACAATCAACAATCAACGACAACAACAGTGCAATGGATATTACATTAAGTATAAGATAAAGTGCTCAGAGAACAGATAACATTAATGTAAAGTGTATGTTAAAGTGACATGTGTGTTTAAGTTAAAGTGTATGTTAAAGTGACGTGTGTTTTAAATATGAAGTGTGAAGGGATGTGCAGGGGAGTGACCGGTAAGAAGAAGAAGAAGAAGAAATAGTCTTGGGGGTGACAGGGTCAGTCAGTGGGGGACCCGGGCTCTGTTGATGAGCCCGACTGCCGACGGGAAAAAACTGTTTGTGTGGCGTGAGGTCTTCGTCCTGATGGACCTCAGCCTCCTGCCAGAGGAGCCTTATTATCTCTGTGTGAGCGCAGGAAGCAGACGGTGAATGGGGAACCGCTGACCCCAACCTGGCTGCCCATGACCTCCACTGTCAGCGCCTTTGGCCTCCTGCACTTCTCCCTTCGCAGCATGGCAGGTGAAATCACCGTCGCGCTGCGTCTAGAGTCTATCTGGAAGGTTTCTCTCAACGTGTGGCCATATGGTTTCTGTCAGGAGTATGTCAAATTGGGACTGAAAACGACTGTGTCTGTTTCTCGCGCAGGCGACTGCACCGCTCTACGTAGTACCTCTGTGTATCAGCAGGGGGAAGCAGTGTTTTTGGAGGCCAGCGTGGAGGCCCCGCTGCACCCACCTCTTGCTCTGTTTGTCGACCATTGTGTCGCCACGCTGACGCCGGACCCCCTCTCCCTGCCAAGCTACAAGTTTATCAGCAAGCACGGGTATATTGTTCCTTCTGATGGGAGAAAAAAACACAAAAAACTCCTAAAAACAATTATCTTTTGTGGGTAGTTCAGCACAAGCCACGCTCGTTCTTCCGTCAGCATTTATCTGGCTAGGTTGGATACGTCATGTCTACATTTGATGCCATTCATGTGTTGCTCCTCCAATGCAGATGTCTGATGGACAGTGTATTGCCGGGGTCTTCATCTAAATTCCTCTCAAGGAAGCAGGAGAACCGACTGTGCTTCAGCGTCCAAGCCTTCCACTTCAACCCGGAGTCTTTGGAGCAGGTAACAACCGCTCGTTTAACAGGAGCCGCCGGTTCATTACTGTATGAATTTCTAATACTTATAATCGGAGTCGTCATTTCAGCATAGAGTTGTAATACTATTCCTCATGCATCGAACGGGTATTGTTTGTAAAGCATTTCATATTTTTAACGAATCTTTGGCCTAAAGATAACTTTGGATTTGTTGAAATGAATCCTGCGTGATCAAATGCACTTTATTTATTTGGCTCTCTGTTAGATGTTCATCAGCTGCCACATCAGGGTCACTCTGAAACCAAACTCTCACAGCGAGCTTAATAAAGCCTGCTCCTTCCACAGACCCACATTCAGGTGAGGCTGCCAGGCTGTTTGTGCCCTTCAGTTGTTAAATCAGTTCCTCGTGATTCGTTCTCGTATATAATTTTCTTTCAGTATCGGCTCATAACGTCCACTGATGAAATCGTGTGTTATCGGGATGTTTCTGTCATTCAGCTGGAGAGCCACAGAGGGAGACAATGCTCTGTGTGGATGCTGTGACTCTGATGACTGCTTTGGAAAGACCGGAGAGGAGAGCAGTGGCCACGCTGGACACACAACTCAACTAGATACAGGTTGCTCAGCCCTTTTTTATTTATTTATTTATTTATTTATTTATTTATTGTGTGTGTGTGTGTATGTCACTTAGCCAGTTGTGTGTTTCCGACAGAGAAGAACCACCATGAGGCTGACACAACAGTTGGGCCAATTCACACTCTGCCACGCTCCCATTGGACAGGTCGTCTGTCAGTCAGCCATTAAAGAGCCTTTTTCCAACTTTGCAATTAGGTGGGTATGACCGTTGAGACGCCAGGGGAGTTGTTGACATTTTTAATTTTTGGCTCTACTGATTAATACTTGGAGGCACCTACAAAAGCCATTTTAAGGTCCTACAAGCTATTTTTCATAACGTTAGAAACCCTGGAGGCCCGCTGCAGCAGTATTGTACTATGGCCATCACACACACCACTGCCTGCTACAAACATGAAACGTTGGCAGAAGAGATGAGTCTGCTATAATGTAAACTAAGTAATAGACTTGAATACAGTTATGTAAGGAGTTTTTTTTCTTCATTCTCTTCTCTGTGGCACAGACGTGATCATAATCTCTGACGGATGAATAATAAAGGAAGCTACCTAATTGTGTTTCTGTAAACTTCAGTAATTCCAACTGCAACGTCGAGCCGCAGATGGTCAGAACTCTGTGTGAGCATGTAGTACATCACTTCTATGCTGCATGCCGGCGCAGTGCTCTTCCTGTTTTGACTGCGGACGCTCCTCAACCAAAGCTCAGTCGAGTAGACTTCGATGAAGTTGTAGCTGACCCCAGGAGAAACAAACGGAACTGCACAGACCCTGATGGTTTAATGTTTGTGCATTATACAATAAACGTGAATTTGTGAATGATGTGTTGAAGTTACTGTCATACATTTATGAGTGGTTGTAAATCTATTTTTCTTACCTCAATACTTTTCAATGTCTTCTGACGACGACATAAATCCTATTTATAAATGTGCGTCTCATCCGAGACCTAGCAGGCATTTTCACCATGACTGAAGAATGGGTCGTTTTTCAGCCATTATCGCGACTGGCTCAGTGGTTAGCATGCCCGTCTTTCAATCAGAGGATCAGTGGTTCAACCCCCGGCTCCGCTAGTACATGTTGATGTGTAAGACACTTAACCCCTAATTGCTCCCCGTTGCTGTGTCTACGGTGTATAGAGCAAAAATGTAAGTCGCTTTGGATAAAAGCATCAGCTAAATGTAATGTTTGTAAAAAAACAAACCCATGAGGAATTTCCACAAAGAGGCTGAAGAATTGCAATGGAAACAAAAATATCTCGGTAGATTTCATAAATCGTAAAATGTCTGATCGTGCCATTACATTTTTGATTAAGTTCAACACTAGAATTGCTTTTTAATATCATATAAATTATGTTTATATTTCAAATGACTTGTGTCAGCAGGACTGGTAAGGAGCTTTACATCCACAGAGGCTAAATGAAATGAATATGAATGAATAGTTTCCCCTATGATGTTTACCTTCTCGCCCCTCATGTCAGTGATGTGGTTTGTGGTCTCCTGGGTTGTTTTATCAAATATAGTGACTCATGTTACACTAGAGCAGTGGTTCTTAATCTTATTGGAGGTACTGAACCCTGCAAGCTTCATCAGTGCATTCACCAAACCCTTCATAATTGGAAAAATAAAATATGATTTCTTTAAAACATAGGTATGTAGTTTGTTAGTGCACAAAATGAACCATGCATCAGTTGCACACAAAATCACTGTGTTCAAAGAAAAAAATCAACAAAACATGAATTTCACACATAAACATAACTCAATGAATATTTACTGCAAATCAATGTGACGAAAAGAAGAAAAATGGTGTGTTAACATTGCGACATTGCTAGTGTGAACCAGGCTATACTGTGTGTGTCTTGACCCCTGACGAACCCCTGAGAGTGACTCACCGAACCCCTGGGGTTAAGAACCACTGCACTAGAGTGTGTGACGCAAGTATTGGTCTTGGCATGACACATCAAATAATATTTGATGTCTCTCAACACAGACAGTGAACATTAAGTTCCTCCTAGCTTGTTGAGGCCCAATCTATTATACGACAGAATGTTTGGAATATCTAGTGCAGCACCCCAGAATAAACCTGGAGTTTGAGGTTGATGTTTGTAGCCATTTTGGCTATCGGTTAGCTTCAGAGGGACAGGGAGACAGCCGGGGACATACGAACCACAAGACATGCAGTGTTTAGAACACAACCAGGATCTTTCCTTAACCTTGACCAAAATTCCTAGTCCACACTTACAGTGTACAGGTATTTTTTTATAAATAGCCTTTTTCCTTCCTCTTTTGAATATATCACGTGAACAAAAATTCCATAATCAGGAAGGAGGTGACCCCCTGCCTCCGGTGCCATAACGTGTGTTTGGAAAAACAAATTAGTAGTATAGTTGTAGATGACAGCGTTGGAGGAAGGATGCCTTTCCTCTCTCACATGACACATTCATTGACATGACGTACACGTCTCACATGGCAGCCAGGGAAATGTTACCTTGCACGGCAGCTGTATTCTCATACATCACAAGATCACACAAGAATCGCGGGATCTCACGATAATCAATCAGGCTTCAAGTAATCGCTATAAACGGGATTACTGCATTCGCATGCAGAAGCTGCGGGCAACTGGACAATATTTGGGCATCGGAAGCGCTCTGGTTTCCTGTGTCAAAGTACAGCCTTTGACACATAGACAACACAAAAAAAAGCAAAATACTCACACTAAAAAATCTATGCTGCCTTTGTCAAGGTTAAAAAAAATGTGACATGTGAATTAATTGCACAATAAAAAAAGAAAGAAAATGCCACAGGTGTGTAAAGACTTTTAGTCTTATTCTGACGCACTTTTACTACTACTTGACGGCACATGAACGCGCACCTCAGTGCTCAAGACGGCAAGTGTGGGTATTGAGGCAGACCCTCTGTCTTTACATTCTTCAGGGATTGTTGCAGGATGGGTGGTCTATACAGTTATACACACTCCGGGAATGTTTCTCCACACTTGTGGCTATCACCATGGAATCCCATTGGTGTGATATTTGTGTGGTCAGCGGGGACGTTGGCGAATTTAATGCCGCTCCGTCAGGCACAGTTTTTGTTTCTGATTTAGCTTACCATTTCCACAATTTTTCATATACTTTAGTTCTTGTCATTTAGTTAACCGGGTAGTTACGTTTTAACACCGTAAACAGCAATTATTCTCTGTTTTACTTCACTGCTAACGCTTCGACGAGATTTGTTTGTTACCTGTTGCACCTGCTCCTTCACTGCTCCGGACAACTAGCTTGTTTTTTCGAACAGACATCACTACAAGTGCAATAACCATCCCGGCTCCCTCCTCATTTGAACACCTTGTTTTTAAACTGTCTGGTCCCAAACCCCTGGTTACTGCAGTCATGTACCGCCCCCCAAAACCTAACCCTGCTTTCCCTTCTGATCTGTCTGAATTCCTCACACAACTCTGCGCCATCTCTCCATCCATTCTGCTACTCGGCGACTTTAACATACACGTCGACTCACCTGACTCCACAAACTCCACAGAACTCCTGGACATATTTAACTACTTCAACATCACCCAACATGTCGACTTTCCTACCCACAAAAAAGGACACACACTCGACCTGGTCTGCACCTCTGGCAATCTAACCAGCATTGACCTCACCATCTCTGACCACCTGGCTATCACCCTGGACATTGACATCCCCACCCCCCATGTTAAGCAGAGCCGCACCATAACATTCCGGAACATCAAGTCCATCAACCTCCCCTCGCTCTCCTCCCCCTTGGCTGCCATCGTCTCTGCCTCTGCCCCTATTTCGACTGCCTCCCCCACTGCCCTGGTCAATTACTACAATGATGCACTCTCCTCCTGTCTCGACCTCATCGCCCCCAAAAAATCCAAACTCGTCTCCTTCACCCACTCCGCCCCCTGGTACACTGACCAACTTCGCCACCTCAAAGTGCAGGGCCGTCAACTGGAACGCCTTGCAAACAAAACTGGACTCACTGTTCACCTGGATGCCTACAAACTCCACCAACAACAATACAAAGATGCCCTCAACGCCGCTCGCTCCTCTCACTACTCCTCCATCATTCAATCTGGCTCCAACAACCCCAAAACGCTGTTCTCCACCATCAACAAACTCCTCAAACCCATGGACACCATCTCCTCCTCCTTCACTACCACCAAATGCAACTCATTCCTATCCTTCTTCAACGACAAAATCATTACAATACACAACCAGCTGGCTGCCTCCTCCCCCTCCACTGCTTCTCCCCCCAGCCCTCAACATGACCCTCCCCCACCACCAAGCTACTCACTTTCATCCTTCAGTTCATTCACTGAAACGGACCTCTCCTCCATAGTCTCCATCATGAAGACCTCCACCTGTGCCCTCGACCCCCTCCCCTCTTCCTTAGTCAAGGCCTGCCTCCCCTCACTCTCCCCTCTCATCATAAACATCATCAACTCCTCACTGTCCTCTGGTCTCATACCCCCCCCACTAAAGCTCGCTGCCGTCACCCCTGTGCTAAAAAAACCTGGTCTTGACCCCGACATCCCCAACAACTACCGGCCCATCTCCAACCTCCCCTACCTGTCCAAAATCCTTGAAAGATCTGTTGCAACTCAACTCAAATCCCACCTCAATCTCCACAACCTCTATGAACCCTTTCAATCCGGCTTCCGTTCGAAACACAGCACTGAAACCGCCCTACTGAAAATCACCAACGACATACTTCTCTCTGCTGACTCTGGCTTCCTCACCATCCTCATCTTCCTTGACCTCAGCGCCGCCTTTGACACCATCAACCACTCCATCCTCCTCTCACGTCTCCAGCACTCCCTTGGCATAACTGGCACTGCCCTCTCCTGGTTCACCTCATATCTCTCAGACCGACATCAATTCATTGCCATAAATAACTGTAAATCCTCCACCTCCCCAGTCACCCACGGTGTCCCCCAAGGTTCCGTGCTTGGTCCCCTCCTCTTCATCATCTACATCCTTCCCCTTGGACAAATCATCCGTCGTCATGGTCTCAATTTTCACTGTTACGCTGACGACACCCAACTCTACCTCTCCTCCAAGACCATCACCTCTGTCACCCACTCCACTCTCACCTCCTGTCTCACTGAAATAAAATCATGGATGCAAGAAAACTTTCTCAAACTCAACTCCAACAAATCTGAAATACTCATCATCGACCCTAACTCCCTCACCCGCTCAGCCCAGACTTTCTCTTTGAATATTGACGGCTCCATTGTCACCCCCTCCACCCAGGTCCGCAACCTCGGCATCATCCTTGACCCCACCCTCTCTTTCCTCCCCCACGCCAACCACATCACCAAAACTGCCTTCTTTCACCTCCGTAACATTGCACGCCTCCGGCCCTCCCTGTCCTCTGCCACCACCGAAATCCTCATCCATGCCCTCATAACATCCAGACTCGATTACTGCAACAGCATCCTCTACGGCTCACCCAACAAAATCCTCAATAAACTTCAATATGTCCAAAACTCTGCCGCCCGACTGCTCACCTCCACCCGCCGTTATGATCACATCACCCCGGTCCTACACAACCTCCACTGGCTTCCGATCAAGTACAGGATAGACTTCAAACTACTACTCATCACCTACAAAGCCCTAAACAACCTGGCCCCTCCCTACCTTTCAGACCTCCTCCCCCTTCACGGCCCAACCCGTTGCCTCAGGTCCGCCGGTACAAACACCCTGAAGACCATCAGGACCAAGCGCCGGACCTGGGGGGACAGGGCCTTCTCTGCTGCTGCACCCCCCCTCTGGAACGCTCTCCCCATCCACATCCGTCAGGCTCCCTCACTAGCTTCATTCAAGCAAGCCCTCAAAACGCACCTCTTCCAACTCGCTTTCACCTGCTAAAACCTGCACCTATCCTCCACTACGACCCTCAGCTTCTCCAGTTTTCTTTCCTTTCTTTCTTTGTTACAAAAAATGTCCTGTTTGTTTGTTTTTGCTTACTTTGTCTTTCATTTTTGTTTCCGTTCGTCATTGTCTACTGTCCATATTGTAAAGCGTCTTTGTGTATCTTTAAAAGCGCTATATAAGTTGAAATTATTATGTTCAATAGAGGGATACAATTCATGTCACTGTGGATGCCTGAAAGCTGAAACAATAACTTCCGACCTCGTCACTGCCTACTGTCTTGACTCCTGCCTTGGCTCCTGTGTCCCTCACAGACAGTCCCCCCATTCTTTTATGTCAGCTTCCTGTCTTGTGTCGCGCCAGAGGAGTAGACCTAGCTGGCTGCAAGCCCAAAACTTGGATGAGAAAGGGAAAAACAAACAAACACACACACACACACACACACACACACACACACACACACACACACACACACACACACACACACACACACACACACACACACACACTCCAATATAACATCTGGGCACTTTCACTGTCTTCTATAGGTATGATAAAGCCTCACCCGCCTTATGTTTTTTGCATCACTCCTGCCCGTCAGGTAGAGATTGTGTGGATTCATGGCAAACTTCGCATCATCCCCCCCACTTTTGAATCATCCTCAATTCAATAACTGTGTTCCATTCCAACCATGGAGTCATTGTGACTGGACTCCCTGGCCCCAGTACTCCTCACACGTCCCTCGCCTCCCGCCCCAATCCCCATGTCCTGGTCACGGATCATGGCTCACAGCACGTACCTTGTCTCCCTCTACGCTCTCCCCCTCATGTTGGCTCAGACAAAAGCAAACAACCCTTTGAGCAAATAGTGCAACATTTTTTTTGTCAACATTGCCTTCACCCCAGGACGGCGATGACCATGTAGTATTAAAGCTCACTTATATCAGAAGGAGTATAATATAAATCTATAAGATGAGATGAATTTTCAAGACATATTTTAATACCTGAAAAACAATTGATGTTCAATGGATATTAGTCCTAAACTTAAGGCGTCACATTTTGGGTATTTGGGCAGTTTAATGTTGAGAATGGAAAGAAAGCAAAAGTCCAGAAATATTGTTTGAGATTTCATTATTTATATATTAAATAGATAGATAGTTTGTTTGTAGCAGTAGCCAGCAAAGTTACAGAGTAAACATAGAAATATTAAATATGAAAATATATACAATACAATAAAATAACAGAGCAGAACATATTAAGAAAATTAAATAATAAAGAAAATGCAAAAATGCAGTATATACAGTGTATATAAAGTGTATATAACGTATATACAGTGAAATAGAATAGGTATTAAATTAACTAACTAAACGACAAAAACGGTGCTAGGGTTATTGATATTGATTCAAATGAAGGAGGATCTGGCCAGAGGTGATTTATTATAGATGCAATATAATGTTGTTATTACAATTATTTTCAGTACATTTCTATATTTTACCTTCACCATTTGATTTAACTTGCGTACACAAGCACCTTACATGGGCTTATGAAATAGTAAGTGTGCAAACGTGTGTTTCCAAGTATTTGTGGGTCATTTGGCTTTGCATGTTTGCTCCAGATAATGCCAATAAAGGCAAGAGCCCGTGGGCGACAACCCCTCCTCTATGACACACATAGGAAATGTCTATCCGTTTCCTTTACTCAGGTCAGGTTGGTGACATGGGACATGAACAGGCCTTCTTGAAGTGCAGAGACGAGAATGGCTGTCTGTCATCACTGTACTGTATGCTGTACATGGACTGATTCCTTGAAATAGCCTGCACATTCCCGTAGCATATGATTTGTTTTGATGATGGCACAAAAAAAGTCGTTGCTACTCCTTGTACCTGGGGTCAGGGTCAGTGTCATTTTGTCATATAAAGTTAATTTAAATAAATGTACTCCCCACCCACAAGAGGGGGTTGGGTGTATTTCAACTAATTGTAATTATTTGTAAATTCATTCTTGCAATTCTTCTCCAGCTGAAATGTTTTTTGAAATACGTCTTGGATAACATTTGTGATCTGTTATGACATATTACTGTGCAATGAAACAGTAATGTTAAAGATGAGGACTGTCATCAGTTGAAACGTTTTGTATATTGAGAGCCTCTCTTGTATGAAGGTCTTTTTATTTTGAGAGAAGTTGCCATTTTCTTAACAGTTGAAGTTTTCTAAGAGCCATGTGTCTAAAAGCCATCAGGCCAGACATCCTTAACATTGCCCAGAGAGACAATTCAGCTTATCTGTATATCAAGCTTGATTGATAATGTCTGTTATGCCCCAAAGGAGGCCATGTAAGGGAAGTCTACACAACATCTTCATAATGACCCCACTGAGGTGTGTAAACCTGAAAATCTGATTTAAACAAATCCAGCATACAGATCTGTCAGAAAATCTGACAGTCTTTGTAGTAAACAATGTAGTTTAACCCCTGACTGACCATTAGCACCTTCAGTCTGCTTTACCGCAGGTTCAACTGGTTTAGGAAGTCACTTTGATTTGGGAGGGGCAGATCACATGTCAATCTTGTGATGCCACAGAAGAAACCTATCCATTTCTCATCCTTGTCATCTAGGGCAGTGTCTGGGGCCTTAGCAGGCCATTCTGTCTGTTGGATTCTGTCACCAGCATAGATGCAAAAGCAGCTCTGGAGACGGATGGCTGGTTGCTTGTCCTTCCCTAGAGGAGTGAGGTGGAGGGACCGCCACAGCTAGCGCTGGCCACCGGCCGGCTTTTAGGCTCATTTTCTGTAAGCTTTGGGGGTTAGCAAGCTAGCTAACTCACTATCTCCCCACTAGCTAGTTTGCTGATTCCACCATGTTTTATTGCTACACTGGTTCCAGAAAATGAGCCAAATAAAGTTGGTGCTCATCTGATGCTCTCCTACGCTGTTCCAGGAGTGTGGATAAAGCATTAAGTTGCTAAATTTGACTAATTTACGCCTGCTCGCTACGCTTCGTTACTGCTAAAAACCCAGTGGCGGGCCGTGGATTTTGCAAGTACACCCTTTCAAAGACCAATAACGTTGGCATTAGAAAAGAAAAATCCTAAATAAGTAAAACATAAATAAAATATAATCACAAAATTAAAACAATAGATAAAATGGACTCGTTGGCTCCGTTAATAGAAATGTGCTGTGTCTCCACAATGCCCAAGTCTTATAATGGTGGTGCTGTTTCTTCTGGCATCAATTGGCTAACATTTTGTTTATATCCTTGTACAAACACAACAAGGAAAAAAAGGCGTCTGCAAAAATTAGCGATGGCATGATCATACAACGTACGATAAGTCGCTAACGTACAAATAATGTAAGAAAAGTCGATAATGTAAATATTATCAAGGTCATATCCATATATTATAAAGGCACCACGTATAGCACCACGGAGCATTTTCACATCTCATCCTCCTCAATGCCATTTCAAAGCTGTTAACAAGTATATGAGTGTGATTTGAAAGTAATGTGTAAAGTGCAACTAACATATACATGCTTACTGATCTCACCAGTATACTTTTTTTTAAATCTCAAAGTCAAATTTCTGATTGTGAAGAAGTTCGATTAATGTTAATTAATATTAATGTCCAACCTGTATTTCTGTGTGGCATCACTTGACCACTGCAGCCACATGATGTGTCCTGGCATGTGACATCGGCCATAGTTCTTTAATAAAAGTGTGATGCTTTTGGCAATCAGGACAAAATAGCCCATTTGAAATCTAATTTCAATATTTACACAATCAGGGTTTCTGAAAAGATACTATACTGAAATGAAGGTTTCTAAAAAACACCCGAACAATGGATGGGAAGTCTCCGTTTTTTCGAGACATTCTTTACTTATTAGGGCCACACGTTTTATAAACAGGGATAGCGTATTATTTGGATGACAATGAAAGAAAACTATTTTGCCTTAAGGGAGGAGGTAGTTTAGATTGTCATAGTAACAATGCAACTTCATTTTCAAAGTCATCAATAAAAAAATCAAACAGGATCAGTTTTTAGAAACACCTCCCGGATAAGTGCAGGAGATCCACAAAAGAGCTTCGTTTCCAATTAAGCGGCAATAGACGGACCTATGGGCCAAACTGCGAGGATCCGGTGATGGGCTATGTGGACACCGCTATGGAGTTTCCCAGTGAGTTATGGACATGATTTGTTTCTCCTTCTCTGTACGCAGGCTTTAGTGGCTATTTACACGCTTTGCTGCATGCACGGGTTGATGTTTTATCGCTCACCGTGATGCGTAAAAAGGCGCGTCCTCGTACTTGCGGACTTATCGCTATATCCTTAGGGGAGGTAAATAAAAGGTTTTGCCAAACACAGCGGTGATGCAAAATCTAGTAGGTGACTGCTCTCACCAGCAGCCCACATGGCTTTGACGCAGACCAACACGCTGGTCGGACCAGCGCTGCGGACCCGCGCACTTGGTTGTTTGCTGGACTTATTGGATGTAGTGCCTTTAACTGAAGCCGTACAGGTTGTGCATACATTTTAACACACAATGCTTCTTAAAGATGTGGCACCTGTTTGCGAATGTTGCAGAAAACGAATCGAGGTAAGTGCGCCTGAAACATGGTATGGTCTCGTGCGTTACTTTGTGTGCCACATCCGTGTATTTTCGCAGTCTTTTTTAACACGTTTATGATATAGGATTTATGGATGTGCAGCTGTCTGGGAAGTGACATTAGACAATCTATTCCCACGAACTGCGGTCAATGAATGCAACCACGAAGCTTGCAGGAAAATAGTTGGGCACACATCAGAAGACAGCTTTTCGGGAAATAAGCGTCAAATCCGTATTTAATAATGTGTAAGGGGGAAAAACTGAATCGAGAGATGGGTTAAAGCCTCTCTGGAGGTCGTTTATTTATGTTTTATAAATGCATATTTTTCGAAAAGCTGTCAAATGTTCCTGCAAATGCAGTTCGTGGGAATATTGTCTAATGCCACTTCATAGAACGCTGCTGTACACTAGGTTGTACCTCTAAACTACAATTATCTCAATAGCAAAACATGATTTAGCTAAATGACAGGTGAAAGACATTGAACAAAATCAATAATGTCGCGTATAATCAGTCTCAGAAAGTGTTGGTATTGGACCCGTTGAGCATCAGCTAGAGTTGCAGTGTTGGATTTTCCTGTTACTGTAAGTAAGCACTGCAGATACAATGGTCTCCTGATGGGTTGCTGAGCACTGCCTTTTTCTGTCTAGTCCACTGGGGAAAATACATCTGCTGTCATTACTCTTAGCATGACACAGCAGAATGGGAAGTTGAAGGCACTGAATGTGAAAGCTGAATCTGCAGTTTTTGGCGCAGTCCTCACATACTTAAGTCAGCAGAAAAAGAGAAAAGGGGTTTCAAAGGCGAAGCCGGACAGGAAATGATGTCACACCTGTGTCATCTGGTAGCTACTTATTTACACTTCTGCACTTTGTGATGGGGAAGACCTATTCAAAATAGAAAGTAGGTCGCAAAGCATTCAAAGGCAACTGTCCCAAAGCTGAGATGCACTTTTAATAGCATCCTCCTATCAGCCCTCAGTGACATTTAGTCTTTAGTGCCACTAGATGGTCTACATTGCTGAGCTCTTTCTGTGCACCTGTTTGACACAGCTTTGAAGTTAATGACCCATGTCAAAGGCATCAGCTCACGTGAGCATCCGGTCACATTTCCAAAAGCATCATGTGTCATACCTGGCGTGAAGCTTGCCATTATCCAAAGCAGTGTCACTTGGGGACGATGGCTTCCAATTTAAAATAGCAACATGGTTTTGGCAGCTGATGCTGGCAGATAAAGGTGTTAACCTTCAGTTTGGCCACAGTCCTGGGCTGTAAATTCCACCAGAATGGAGAGAGAGAGAGAGAGAGAGAGAGAGAGAGAGAGAGAGAGAGAGAGAGAGAGAGAGAGAGAGTGTGTGTGTGTGTGTGTGTGTTTGTGTGTGTGTGTACCGTTTAGATTGATGCATTCTCACGTAGGCAGTGGCCGAGGTAAAAAGGTCAATGAGTCACACAGTGTGAAGTGTCTGACTTTATAGAAGTCACACACTTCTATAAAGTTATTTATAGGGGCCACTTTTTTTTACATTTTTAATGACAAACGTCCGAGTGTATGAGGAGGCCTCTGAAACTGAGATATTAATTGGTATATGTTGTCCTGGGACGAGATTGTTGATCAAAAGTTTGCATGCATATATTGCATATGGGCATATGGGTTTGGCATATGGGTTTGCCGGCCCTCCGCTGCGCGTCGGGCCTAACAACTCCCTTGAACAGTACATTATTGCACGACACAGTACTGCCTCTCGTACCTTATTGCTTTTATAATACGGGTACCTGCGACTTTATAAATAGTAATGTAAGCTGCCTTTCAGCACAAAATAGTTGTAGCCGGCAAAACATTGTGTATCGCATTTCAGCGACAGAGAAAATAGTCCCGGGACGCACGGGACGCACGTACGGGACTATAAAACGGACGGCCGGTTGAAAGCAGGGTGGAGGATGACGCTCAGCCACCGATGTAAAGAAGGGCTCTCGCTGCTTCTGTCCGTCTTTTATCCGTCATTTTTCTCCTCCATGATGTTTAGAGAACTTGCCTCGCGTCGGGAAATTACCGACGTAATTATCTCTCACTGGAAATTATCACGATTTTGTGATCAAACCCTTTTCATTCCTCATCTTTAGGTTAGGGAGGAAGTGACGTGTGTGTTGTCGTTCGTTATGCTAGTGTGGGGGATGCTAAGTGAGCTTGTTAGCTGTTCCGTTTGAGCTACTGTTAGCGAAGAGCCCCGTTGCAATACTGTGAACACTCAAGCAATAAACCTGCAAGTTAAGGAAACCAACGTCTGCGAGTCGTTACTGCGGACGTGACAATATCAAAGTTTACACCAAACATGTTTTTAACTGTCAAGCTTGAAATGACAACTAACAGTCGCGCAATTTAAATCTAGCTGTTATTTTAAGTGCGCACTGATATGGAACGCTCTAAATGTAAACAGGCTGTACAGTACTTTATGGCTGAATAAAATACACCCCGTGACTCACTCTCAACCAATCAGAATGCTTGATTTGATCTACCCGTATCATAATATATATATATATATATATATATATATATATATATATATATATATATATATATATATATGTGAAACATAGCGTTGGTAAAGTTTGGTCCTACGTGTCATTGACAGTCTGCTCCATGACGTTAGAGTAAAGGGGTCATGGAGGTTAAAATGATTACACGATTGACCTCAGTGGTAGCAAACCTGCACTATTAGCTTAATCGTTCTTTTTCTGCCGTTCAGATTAATTTGTTCTCGTTATCTGGGAGTCTGGGGACTTAATCTAGCTGGTGTTTGACCTGTCTGCCTGGGAAAATCTTCGGTATTTCCTATCATCCTCTCTGCGTCACACAGCCAGGCTTCTGTGAAAGAGCGCATTCAGCATGTGGCACAGAGGAACGAGGCTGGATGCCCACATGACCCACAACAGCAGAGACACTCTCAAGTGCACCCTTGGAGCTCAGTGTGCTGCACTCAAGAAATATGGTCTACATTTCTGAATAAGGCTGACAAGAGGCCCAATTATAGAACCACCCTGTTCTAAATTAGTGTAAAACAAGAATACAGTCATTTCTGCACTGTCATGATATTGGCAGTTTCGGTTCAGAATCCAGGATGTCACATGGTTTCCTAGGCGTCAAGTGTGAAACAAAATGAATGAGCTCCTGCTCAGTCATGCTGATTCCACAGGATACAGCCCGAATAGTCCGTAATCTGTCGTCTGTGACATCTATGTAGGGAAGAGTCTCATATTGTAATATGATGGTCATCAGAGACGGATCCCTGAGCAGCTAATTCATCCAGATAACGGCCATACATGCAAGTGAAGGCACAGTATCCCTAGCAACTCGAAGGGTATTGTTTTGTAATTGACCTCTGACCTCACAGCAAACAGAAATGTGGGATTTTGTTAAGAAGATCAATAATCTGAAACATGAATATTTGTTCGCATACATACTTATCTGAAAAGCCATGGATCTGAGTAGGTCATAGGATGTTAACGCATGAAGTATTTGTAGACAAAAGATTCAAAGATTTAAATCATATGTCATTACCCCTGAAGGTCAGCCTTTCCAAGAGATGCATGAAAAAAAAGTGGCCAATTGTTTTTTCACGTGAAGCCTATATATAATGATGAAAGGCCTTGACGGTCGTCACCAGACGAGGGCGGTGGGCAGAGCGGAGACGTATTACAAAAGACACAGTTGTTCCTAAAGTCTTGTGGTGTTCATACATTTAGAATCGGGGAGAAAAAAAAGACCAAATGAGAATTGGATTGCTGTCTAACATGCTCAGTTAAATATAATTAATGCAAAGGAGTGGTTGATCGGTTACTCTCTTTTCTTCAAAACTGTGCCAAAAGAGATTCGGGGAATTTACAAGGGGGTTGAATTAAAAAAATAATCACATTTCTCAGAACGGCGATGTTGGTTTCTGAAGGAGAGCCGGTCATGACCAGGCTCATCCCTGCAGGAATGTGCCCTTAAAGCATGACTGTCTCCTGTCACAGGGTTTTAGTTCCCCTCAGCACTGTGCCCAACTAATCACTACAGTTGGAATAGTGTAAGCAACACAGATTTGTTAGCTTTCCCTTTGTCAGCCCAACTATGTATTCTTAGTTGAATTAACTCAAATTGAAGTTCAGACAATTTAAGTATCTTAACTTGTCTAACTTAACTCATTTTAAGGCAGCCAGGTTACACATTATTTTAAGTTAAACAAGCTTGTTTTTTTTTACACTGTAGTTATAGACCGAAATTACATTTAACAGGAACCATCGCACATGGTCCTGATGTACAGGAGCTGCCCCGTGTACAACCGCATCAATCTGAGGCGGCAATTCTAGTTTTCGCTCCGTGTTGACGTTCAGCAGCATTTGTGTGACTGTATCCGTGTGTCTGTCGTACCTGTTTTTGGCAGGACTGCTCGCCTTGCTGTTGATGGTGTTGGAGTGGACCCGGCCAGGCCTGCCGTCCCCGCTGCGGCCCATCTGTGACCTCAGGGTCCTGAACCATTTCATCAAAGAAGCACAAGACGCAGAAGTCGCTATGGTGAGAGGAAAATGTATGCACTCTGATCTCAGGGCCTAGTTCCTCGGAGGTAGTGTGGTCCAGGATATCAGCCATAGCGAACGTCTACGCACCCCTGGGTGAATGTAGCCTAAACACTAACATCATGCCTTTCTTGTTTTCTTAGAAGTCATGTCGAGAAGGATGTAGCCTGTCAGAGTCTGTCACTGTTCCCCAAACCAGAGTTGACTTTGATGTCTGGGAGAAGAAAAATGTAAGTAGCTATAAATAAAAATCTGTATGTTAAAGCAGCCAACAACAGGTTTAGATCAGCTGGGAAGTCCATAAACATTTGCTGCCTTTTAGGGACTAGCAACTCTAGATAATTAAAATAACCTGCTCCGTCTCTTTTTTTTTGGCAAGGGATTAGACCAAACCCAGGAGGTGCAGTCGGGCTTATGGCTCCTGCAACAGGACTTCAGCTTGCTACGGACCTCAGTCACCAACACAGCACTGCACAGCCACATAGATAACTCCATCAGAAACCTGCTCAGCATCAATGCCGTGCTGCGTAGCCTCAACATCCAGGTGAGTGACAGCAGGTTCAGAGGTTCAGATTTACTGAATCAGAATCGTTTATTTGCCAAGTACGTTGCACATACAAGGAATTTGACTAGTTGAAAGGAGCATAACAATAAACATAGTACAATAATCGGTACACAATTTAAAGATAAATATGGTAAACAACAAACAGATAACATTGTACTTTAAAACAAGTATATACTATAAAATAAAAGTGGCATATGTTCCTGAGGAGTCCAGATGCTGGAGAATGAAGTTTAGGGCCATTGACTGCATCGTCTACTCTACACAGACCTGTTTGCTCTGTAGGCGATCCAGGAGTGGGTCAGTGAGGGTTTTGAGGTGGGACAGGATAATACGCTCAAAAGACTTCATGACCACAGAGGTCAGGGCGACGGGCCTGTGATCCTATATTTTTTTTTGGACGGGGATGATGGTGGAGGCCTTGAAGCAGGCTGGTACGTGACAACGTACATGTTGAAGATGTCGGTGAACACCGGAGACAGCTGGTCAGCACAACGCTGAGCTGGAGAGGGGGAGCTGGTTGTCTGAAGCTGGTGGATGGGGTCATGGGGGGATGGGGTCAGGACTGTCCCATTGTCGTTCAAAGCGACAGTAAAACTTGTTCAGCTGTTTGCATTCATGGAGTGGGGCGCCCCCCACTCCATGAATGTGGGAGGAGATCTGTCTGAGACCCCTCCAGACAGAAGCAGAGTCACTTGCTGAGAGCTGGTTGTTTAGTGTCTTTTTGGGGAGCCCTTTGTCACTTTAATGGTGTGAAAGGTCTGTTGCTTGGGGTTGCTTCTTTAAAATGAAATGGTGTTTTCTCCGGTAATAGAGAAACTGAGGGATGTCATTGGACGATTCCCTAGTAGTGTGACCCTCAGCCTTTCGTAGTAAGACCGTGGCCGCTGAAGCTTCTGTCAGAGTTTGTTCAGGGCCAAGCGGAGGCCTCGTGGATGGGAAAACTAAAGTTGAACGAACAGCCTGTGTTCTGGCTCAGGGGTCACCGAGAATAAGAGTTTCGTCATCAGGAACAGTTCACAGGGTTCGCAAATGTAAAAAACGAGACAATTTTGTTGATACTAAGACATACAAGCCAAATGATCAGAGGCATTTATATTTTGCTTTCTCCCTCAAGAGGAAATGTGGCATGTAGCACAAAATAAGACATGTTGCTTTGTATTGTCTTTTAGGAATACACCCCACCAACAAGTGCAGTGGGACTTGAGGGAACATGGATGGCGTCCTCAGCAACTGATTTGCTTCAAGTCCACGTCAACTTCCTGCGAGGCAAAGTGCGCCTCCTTCTGCTGGATGCACCGGCTTGCCAGCAGGACGTCAGCTGATCGGCTGACCTCCCAACTCCAGGCGGAGCTCATTAGTGTTTTACGAAAGGCAAGAGGAGGGACTTGACACTGTTGACCTGCACGCCGGCTGCTGGAAGCGGCGTGCAGAAAGAGAGAACGAGGAAGCGGTCCTCGCGCAAGGCGAGGACGCGGAAAGGTGAGGTCAGTCCCAGCTGGGCTTTGGATGGAAGGGAGATGATTGCACCTTGGAACGTAGATGTGAAACATGGACACGGTGAAGCGCACACTGACCAAAATGAGGCCTGTGGGAAGCACCGCTCCAATCGCTGGTCTACTGGCACTCTCTTGCACTTTGTGTGTGGATGTTCTTCTATATATGTGTGTGTGTGTGTGAGATAGTTAATGCTGCAAGTTTAAATATGTACGCAGCGAGTGTGTGTGTGTACATTTCCAGGGAGTTTGACCCCTACACGCACCTCTTTGGAGTGAATCATGGAGTGAAACACCCAGAAAATATTGATTGCACCTGGAAATTAGAGTACTGTGAGGTTGCGACAGGGCGTCCTTTTCCACGACCACTGCAAAAAGGCAAAGAACAAATGAGGCCTCACCCCACAAGCCTTTTCAACTATCTTTTTTTTTTCAATGAATATTTTTATATATTTGTACAAGTTGTGCGATAACTATTTATACAGGTTTTCTACTTTTAAGCTCCAGTCTTAGTGTTTTTTAGTGTCTGATCTTTAAAATTGCAGTCAAGCTCTCATTGCCATGTTCTCCTGCATAACACTGAACACATTTACAAAGTTTGCTGGCATCATTTGCATCATTGTACTAGCTCTTGGTTTCACATAGAATGTTCCTTCCAACTAACTAACAGAATAAAGGACTGAAAAGTCAGTTCACCGTGAACGGGAGGTCGAGGAGGTGGTTGGAGGGTCGCATGAGACTTCATTATCTGTGTTTTTGATGTTGCCGAAGCAACACTCGAGTCTCCACACACTGATAGCCAGACTGCCCGGAAAAAGGCTGTTTGCCTTTTACAATTAACATCCTGCGAGGCTCTAATTGGAAATTGTTTTCCAGTATCTGACGTTAACACGGTTTCTTGCATCCCCTTATTTGTTCGTCAAACAGCAAGCCGGCAATTAGTTAGTCATGGGAACTCGAGGCTTTCTATAAAGCTGATGCTCAACTCCTCTAGACCGGTTAAGTGTTCTTCCTTGTTTTTTCCCGTATTTTTTTATCTTGCTGTACAAGTACAAGATGTTTTTAAGGATGTTTGTACATGTTGTCCTTCCTGTTATTTTTTGTGTTGTGTTGTCACTGTATTATTTGCTATTTAAATACAAAATATTATTCTTGGATAAAGAAAAGGATGGATGAAAACACGACGAAAGAGAAGTCTGTCCACTTCATTCATTATCTCGGTCTTGCGCCGGTCAGTGGAGTTGAAAATTAAAGATACATTCCAGCACATTTTATTTATTTATACAATTTATTCTTTTGTCAAGAAATCAAATGCACAGTCTTCCTAAAAACAGCCCATTACATATTCATTTTGAACATAAACACCACCAGCAGTTCCAACGTTCTGAAACCAAATTTAAATAGATTTAGCCTGCTGACATCTAGTGGACATTTACTACAACAACACTTGTTTGAAAATAAAGCTTAGAATTCTTCAGTTCTTTTTAAATTGTTTGTATATTTGACAACATACAGATATGAAACTGTAAACACTTGAACAGTCCCCTAGTTGGGCCTCAAAATTAAAGACACTTGTACGTTTACATTTGGCACAGCCATGTCTACAAGTATTTAAATTATAATGAGGTTTCACCTGGCAAACACCTCTGATGCTTCAAGACATGCAACGTTAAAAAAGAAGAAAAAAAAAAGTACAACAGCAATAATTTGCAAGTGACAAAAGTGACACACAAACTCAATATATTTAGTCAACTGAGGTTGTCCGAGTATTCCAAACTATTAATGAATAATGTTCAGCCAACAAATTGTTCATTCTGCAGTCCTCTGCTGCGCGCGCTCTCTCACACACACACACACACACACACACACACACACACACACACACACACACACACACACACACACACACACACACACACACACACACAGCCTCTGCCCGACACGCCTCTATTCAGCTCACTGAGGGTCAGGGTAGAAAACTTTAATGTGAATGGCTGAGTTGTTGCGTGTGCGCGTCATTGGCTCCCCGGCCTCATCCGGATCTTCAGGCTCCAGGTCATCCACGAGCTCCACGGTGGAGGTGTTGGCTGCCAGCTGCAGCGCCCCCTGGCTGCTGGCCTGCAGTTGAAGGGCAATGTTGATAGCCCTGTTGATGGCCAGGCCCAGACCGTGGACACAGATCTCCCTGTGACCCCCACCTTCCAGCAGCTTCTTACAGCGTGCCAGCTGAGCGCGGAAATCTGTCTTCATGTTGACGTAGACGTCGTTCCGTCTCTTCGGGAGTTTCCGGGGGAGACGCTTCCTCAGGGTGTACTCCACTGGGTCCATCTCTACAGCCGGAGAGGTGGAGTCCATGTGCACTGGGGCTGTCTGAGGCATAGAGGACATTCCTGGGCTGCGTGGCTCCGTCATGTTTTTCAGTATATGCATGTGCTTTAGGCAGCAGCTGGGGCCAAACGAGCAAACTGAGAGAATAAAGCCAGCAGGCAGAAGTTAATGAAATGGGATCATGATACCTTCCAGCAAACAAACAGGTATCATATTTTGTGCAGCCGCATTATCTCTTCATCGGCTGAATAGGGTCTATACAAAGTACATATTAAATAATTCCCATCACGATTTCCCAAAGCAGTTGAACATTTCTATAACTTCTGCAACCAGTCCAAATCCCAAATACAGCTCAAGGTAACCCATCAGACCAAGAAAAGAAACGGATCCTTAAAACTGAGAAGCTTTAACACATGTTTGTTTTACAAATTTAGAACATTTTGAAAACCAAAGGATTAAATCGAGAAAATAGGATGATTAATTGATTATATTAATGCATTAATTACACCCATATAGGACTGCTAAAAAGCAATACTACTATACAAAATAAAAACGGTACCATATAAATACCATATTACGAGACCAATACACTGCTAATAGTATACATTCATGGTAGTTTGAAGAACATTAGCAGCAAGTGGCATCTTAATGCGAAGGAGACATTACTATCGCCTTAGAAAGAAATAACATGAGTCCCAGATGTTACAGCTGCAGAGACACGGGCTGGTCAATTACCCACATGAGCCCAGTTTTTAACCATCCTGTCACAGAGCGTTCCCCACGCAGACCTTAGAGAAAACATTAAAACGTTATTTTGTTTAACGTGTATATCAGTGGTCTCACAGATATCTCGTCTTCCCTTCGTGGTAAAACATTTGCCCGCAGTGAAAAACTAAATACCCAACGTTTAGTTTAAATAAACTGTAAATGCCGCTCTGTGACTGGGTCCTAAAATGGGGCTGTCGCATCTTACGAGCAAGCTAACGAGCCGGCTAAGCTAACGAGCCGGCTAAGCTAAGCTAGCTCGCTTTACGGTGACGCGCGAGCACAGTCGAGAACACGCACCTTCAGAAGACGACCTCAGGTGGGAAAGGGACGCTTCATAGCATCGCTACAGTCCTGTCAGTTTCGTCACACGCATTTCCGAAACTGCAGCATTCGCTTTAGCCAACTAGTGCTGGCCTGACTGTTTATTTCCTGCGTGCCCCGGAAGTGCACTGCCTCGGTCGGTCCCCTGAAACACGGGTCAATACACGCGAGGCAGCACAGCCTCTCGACAAAAGTCTGACTGGGTTTTGAGAATAATTTAGGATTCAGATTCGAAAAATCCCATTAAACTTTCTGCCATCTCTTAAAGAGGAGACAACTTGCCACTGATATTACTAATAATAATGCTCAGGGAAAATAAGAAGCTACAATTTGTATTGTAGGAAATAGGAATAGAGTTGACAGCTCAATCAAACACAATTTATCAAGAGTATGAGTAGGAAACACCATCTTTCATACACCAGCGGTTTGATTTCCACTTCCATTATCGGTACACTTTCACACAATGCAATGCAACTGTAGCCCCTTCTATGCTACATGCACATATCACATGTTACCTATTAACACATATCAAATATTTGAAATTAAAATAGACAACAAAAATTGTTAAATGGCAATAAAATAGAACTAAAAGGAGTCAAATATTTAATAATTTAAATAAATGTAATCCACACATATGCCTACTTCATGCAACCCACGTGCCAAACTGTCAAGTTCTCTGGTTATTATTCAAGAAAGAGAGGTGTTTGATTCACAAGAAAATCACATAAACTGATACCTCCATTACTAACATAGACAGCCGATCCATGGTATACATCAATTAACAGTATTATTCTGACCATAGCATATCTTCACATCTTTAGACATGTCACAGATTATCATTGGGAGTGGTTTTAACAGAGTGCTCAACCCAGCAATAGACAGGTGAGGAACAGGAAGCAGGTAATGGTAATTCATCAATCAAGACAGAGTTTAAAGTTGACAACAATTCTAAATACAAAATATTCAACAGTAAAACTATGTTCATATTTTCCAGTACTTCTCTTGCTAAGAAATCTCTCTCACTGGTAAATCAATAATACAAAGACATTCCAGATTCCTCAATTCTCTCTTTGTAATAAGTGATCATGCTACCGTCTCCTTACATCTCCACAGTCAACAATTCCATAAACAAGCCTCCAGATGGCGCTTTAATATTTCATTGTGCAAAGACAAAGATTTTGACATTTTTAAACTAATATTACTCCATGAAAGTGCAACAACAGTAATCCGATGGAAAATAATCTCTTACAAGAAGCAACAAGTGTCAGCACACTAAACCAATTCATAACAAAAAAATGTAATACAATCTCAATAGATTGAGGAAACATTTAGAGAGGTCTGAAATAACAAATCAAGGCATCGCTAAGATAGAAACTCCGAGACACAGCCCAGCCAAGCCTGTCTCTCTGTTCAACTCCTTGAAGAGATTATTAATGCATTGATTCATCAAATTGAAAAGGTATAAAATAAATACCTGTAAACATTGTGCGACAGTGTGAAACTGTGGTACTGCATTGTACTGCATTAACTCTGATACTATCGAACACCTCTACTTCCAGCCAAGCGAGAGCAGGAAGTGAGGCCCTGAAGGCCGGAGCCATAAACCACTCTGTGGTTTGAGAACCTGACTGACACTTAGACAAAGGAAACTGACATGCCTCTTGTAACCTTTACCCACAATGGCAGTAAGCAGAATCTCAGAAGGGTTATTTGCTATTATCTTAATTTAGACTCAATTAATTTAAGTTTCATTCTACTTGTTGAGTTACTATTGCTTGTTTCCCTTTTTATTGAGCTAAAACAATTTTTTTTTTATCTCACATGGTTTTATTTCTCATTCTTTAATTTCATTATTACAGAGTTAATTCAATGATAACCTCTATGTGGTATTCTTTCATTCAGCAAAATCTAATCCTCTATGTGCCTCTTTACATACTGAATGCTAAAGAGTAAAAAAAGGTCATCTTAGTGTTACTAACTCTGGCCTGATCATGGTCAAGAGTCAGCATGAGAAACAGGTTGGAAGTGCAGATACTGAAACAATAGCCGTTAGAGACATCCTGACTGACGTTCCACCAACGGAGGCCTGGCAGGAACCTTTTCTAAGGAGGGCTAACAAATAAGTTCTGACTTAATTAACAGTACTATCGTTTGATTTGGCAATGTTTAGTCATGTACAATATCTGGATCTTGAAGCGAAAGATGTTTCAAGTAGAAATGTATAAATAGGGGGAGAAAACAAGAAAACTGACTGCATGCATCAATTGTAAAAACATCGGGTCAAGAAGGAAGGACATTTTTTTCTGTGGGTAGTTTTTGTGTCCTCCCAACCATAGGAGAGTATAACATGACTGATGGACAACAAACATGTGACTTTTGTATATTCACTGTGAAATGGCATGTGATCATCACAAAACACACAGGAGCTGGGAATGCAATTTCGTCTCACTTCCTTTGCTTTCTCTGTGTTCCGTCTGGTCTGTCACTCCTTGTTGATGAAAAGCGGGTTGCACACACACACACACACACACACACACACACACACACACACACACACACACACAGCTGATCATCTTAATGGCACTTCATTTACTAAATCAATCAAGGTGGAAATTTTCTAATTTAGCATGCATTGGGCTATTTAAATCAAATATGTGCAATATGAACATTAATCCAGAAAATGTACCATGAAAAAATAAAATAATGTTGTGATTCTCGTGGACTCAACAGTGATTTTCTAACAAAGTGTCAACTGTGCATGAAGCAGTCTAAAATGCTGCTTGAGTCATATTCACTGAGTGAACTCATATGTTCACTGAAGAATCCGACAAACCACATGAACATGAAGCCGAAAGTGACTTCCCCGAGCAGAATAAAAGGGAGAGGTCTGCAGCGCTGCTTTAGCACACGTGGGTTCACGTCGTAGAGGCCACACACCGCCAAGTGCTGCTCTGAGGAGAAACCCCTGCTTAGGATGCGTGCACATGTTGCCATGGACACGTCTCTTCTACAAAAGGTGAGTTGCTCTAGGCTCTCGTTTTGTCAGGTTATTTTGTTGCCGTTATTTTGTGCCGAAGAGACCGAAAACTGTCCGAGCAGCATCGCTTGAATTTCTTCTTCCACCGTTTCAAACTCGGACGTCGAGCTTCAGCTCCTCCTTCTTTAAACTGTAAATAAGACTGTTCGCGTCATCGGTGGTGTGAATGTAATAAAGCATCGACAGTATTGCATTCGGATGTATGCTGCTTATGTTTGTTGAAGCACCTCGCCATATAAAAGCGACAGGGGGCGGAGAATGTCGAGAGGAAATTACTTAAAATAAAAAAATAAAAACGTTTTACTCTTTGAATAACTTTCAGTTCTTTTAATTTTCTACTTAATCCTGTTCATAGTTACACTAGGATTGACCAAAATTGTACATTTTCGGAGTATGCACTCAGGATTTGTTGTGATTCATTTTGTAAATCCTTTTTGTTCATGCCCCTCTTGACCCAGCACAGCACAAGCTGTGGTTCTTGTTGGGCTGAGGGGTTTTCTGGGTTGACGTGACGTTCTGGTTTGGGTCCCTAATGCAGTCATAAGGCCGCAAGGTGTTTTAAACTGTACAGCTTATTATTATTATTATTATTATTATTATTATTATTATTATTATTATTATTATTATAGCACTCGCTCATAAAGCCTTACATACTTGTCTCTTTATTTTCAGTGAGAAGCTGTTTCAATAATCCTGACCAAGTGTGGGGTAACCGGCACTTGTACCTGCAATGCCGGTAAACTGCCTGTTTTTATATCTACAACAATATTACAAATGGAAATACTCTCTTAACTAATGTGTATGGGATTATGAGTTGATTCATCACACCTGAAAATGTCTTTTCTTCTCATTAATCAAGGGAAGCGATGATGAAGATTCATCCGATCTTTACCGTGCAGGAGAAGACGACACTCCAATGCAATGGTCTGACAGCAAGGGTGACGGTCAACACGGTGTGTGTGGCAAAGGTCAGCTTTATACAGTCTACTGTTCAACAGAACAGCACTAAATGATGTGCAGGTTAATAAGTAGCTTAAGTAAAGCAAGTATGTATTACATGCCTGCAAACTTGTCGCTTTTGAGCGAAATTTGCCGTTTTGAATTCAAAATATGTCATCCACGTGAATTGTGTAGATCCGAAGAGTTTTTGTTTGGGGTGTTTCTGAGATTGGATGCAGAAAAGCTGATGTTGTGATCTCCGCAATAAAACATCTTTGATGGGACGTGTCAAGTCTTGGCCAATTGGCGTTAGATGTCTACAGCGTCTTCATTTCCCTCCAACTTTTTTTTTATTGGAAGCTAGACAGCTAGACAGCTTGATATCACGTTAGCTAACATTTTTGGGTTGTGTATTGGCGTTAAAGTTATGTTCCTTTACAGTTCAGACTTGCTTGGAAAAAAATTTAACGTAATGAAACATGCCGTAACCCCCCCGGTCTGGTTTAGGTCATGCAGTTAACGTTAAACCGGGACACCGGCAGATCTGGTTGCAGGTTGTTCTTTTTTAAGTCAAAGTAGAATGAAGCAAATCACGTAGTTTGGGCTTAGCCCCCCCTTCCCTGTGTCACCTTTTTCACCCCTTATGAGTTTGCAGGTATGATTATAATATTGTTATTTCCACAGAGCCACACTCCCCTGTGAAGATGACGGCCTGTAATGCCAGTAGCGAGCATGTCCACACAAGTAAGTGAAAGAAAAATAATTTGTAATTGCCAAGTCAAATCTATCAACTCATCAATGAATCAATGAACAATTGAAGTCATTCTGTGGTCATTGAAATGTGTCCATATATTGTTTACTGACCTATACCTAATCAAAATCACATTTACATGATAGCTGGTTTTGGAGTCGCTTTTTCTCTTGTGTCTGTGCTGATGTCTGTATAGTTGCACGCTGAAGAGCCTCAAATAAAACGTATACACAGACCTGCAAACTTGTCACCTTTCGGTGAAATTTGCCGTTTTGAAATGAAAATATGTCCTCCACGTGAATCGTGTAGATCCGACGCGTTTTTGTTTTTGGGAGGGGGGAGGTCAGCTGGCCGACGTTTCTGAGATTGGAGTTAGACACGGAAAAAAGCTGAGGTCGTGATCTTCGCAATAGAACATCTTTGGCCAAGACTCGATACGTCACATCAATCAGCCAATCGGCCAATGTCTACAGCGACTTAATTTCCCTCCCACCAGTTTTTTTTTTAATGGCAAGCTAGTCAGCTTGCTATCACGTTAGCTAACGTTGTTGGGAGAGACCACGAGTGCGGCGAGTCAGCGGCACTGGCCGTTCTACCTTCCGACACCTAACTACATATAAGGAGAGGACAAGTGCCGATTTTATCCAACTTGTATTTTAATTTAAAAAACAAGTGGCCGAAATGAGTTTTCTCCGTAGGGTGGCCGGGCTCCTGTTTATGTTTAAGATCTACGTGTAGTAAAAGGTGTATCCTCCAGTTAATTATAATCTATATAGTTATGCGGTTATAATCGCTGTCACACTCGAGAGGTGTGCAGGTTTACCTGGTGGAAAGATTATTCCAGTGTTCTAGACTAACAGTGACGTCTCAAAGTAAAGTGGTATAACAGTATGACATAATATGGTCAAATAAAAAGGCTGGTACATTATACATATTATGGCATATAAGTGTAATATTATGAAGTGAAATGTAGTAGTAGCAAAACAATATTCAGTATAGTACAGCAGTATTGCATATTGTAAGTATTAAGTCTACAAAATAATATATATATATATATATATATATATATATATATATATATATATATATATATATATATATATATATATATATATATTTCAAAAGTTTGGGGTCACTTAGAAATGTCCTTATTTTTCAAAGAAAAATAGTTTTTTTTGTTTTTTTTTCAATGAAGATAACATTAAATTAATCAGAAATACACTATACCGTAAACGTCGGGTTACGCGCCGCTACTACCTTCGGTCGATGTCCCCGTTAGCTCCCCGCTGTAGCCAGCTGAGGCTCCTGCTAGCGTCACTTCCCCGCTAACTTCCACTAGCTCCCCGAAAACCACCGAAGGTAGCGGGACCAGGCTCGACACCCGACTTGGGCAGAGGGGACGCGGGCAGCGCTAGCTAGCAGCAGCGCTACCTAGCGCTGCTATTAGCTTGCTACAGCGGGGACACTGAACGGCCGTAGGAGCGGCTTTTAACCCGACGTTTACGGTACATTGTTAATGTGGTAAATCACTATTCTAGGTGGAAACATCTGGTTTTTAATGAAATATCTACATAGGTGTATAGAGGCCCATTTCCAGCAACTATCACTCCAGTGTTCTAATGGTACATTATGTTTAATAATCGCATAGAAGACTAATGGATGATTAGAAAACCCTTGAAAACCCTTGTGCAATTATAACAGTTATGCTGGTTAGAGAAGCTATAAAACTGGCCTTCCTTTGAGCTAGTTGAGTATCTGGAGCATCACATTTGTGGGTTTGATCATACTCTCAATGGCCAGAAAAAGAGAAGTTTCATGTGAAACTTGCCAGTCTATTCTTGTTCTTAGAAATGAAGGTAGTTATGCAATCAATTATGTGGAAACAGCATTTATCAAACAATATAATGCCCATAAACAGACTTTCATTGTCAATAATGCATGAGGGAACATTGAAGCCTGCACTGTCCGCCACTTTTACAGTTTAAAATATCATATAATAAATACCTTAAACTCTGAACCCTCAGGGACTTGCTGACGTCACCTGTTAAATGGTTGAGTGTGAGGCCTTGAAATGGTGTAAATACGAATGGGACAGCACTTTTCTGCAACATATCACTTTACCATGACAATGTCAAAAAACAAGGTGTACAATTGTGGGTATTTATTTTATACTTCCAGGCTCTTTCCTCACGAGATAGTCACGAGAGGTCATTTCAAATAATCTATTTTCTTTTTGTCAATTGAATTATTTGATAAATAAATATCATCTGATTTCATGTTCAATCTTTAATCCTTAACGTTGTTGCGAACACCATGTGCGGTACTTTAATGTCACATTGCGATGAATTATGGGTAATTCCCTTGGGCAAAGTCAATATCTAATGCATAAAGGGCTCAAAATGTCTGCCAGAGACCCCTCAAACACTCAATGATTTTGATAGTGGGACAGAACTAAACCCTCACAGACTTTGCAGGGGCGCGCCTCATACTTTGGCGTCGGTGGGTTTTATTAGCTGCCACTAATTTATATTGATTCTCAGAGTAACTAAATATAAGGCCAAAATTAAACTTAATTAAGTCACTCTGTAGCACCGATGTACACAAACGAGTGCACTGTTCCAACAGCGATGAGTCTTCTCTCAAGAGGATCGCTTTACGCTTCAAAAAACTTGAGTTTGCACAAAGATTAACAGTGGATGACTGGAGTCCCAGAACCCCCAAAAATGTATTACTTTATCTTAAAAGTTGTGCACACAAGACAAACAAAAATACAAGACATCATTTTCTTGAGGTTTGCAGTTTCCTTCAGCTTGAATGCAAAGGCAGCAAAATTGTGCAGCATTACCAGAAATGTTAGCAAACATTCTATGTGTCAATGTACTTTGAAAGCATGTTCTGTGGAAACACTTGTGATTGATTTGAAATAACAAGCTTCTTCATATCAACAGAGACGCCACTAGAGACCTTATTGGAGGATCTGGGATTGCAGCAGCTGTACCCTGAGAAGCTATCCCTGAGCACAATACTTCAGATTGACAAGAAGACCATCACTGACGAACCTGCCAAGTGTAACTCAGATCTTCCATGGTACTTCCTAAAGAAACTGATGATGGTTAATGTGACAGCTAGGAATGTGAAACGTACATCTGCATGTGAGTCAAACTTTGATGCTACATCACGAAAGACAGAGTTAGATTTTGATCATCTGTTTGACAGTCAGAATTTAGGTGACACGCTAAACCCCCTTGACATAATCACTGCCCTCTTTCTGTGTTCTGATGGTTTTGTACGGCAGGAACTGGCACTCAAAATGTCTATGTGTCAGTTTTCTGTTCCTCTGTTGCTTCCTAACTGTGACACAAAGCAGTGCACACTCATGCTTTGGGCCATGAGAGACATTGTTAAAAAGTACAGACCTCAGTCCCTTACAGAATCCAAGGGCTTTATTGAAGACAGAATTGTTCTCTCTGAACTTCCAATGATATCTTTTGTGAGCCTGGGTGAGTGCTCCTTGTCAAAGTCAGAGATCCTCAATAAGCTTCTGAGCAATTCTCAGCAGTACCATGATACCTTCGTTCATCATGATATGGAGTGTGGTGATAGTCCAAGGAGAATATCCAATGGACTGGTTGAAATCACTTGGTACCTTCCTTGCGGGAACAAAAACATGGATGTCTTCAGTGAGCCAGTAGCTGTAGCTAACCTTCGTGGGGACATTGCTTCATTTGAAACACAATTTTCCTTTTTGTGTCAGACATCTGCAGCAGTTTTTGTGTTCTTTGACACTTTGGACTCTGCGTGCGAGCTGCTTACCAACCAACACCACAAGGCACAGATCTTTTTGGTTGGGAACCATCAAAGCAATCGCTTTGGTATAGATGCTCTAAAAAAGGTAGCAACCAAGTTGGCCTTGACTAACAGCAACATCCTTTTGAAAAATAAACAAATGAATGATGCAGACTTTGTCAAAACATTGCGGAAAACCATCAGCAATGTAGTTGAGAACTCAAAAATGAAGATGAGAATTGAGCAGATGGCTGACATTGCCCACGAACTGGGAATCTGGGTTGATGAAGAGTCTTCAGAGTGCCAGACTGCCAAGAAAAATGCAGATGCCATCACTGCTGAAATTCAAGATATCCTTCAATACAAAGAAGCCCAGCTGCCCTTGCAAGGCCAAATATGGAAGGAACTGACTCGCTTAGAGAAGGAAGAATTTCGGCTTCGAAATGTCGGGTCTGAAAAAATAGAAGACTACAAAAGTGATCTTCAGATACAGAAAACGGAACTCCGGAAAGAACAAAACTCTCATGACATATCAAATGCAATGACATGTTTCATCAATGCCATATCAAGCCCAGAGATAGAGAGGTGGTATTTCCTGAAATGGATGCGAATGAACCTCGATAACGTGTCTCGAGAGAAATTGTCTGATCTCAGGGAGCGCTACAAAGAAAAATGCAAAAATCCTGAAAATAAAGAAGAAATCAAAGACATTGACAGACAACTTTCCAACAGCTCATTGGGGACTGAACACTTCTTCCGTGAAATGGGTCAGATCTATGAAGCTTCACTTTCCCTTCCAGAAAGGGACCCATCACGTGAACAATTACAGCATCTGCCCAAACTATGTGCACAATTGTTACTTGATGGATTTCCCCTTGAGCTTGTAGATGGAGAAGCATCCAACATACCTCTCAGATGGGTTAGTGACGTTCTTTCTCAGCTCAATGACTTGATGTCTTCTAAGAACACCATACTGGTAGTCACAGTTCTTGGAGTTCAGAGCACAGGGAAGTCCACTCTCCTCAACACCATGTTTGGAGTGCAGTTTGCAGTCAGCAGTGGTCGATGCACTCGAGGTGCCTTCATGCTGCTCATCAGAATCGACGAAGATGTCAAAACATTACTCAAGTGTGACTTCATGGTAATCATTGACACCGAGGGCTTAAAGTCACCAGAGCTTGCACAACTGGACAATAGCCATGAGCACGACAATGAGCTTGCAACACTTGTTGTGGGTCTGAGTGATGTCACCATCATCAATATTGCAATGGAGAATTCAACCGAAATGAAAGACATCCTTCAAATAGTCGTGCATGCTTTCCTCAGGATGAAAGAGGTGGGCAAAAAGCCCAAATGTCAGTTTGTTCACCAGAATGTGTCAGACGTTTCAGCCCATGAGAAGAACTTAAGAGACAGAAAACTGCTCTTGCAACAGTTAAATGAGATGACCCAGGCAGCAGCCAAAATGGAAAGGAAAGAAGAGAACAAGAGCTTCACAGATGTGATGGAGTACAGTCCAGACACCGGTAACCGTTACATTCCTGGACTCTGGAATGGAAACCCACCAATGGCACCAGTCAATGCAGGGTACAGTGAAGCTGTGTACGAGCTGAAGAAGAACATAATCCACATTTTGGGAAGTTGTGAATCATCTGCTAATATCTTGGAGTTTACAGAGTGGATGAAAAGTCTTTGGAATGCAGTAAAACATGAAAACTTCATCTTCAGCTTCAGAAACAGCCTGGTGGCTGATGCATACATGAAGCTGTGCACAGAATTCAACAAATGGGAATGGGAATTCAAAAAGGAAATGTACACGTGGGTTACAAATGCAGAAACAAGGATTTACAACTTTGGTACAGTTGCTGTGAAATCTGAGATATCTGACATGTCAGAATGTCTCACACATTTGAAAAGTGAAGCTTGCACAGTGCTGTCTGAATGGGAGACGAAGCTTCTTGAAAATCTGGCACAGTACTTCAAGCAAACAGAGGGTCATGTCTATCTCGTTGAAGGATACAGAGAGGGCTTTGCAAGCAGTGCAAAGAGTCTTCGACGAGAAATGGAAAGATCTGTGTTTAATCAGCTCACAGCAGCAGCTGACATCAGAAAGGGGATGACAGAACTTGATCGAATCAAGGAGAACCACACAAAAGAATTGGAGGGGAGAGTGTGTGCATTGATCGAAAGGTGTCGGGAAAAAAAAGTCCAAATGACAGAAAAAGAGCTGGACCAAGAATTTGACAATATGTGGACTAAAACTGAGAAGGAACTATGCTTTAAAGAAATGAAGTTCGATGACATTTCCAACCATGTGTCTCACCTCTTGAGAGCAAATGTATCGCACAAGGGAAGTCATGCATGCAAATTGTTAAGTCAAAACAGGCTGCAAGATTGTGGACTGGAGCCTTTTAAGTACACAGCTGAAGGATTCTTAAAGCGTTTTAGAAACAAATTGAGTGAGATGTTCAGCATTCAAGGTCACACACAGGCTGTGCAACAAATTGCAGACGGCATCATTGCAAGTTGCACACAGTTGATAAGTGTTGAAATGCAAAGAAAAACCAATTACCATGACACATACATCCAGAAGATTTTAAATGGGATTGATGAGGGCCTGCAAAACAATCAGGATGTTAAGACGGGCATCGAGTTTGAAGTTTCTCTGAAACAGCACATCTGTGGAATTGCAGCCAGATGTTTTCAGAAAATGCACGAGGATTTCATACATGCGAATGATCCCTCCAGATGTCTGAATCAAAACAAGGAAAAGTTTCGCACCGATTTTAAAGATGTGTTCCATGAACGAGACCAGTGCCAAAAGAAGGCAGAAGAATTCACACATCGCTGCTTGAAGCCTGCAGTCGAAGACTTTGTCAACCGTTCCTTGGGTCCTGACATCATCGGTGAAATGCTGACAGACCAGAAGTTCAGCACACGGATGTTCTTCCAGTATTCAGTTTTACTGGATTTGCTGAGAAAGGATGACTTTGAACACTATCGGAGCTACATTTGCTCCTATGAAGAGTATGTAAAGAAATGGATACTCAACCAAATAGTGGAGCGCTTCTCAAATGGGTCTACGACGTTTGAGGATCGACATGTTCAGTCAAGTATCAGGAGCATCAATGATGCTGTCAACAAAGCTAAAACAGAAAAGAGTGCCAATTTGAAGTCATTCGTTAAAAATGTCTGTCGGGAACTTGGTGATAAACTGGTCATTTCCCAAGATGCTCTTGGGGCTTTCATGATCCTGAACAATGCCGACCAGGAACAGTTTGCTCACTGGCTGACTGAGTGTGTGAAGGACATGGCACAAGTCCTTCAATCGAAGTTTAAAGAAACAAACATCCAAACAAAACTAAAAAAACTAAATGTGAATCCTCAGAACGAGCTTTTCAACAAACTGATTGGATGTGGTAAACAGTGTCCATTCTGCGCAGCGCCTTGTGAGGCAGGAGGACAAGTCCACACTCATCACTGGACTTCACTACATCGGCCACAGGCTCTGGGTAAATTCAGATGGCATGGGACAGAAAAACTTATCACTGACGTATGCTCTTCCTCTGTAATCAGTGACAACCGTTTTCACTGCATTGCTACACGTGGTGAATGGTACCCCTACAAGCTTTTTGCAAAGATTTTCCCAGACTGGAGAATTGCTCCAGATGTAAGCCTTCAGGCATCAGACTACTGGAAATACGTACTGGCAAAGTTCAACAAGCAGTTTGCCGAAGCATTCGCAGCACAGACTGCTGATATTCCTGCAACGTGGAAACAGATTAAACCTAAGCAAGCGGAGGAAAGCATCAAAGTCTCCTTCAACATCAAGTGAGAGACTCCATGCTTTGTGGTTACAGAGGTGCACGTCTATATCTATATTCACTATCCTCTTATAGATATTTAGATCTTACTTGTTTGATTTAGAGGGGAATCACAAATGGGAACATGACATAACACGATTACAAGGTTGAAGACATTGCGAGTACAACTTGCAACAGAAACACAAGAGAAAATCTTTTGAAAATGCTGAGGACACTTTCAATTTTGTTGACTTTTAGACTGAATGATAATGAAACTCAACATTTAGGTGCAAGTTTCTATCTAATTGAGTTTAATAATATCAAAATGTCATTATTTCAATTAAGTGCACTATTTGGTCCCAAATATTTACATACATTTTCATTTTTTTTTTTTACATTTTTGAATCAGTCTATAGTGTATGTGGTATGGTCAACAAGTACACATTCCAGAAAGGCTTGTCTAAGCAGAAGTGTCTCGTGTCAGATATTTCATTCTTTAAGTTCACGAAATCTTTCACTTAAAATGTTGTGTTTTTTGTGTTTGTTTTTGAGTCAAACAAAAGAGAACTGTCCACATGACTTTTTGTCAACATGTACAAATGATAGGACGTTTGTTTTGATCAAGTTAAGTATAATATGTGATATTTTGACTCACATTGATTTTATTTTACTAAAAGTAAAATCTTGTTTTTGTATTTGATTCCACACATTCACATTTTTGAAGGAATTAAAAGATCATCCCTTCTATATGTGGATTTGTTAACATGGATACATTATTTACCTACTTATGTTCAATAAAGGGACACAATTACAGACTGGTTATTGTCTTTCATGTGATGGTTTTCTGAATCTATTTTTTTTTTTTTTTAAATGAATCAAGATTAAAGGTTGAGACAAAGTGAGTGTTGCTACTCCGCGTGCATTCTGTCTGAACGCACGGTAAGATTCTGCAGCCAAGCTTAGCAGCTCTCTGAGGCTGTAATCAGGCACAGCGGTGCTTTTAGCTAAATGCTAAAGGCAGCATGCTATCATGCTCACAGGAACAATGCTAACATGCTGATGTATAGAAAGTTGAATGTTAACAGTGTTAACCACCTCAATTTAGCACTTTAAGATGTTGTAAATGTGTCATTCGGGTGAAGGTTCAGGATGATTGGAATGGCATTAGTTTTGAAACTATGTAGTAATACATCTATGTATTGGACAAAATGAATTTCAACCTGATGATGGTGCAGGGTGAAAATGAAAGAGTTCACCAAAGTTATCCCAATTAAACCCGAGGGGAACGTGTATCAAGTTTCAATCCATCCAACGGTTGCTGAGGTCTTGCACTGAAAACGATATAAATGCACTGAGAACAAGTAGATCATCAAAGTCATAAGGAATATGTGCCTGTGAACCAGAGATGTCTGTTCAAAATACTGTCCCAATCCGTGACGTAGAAGTATAAATGTTTCATAGAATGAGAGAAAAGTTTGAGGTGAAATCACTTCACCCTCCTGTCGTGTTCGGGTCAAATCTGAGCGTTTTACAACTTCGTAAATATTGTGTTTTACACCTGATTGCCTCAAGGCCTTATGATATCCTTCACACTAGGCATTTGAACATATACAATTGCTGATCACGACTTTCATTGAATTTTTAGTGGTTTAGTCAACTTTGTAACACCCATGGTGTTCCCAGTCAAAAGTGACGCCATATAAAGTTGTACACATCTCAAACTTCAAACCAAAAAATCAGGTGTTTGTTATGGGGACCCATATCTATCCCGCGCTTATGTGTCCATCCCCCCACGTGAACCACACCTTCCAGACTAAACAATGCTTCATATCTTCTCACTTTCCCCCTATATGAACCTTTAATTGTGCCTTGATCTCATTTTACTCTGTGGACACAATGAGTAGCTGGCTAAGCGACTAATGAGGCGATTTTCTGTCAGAGAGGCTCTGGACCGAATTTAGTGATACATTTTCAGTGTCCATTCTTTGTATATTCACAGCAGTTATTCATGTAAACCACTAGTCTGAGACATCGTTTACGGCTTCAAAAGGTCTTAAATAAAATTTGGTGATTAATGTTTTCTGTGTTAACGTAAGAGAAGTTAAAACAGATTTGACCGGGAACGCTAAAGTAAAGGGGGAGAAACGAACACAACAGTTACTTTCAGCATGTTGGGGTCCTGGGTAAGATCTGTTAGTATAGTATTCAAATATCAACTCTTCCATATGTTTCTGTCACAAATAAGAACTGGGACAAGTGGTATTTGGAATCCTTTTTTTTAGTTTTTTGACTATTTCTCAATGGCCTTGTTCTAATATCTGTTCTCTCTTGACTTTCAGAGACCCTACCATTTTACAAAGCCTGAGGGGAGGCTGGTATTCTCCTATAACTCCAGCTCACATTTCATTTAGCTGACGCTTTTATCCAAAGCAACTTACATTTTTGCTCTATACACCGCAGACTCAGTAACGGGGAGCAATTAGGGGTTAAGTGTCTTGCTCAAGGACACATCGACGTTCGGGCTTGAACCACCGATCCTCTGATTGAAAGACGGGCATGCTAACCACTGAGCCACAGTTGTTTCTGATGGTATATTTGTAATATAATTTGATCTATTTGGATGTATCTTTCGGTTTAGTATTCCCTGTGCTAAAGGTTTTATACCCCCAACAAATATACACCAGTACCTGACTAACTAATTCATACTATATACTTCCGAGACCGGAAGTATATATTCTCATTTTGGGCATGTAAACGGTGTTGTTGCTATCTATGAATTTACCTCATGTCCTCATACTGTGTGGTAATGTGCAGGTTGTTGCCTTATAAACATTGGGGTTCTGTGTTCTGATGGGCCCACAGCGCCACCATCTGGCCGTGATGAAGTATCACAACCCCTTTGCTTTTTCCATACAGGGAATGGCCCAATCCCAATCTCCCCCCTAAACCCTCAAACCCTGAACCCTCAGGGATTTATTGACGGCAGCTGCTAAGTGGCTGAGTGTGAGAAGCTGTGAGGGCTTGGACTGGTGTGAATATGAATGGGACAGCACTTTGCTGCAACATATCACGTGACTACATAAAACAATATTGTGTACAATTGTGTATTTATTTTATACTTTTTATTCACTGATTTAAACGTCTTCCTCACAAGATGAGAAGTCATTTTAAATGATCTATTTACTCGTTTTTGTCAAAACGAAACGTTTGATGAATGTACAAAAAATATTTATATATAAATATTTTCTGCTTGCATTCCTCTGATTTCATTTGTTTTCATGTTCCATCTTTAATCCATAATGTTGTAGTGTAAATGTATTTTATCGGGCTGAACGCCCATGTGTCTCTTTGTTTACCTTTTTTTTTTTACGTCTTCATGCTTCCATTGGGAACTGCGTGTTTAACGTCACATTGCAATGAATTGTGGGTAATTCCCTTAGGCAAAGTCAGCATCTAATGCTGACTTAGGGAAAGGGATCATAAAGGGCTCAACATGTCTGCCAGAGAGCCTCAAGCACTCTACGATGTGACAGTGGGACAGCCCTAAACCCTCACGGACTTCGCGGGAGCGCGCCTCAAAGTCCGTGAGTCCGTAAGGGTGGAGCTTGAGATTGGGCCAATGTCTTGAAAGCACAAACCTTTAATTACCTTGGCCAAGACCCCAATCCATAGAGCGGGTGGAAAATCTTACTGTCGGTGCTATAGATTGTATTGCGTACAGTAAACAATTAAGGAGGAATATTCAGGGGAGTATATAGCTGATGCCGTTTTATACAAACACGAGAATGAAATCACCTTTTAGTTTAGAGGAACTTTAGGTGGCAAAGCAGATAGAAGCCCTTTTCATCAATTTAGTGTTGAGTTTGTGTCGGTGGAAAGTAAACCTGCTTACAAGTTTGAACAAATAACCACAGTTCTACTGACATAATTCAACTTTTCTTATTGACTATAACTAGAAATAGGCCCCTCACCGCAGTAGCCAGTGGACTCCAAAAACAATTTTTATATAAGGACATCATTTGTTTGTCCAAAAAAGGAGACTAAATGTTGACTTATAAGTACATAACACATGGACTGCAATGCCACTACCTGTCTATCACACAAAAACCTGACCAGATCTCTGCACTTAGAATAAAGTAACAGCTTGCAAGAGCATGACATTCACAAACTCTGAAGTCTAAAAGTACTTCTACTCATTAAGTGAAAGGTATTGGCAATAATAAAAAACACAATTGAATATGCAAGCTTTAACACATGCAAAATAAATGTGTAAAAGTATGATTGTAAGAAGTGTTTTATCATTGCCTTAACAAAAGGCCACTGGGATCCTAAAGCTGCAACAATTAATATGGAACAGACTTTCCTCCTGGAAGGAATGTTTTAAAGCTGGCTGTGATGAACACTTCTATTGATTAGTTTTGCCTCTTTATAACAGGCTTTTTAAGCCACCTGTTGGACCTGTAGACTGGATGAATTATTTTGAAGGCAGTTGTTGCGCTTGAGCTTACCACGAGGAAGGCATTGGGAGTTGATCTCACACTGAAGTTGACTTGAATACTGTTCCTCAGATTCCAGAGGACATCCATTCATGCAAAGCCTGCTGCTTGAGGTCCAAAGGTTGTAGAGACGTCCTCCTTCATGTTTGTCTGTTCATTTATTTTGTTACAATGTTCTCCATCCAGTTAGTTTGGTAGTAAAAGCATCATTTAATATACTGCCTGGGTCTGTTAGTCCGATACTTCCATCTTTTCTATTTATGTCAATGAGAATCTTGTAAATATAAATATGATGCATTGCTTTATTTAGAATGAAGATATATGTTGGTATTTGTTACTGATTGTTGCCAACTGACATGACACATGTTGACTTGTTGCACATTGTTCTGTACAACAAAACATTTTTGTGGCAATTTTAAAAGGTAAAACTTGAACTCCTTTTGCCAAAACAGAAAACTAAAAACTATAATTTTTTGTTTAATTGTTTACCTGTTATGAAGATGAAAAATGCTCCAAAAGGGAGGGTGAGAGGTTGGCCAGCGGGAAAGGGAGAAGGATTCAGCATTCCTCGCAGCTATACTGCCAGAAACTCAGAGGTGGGAACAGCCGAGTGTAAGGGTCATCTTCATCTTCCTCCTTGTCCTCGTCAGACGAGAGCATGGGAACAAAACCATCTTCACCCACAAACGCATTGTGAACCTCACCTTGCTCCTCATCAGAAGAGTTGTAGATCGGTACATTACCTTTGTGGACGATTCTGATGTGTTGACGGGATCCGTGCTGTGCAGGAGCTCCAACCAAGTCTCCGACAGCTGACAGGGAAACATTTAAACTTTCAGGATTCCTCATGACATGAACTATTTCTGGTATTGAGCAAGTTTAAATAAAAAAAAACGACAGCATATCTATAAACTAACTAGGATTACACGTCTCACGAAGGCACCAACACACAAGCGATAATTATTATTATTGTCGAGAGATATATTATCCATGTTATTGTTATTACATTTCCGAAACAACAGTGTGGGGTTCATCATAATAATAACAATGTTTTATTCATGAGGTGCACGTGAAGAGCACTTCATAATTGTTGGATGAGGAGAGGAGCACCTCCCACGGGCTTTTATGCACAGGCTTTTTCCACTTTTCTGATCTGGATTCAGATTCCAGCTGCTAATCAATCAGTTAGCAGGTCAATTAACCGACTGTTGAGACTCGTGAGCTCTGGACATTTATTCTACATTTGTGTGGACGAAACGGTCAATGGTTTGCAATAAACAGCAAACCCCTCCCGTGCAGTTACTGAACACCATAACAACGAGCAAAGCGCCTTTTAATGTTACATGTTAATGAAATAGTTTATGGAATATTATAAAGTGAAAGGAGCAGATGTTTGTTCAATAAGTCACGTTTCAATAGTCAAAACCAACCAACTCAGGGTAGCATCATGTGTGACTCCTTTTACACCTGCAGCTGGATTCTATCTGTTTGATCAAAACTCTATGAATTATTATACTAATTAATTAAATAATATATTGTTTCAGCTGTGAGGAGGTCATCATAACACGACTAAGGTTCAGGCATGCAATTATCAAAAAGATGTCATATTTAATTTGGAAAAGTTAAATCAATTCTCAGGTTGCTGTCGAATAGTTTAGAAATGACCTCCTGACGTCTATTCCTAACCACTTTTCCTTAACCTCTGTGGAAAACGTCACAGGGTCAAGGAAAGATGGGAAGGAGAATAGATGAAGAGTTAGGAAAAGACAACCCTGTTGTCTAGAGGATCCAAGTCCACTTTCACTAACTACATAGTTATGATGCGATGGAAGGCGGATGTTAGTGACATCAGTCTGCAGCAGTGAAACTACAATGTTTCAAAGATGCTCACCCTGACCTCGCCAACTCGAGATTAGAGACTAGAGATTGTCACAGAGAGTACAACGCTACAATACTGTCTCTTTGTTCAGTTTCAAACATGCTGAATTAAATAAGTTTTCCCACTAACAATGTCTCATATCCCTTTTTGTTCTTATGGTTTAAATGCAGATTATAATCAGTTTGATCAGTTTAAAGCAAATTGCATCAACATAAATGTAACGTTCATAGTTTTCCAGCAGGTTTTGCAGATTATTGAAAGTTCACAACATCTAAACATTTCCACATTATAGCAACGGTTATTTAAATGTTCTGCATTTGTCGGATATGATCGTTTGTTCTCGTGAACAGCCCAAAACGAACTTTTCAGAAGAAGAAAAAACTGTCTAAATGTGCCCTCAGTTGCATATGAGGCAGGTAGTAATGGTGTGATCTTTGCAGATGTACACATTGCATTTTTGGCACATTCTCAATGTTTTGAGATCACTTGAGGGCAGAATTTGCACCTACTCCTTTTGGCTGATGGGCCAGGATACGGCGAGGGGCGAGGGGGAGCTGCTGCAGAGGTAGAGCTGGAGCATAACTACGGGATCTCCATAATCAATCATCAGAAGAACATTTCTCTGTTTTTTGGGGTGATAGGACACCAGAGCATGGGTCTCGGTGAAGGCAAACTTGGATGAGAACCGAGCCCTGTCCGTTTTTGACACCAGTGCAGGGGGAAGCTCAGGCTCATTCCTCCTTACTGTTCCCACCATGTACAGCTTTCTTTTCAGCAGCTGGAGGCCGAGGGCATGTGAAGTAAAGAAGTTGTCACAGCTGATCGTTTTCCCCTGAAGACCTTCTGTCAGGTCAAGGACAACTCGCATGCCCTGATTGTTTTCTGACTGTGCACCAACAGGTTTGCCAGTGTACACTTGCACGTTTCATACATAGCTGGACCTGGCATTGCATGCTGCTCATATTATTACCCCATATTTCACTGGTTTACTCGGGATGTACTGTTTGAATGGACAGCAACCTCTGAAGGAGACCAGGTGCTCATCCACAGTCACATCAGTGCCTGGATCGTCCATCCACGGCAGGAGAGACACCCACTTGTCCCAAACCTCTCCAATGGGAGCAAGTTTGTCTCGTGCACGGCAATCTTCTCTTGTGTCTTTATCATCAAATCGAATCACTTGAGATTTTATGAAACATCTTGGGTGTCATGGTAGCACTCTGCATGCCATAAACTAGCTGTAGCTTCTTTACTGGATCGGTACACGAGAATCAACAAACCCACATTTGCCTACAGGTCCATTCCATCCATCTTTCTCCACTTGTTGCCCCTCCTTGTTCATCATGTTCAGCACCACCTCTTCAACAGGCGTGGGCAGAGACTGTATGTCATCGATACGAGACCTTGAATATGCTGTTGGACCATCGTGGCCTGTCTCTCTCTCTGCTGTCAACATGCATCATCCGTCACTGGGAGGGATGGAATACCACATCGATGTTTCATCCTTTAACTGGAAATATTCTTCTATCGCAGCTGTGTCCTCTTCCTCCGATTCTTCCTCATCAGTTGATTCTTGCTCTTCATCATAATAAGTGCAGTCCTCGACTTCTGACACTTCTTCCATTTTAGCTTCAGACTGCCATTTGGAGTGCACCGGAAATCTTTCAACGTGAAATGACTGAGCTCTTGAAAGATCCCGAAGGCCTGGCGGTTTACATGGACGACATCCTTATTCATTCAGACTCTGAAGCGGTCCATGAGGTGAGGCCCCAAAAGACTGGACACACTAGAGAAAGCTGATTTAAAGCTGAACCACGACAAATGTCAGAGACGACTCAACTACCTTGGACACTGCATCGATGAGCATGGTATTCACCCACAGCAGTGTTCACCAGGCTGGTGACCAGCATTAGGAGGAGATGCCAGGCTGTATGGTTCTTCCACACACCACTGAGGCTCCTGACTGTAACGACCCGATTGTCGCAGGAGCACACAATTAGGACCCAAATGCAGACCTTGGAGACGGTATTAGGGTATGGAAACAGTATTTATTGAAGCCCAAGGGTGTGTGGGGAGCCTGTGGTGTGAGTTCCGTGGCTCGACACCAGTGGCAGGCAAGATGTGCAGGTTGCGGTATGAGTATGGAGGCTCGACACCGGAGGCAGGCAGGTCACGGTGTGAGTCCCGTGGCTCGACACCAGAGGCAAGCGGATCACTGCGTGAGTTCCGTGGCTCGACGCAGGAGGCTGGGGCGGTAGATCGCGGCGCAAGTCCCGTGGCTTGACACCGGGGAAGAGGGCGGACAAACAGGAACTCCGGAAGTGAGGAGAGAAGGAGTTAGAGAACAACCCAGACAAAGGAGAACCTCACAGGGCGGCAGTGATGACTACCGGGGTTGAAGACGTAACAGACTGACAACCCAGGTCTGCAGGACCAGGGTTGATATGCAGCCGGTGATGAGCCGGATTGGTCGCAGCTGTCCACCGCTCGGGGGTGTGGCCATGGGCGTAGTCTAGAGGTAGGACCAAGAACACCCACAACGAGCACATGGCAAAAACAAAGCAAACAGGTGGATGACAGAGGCCGTTTCTCAATAAGCGTTCTTCTCTGTACTTGTGTTCTCGTGGACTCGTGAAACGTCATCAGTCGCGGCCCAAGTACTGTTCCAATTCAAAAGTCCGCTTCTCGCCAAGCACGGTGAAAATGCCCGGATGTGACTTGATCCTCCCATTTTACCGGGGATGCATCAGAGCAGACTTCAGCGTACTTGAGAGAGCCAATATCCCAGAATGCATTTCGGACCAGCAAACGGGGAACAATGGCGGATGAGAAAACTCACAACTGAAAGTTGACATTCTTTAAATACTACCGTTGTTGAGTCACAAAATATAATTTTAGGACGTTTTCAGGCGAGAAGTTATTTGTTTAAGGATCAAATCTGTGGTCGGTTTGTCCAGACTCATCTTATTTAAAAAGATACGCCGACGGGTTGAGGTCCTGCTGAGGGACCGTGATTCCCGTCAGCACCGGGCCGTCAGCGCTGTGCTGCCCGCCGACAGCAGCTTGATCTCGGCTGGACTTTTTGAAATGATCCGCTGGCTCCGATGTCTCCGTATCGATTAAACATAAGATATAAATCGACTTTGAGGATCTAACAAGCAATCTGTATTATTATTCAGTCACATTAAATCAGTTTGACTGAGGGAAAGGTTACGATTTATAACTTAAGATTTTAATTTAACTTTTACTTTGAACTACAGTCTTATTACTTTTGACCGAATTGTTTGCAATTATATGTGTATCTATATATATATATATATATATATATATATATAACATTTATAAACATATTATATTTAAAATTATGTGTATCTATGTCAGTATATAAAATACATATTTATGAACACAATATATATATATATATATATATATATATATATACACAAGGATATGTGTATATATATATATATATATATATATATATATATATATATATATATATATATATGCACACAATATATATACACAATTATATGTGTATGTCTGTGAAACCAGTGCAAAAAAAGCAGGGTTGTCATATTTTGTTTAACTGTAAAAATACTTTACAGTGAAGAATCAGAGTAACTCATGACAATGACAGCTGAGGTGGTGACGTCATCAAGTCAGCTGCTGTTCCAATTGCAGAAAGACCGTCCTGTGTCCTCCCGTCCTTGAGAGTCTGGACTCCCAAGTCCAAACTCCCAAGTCCAAACTCCAAAAGTTCACAAGTCTGGACTTAGCGTACTTGGTATTGAGAAACGGCCAGACACATGAGGTAAGGAGACTTGGGGGAACAGAGGTAAGCACACAATGGGTCAGAACGGGATCCTGACACCGATAGACCCAGAAGCACGACTCGGAGACGGAGATACAGAATATAAGGATCTTTACTCGACCAGGCAGGCAGGGTCGGAACAGGCAGAACACAAATAACAGGCAGAATAAAAATCACAGGGAACATTGGAGAGCTGGTTCTGAAAACACGAAATACAATCTGGCAGGGGACAAGTGCAAGTGAGGGGACCTAAGTAGGGAAGAACTAACGAGGGAATGTGCAGCAGGTGAGACGGGCAAGGACCAGGTGAAGGGAATGAGGGCTGACGAGGAGAGAGTGACTGACAGAATGAAGGGAGCGTGGAGCAGGATCTGAAATGACAGGACAGTTAGTAAACAGACAGACAGGATGAAAACACTAGTAAGGGGGAAGGAGTGGAGCTGAACCGTGACACTAACTGCTTAATAAATTGTAACATTGCCAATATGTCTTGTTTCTTCCTTGTTACTGATAGACTTCAATCAAACCAATCCACCAAACAAGATTATTGAAAGTTGACAACATCTGTGCTGCTCATCCCACAAATGCATGTTCCTTACAAATGCAGCACCATTTGAAGGGGACATTAACAGGCTTTCCAACGGTATACAATGTATTGCCAAGAAGCATTGTTACAACAGACAAATAATCTACCAAACACAAATTGTCAAACTTGTTGTTCGATGTTTATGTATATGAAACCCTGAGGGCCGTTGCCAGTAGCTACCTGATATACCTGATTTACCTCTCGATACTATGGAAGCCCATTTCCACAGTAAAATAAAAAAATAAAATGACAATTTCGACTTTCTATTTCAGAATTATGACTTTTAATTTGTTTGCTTTTACTGTGGAAATGGGCTTCCATACACTTCAGCAGAGGGAGGACACAAGACAATAGGTTTCCATTTCCTGGAAAACAGTTAATCACTTTCTGGAAACGAAACAGAGTGACTTCACAAGGCAGAATAAAAGAAGATGCCTTCAACTGGTTATTGTATTGCAGAGTGTTATCCCCAGGACTAACACTTAACCTATATTGCATATTGGTTACAGTAGAAAAAAACTTCTGGATTAAAGAACAGACACACTTTTTACCATGGATAATCTTCAAAGGTAAGCAACAATTGATCTGCAAGTGGTTATTTTTCCCTCTTAAAACCTGAAACAGTGTTCAAATGTAGGATTCTCATAGCCCAAAACACAAACATGACTCAGCATGTCTCTTGGCTCATACTGTGAATTGATTACAGTATTTTTGTTTAGGTTTTTAGTCTATATTCTAGTTTAGCAGGTTGCAAAGTATGCTTAGCCATATGATTTTTGTGTAATATCAATAGTTATTGGCAGAGATGGAGTTACAGACTTTTCTTCTATTACTTATACAATGTATTGCCAAGAAGCATAGTTACAACATAGACATAATCTACCAAACACAGATTTCCAAACTTGTTGTTCGATGTTTATGTATATGAAACCATGCCTCTCTGAGGGCCGTACCAGTAGCTACCTGATATACCTGATTTAGCTCTCACTTCAGCAGAGGGAGGAGACCAGACAACAGGTTTCACTTTCCTGGAAAACCGATAATCACTTTCTGGTAAACGAAACAGAGTGACTTCACAAGGCAGAATAAAAGAAGATGCCTTCAACAGGTTATTGTATTGCAGAGTTTTATCCTCAGGACTAATACTAACCTATATTGCATATGGGCAAGAGTAGAAAAAAACTCCTGGATTAAAGAACAGATATACTTTTACCATGGATAATCTTCAAAGGTAGGCAACAATTGATCTGCAAGCGATTATTTTTCCCTCTTAAAACCTGAAACAGTGTTCAAATGTAGGATTCTCATAGGCCAAAACACAAACATGACTCAGCATGTCTCATGGCTCATACTGTGAATTGATTAGAGTATTTTTGTTTAGGTTTTTAATCTATATTCTAGTTTAGCAGGTTGCAAAGTATGCTTAGCCGTATGTTTTTATGTAATATCAATAGTTATTGGCAGAGACGGAGTTACAGACTTCTCTTCTATTACTTTCAGTGAGAAGCTGGTTGAATAATCTGGACCAAGTGTGGGATGGCTGAGAGTGTCCCCACCATGGATAACTCAGATGAGGAGGTAAATAGCTGGTTTTCACAACTCTTAATTAACAAAACAATTACCATCCAAATATGTGTTGTCCTTCCAGCTAGTGTGAATGGAATTATGCTTTTATTCATTACACTTTAAAATACACATTTCTATCCATTACCAAGGAGTTCTATGATGTGCCGGATTCCTTTCTTGAGCTATACCGTGAGGAAGGAGAGAAAACTCTACCAACATCACAGTCTGACTGTAAGTGTGACCGTCAATAACTGATCCAATGTAATGACTAAATGCAAACTGCAATATGGATAAACTGAGATATGCCTCTCTTCTCTTATGACAGATGTTCCTCCTCCAGGAGAAGCAGTTCTCAATGCAACAAGCAAAGCCTCGCAATCTGTCACAGGTCAATCTGAATAATAACTCAATAAAATAATTATGATAATTAAAAAATGTAGTAAAGTATTGTCTGCATGTTTTTAGGCTTATATTGAGGTATGCTCTCAATATATATATTGTAAAGGTGAGTTTCAGACTAAATAAGTGGTCAATTAATATTCCTATAAATCAAGTCGCATGAGGATATATGGGTTTGTTTATTACCACACCTCTTGTGCTTGTCAGTCAAATAGCATTTTGAAATACAGACAAACAATGACAGCTTGCATTTCCAGCTATAAGTGAAACCATTGTATTGTTCCCACAGAGCCCAACCCTCCTGTGCAGATTGCAGTCTATCAGGTCAGCAGTGAGTCACTGTCTCTGCGTTGGGACGCCCCTGCTGGTGAAGTGGAGAGTTACATTGTGACTTGTTGCCATGAAGGAGACATTGTGCAAGAGTCAACAGACACAAACAATCTGACTCTCAGTAACCTGAAGCCCGGGGTGTGCTACTCTCTTCTGGTGTCTACACAATTTAGGAATGGAAGAATAAGCAAGCTAGCTGTGACATCTGCCCAAACAAGTAAGTAATATAACATTTTCAAAATTATGTAAGAGACTTATGACGGGTTCACACCAAAAGAGTTGCGAAATATTCGCACGTCCAGATTACATGTTAAATCAATGCACAGACGGTTAGGTTGCGAAAAAGCGGATTTTTCGCCGGGCGGCGCGATAGAGGCGAAATGGCGTTGCGAATATTCGCAAATCCGTGTTTCCGCGTTTCCGCTTTTCCGTCTTTTCGCTGGCGTTGAAATATTTCATCGCCAGCGAATAATTCGCCCGACGCGGAGTTGCGAAAGTCAATCGCCGTTGAGAAGCTCCGCCCGGCATCACCGCCGTCCTGCCGTTGCAGAATCAAACTGCGGGTCCGCTGAAGGAGCGCTGGAAGCGGCTTCATTCAGACACTCGTCCTGGAGGAGTCGGAGCTGTGTGCGACTACGGATAATATTATGAACCCAGACACGGGGGCGTTTGATGTTCCGACGTGTGTGGGACTTCCACAACAGGTATAAAGCAGAACTAGTGGTTATTTCAATGGTGAATGGCGGAAATAGTAACTGTTTTCACAGACACAGAGATAAGCCCCGCCCCCTTTCCCCAGCGAATGGTTGCGAAAAAATGAAAAACGAATTAACCACATAGAGCGAATTTGTCACCGGGCGGCGCGATATAGGCGAAGTGGCGTTGCAAAAATTCGCAACTCTTTTGGTGTGAACACGGCATTAGGGGCAATATCTACATTTTTACCAGAACTTTGTAGAGGATTCCAAAGAAGAATGAAATAAAATAGGAATGAATAAGATGCAATAATCTCTATCTCATAACTATTTATTGTAGAGATCAACATTTGTAATACTATAGAAAACATGAAACCATTACACCTTACTGAATACAGTTACTGTGCAGTTGTAGTCGCGCACACGCACACGCACACACACACACACACACACACACACACACACACACACACACACACACACACACACACACACATAATGAAAGATACAGGTTGAGAGAAAGCCCAAATCAATGACATTTTTACATCATGTTTCATCCATGCAGATTCACACATATCACACACAAACATACACTTTGGCATGTGGCCATGATAATAGTGTAGTGAGAATCTAGTGTTGTTACAGCCCTCATGGAGACCCTTTCTTTTGAGACAATATTCTATCCGTCGGCCGCAGCTGGATGGAGCTATTCCATAAAGTGTTGATTAAACAAGTTCTCAGTGATGGTAGTGACCATTGACCCTGTGTCAATAAGCAATTCTCCTGCTATACCCCCATTATATCAATTCCCTCAGAATAGTGCCAAACTAACAGAGGGATCTTGATTTAACTGACCTGCAGTGTCTGAGCTCTGGGGGTCCCCTTATATGGCACAGCACTTCTGAGGAAGTGGGCTGCAGCACCGTCTGATGGCCGTAGGGTAGCCTCCTTCTGTGCAAGAGCCCGGATCTGAATGGGGATTCTCTCTTTTTCAAACTGGTTAGCAATATGACCTGGATATTGACATCAGCAACATCATATTGGTTATTGAGATTCAAGCCAAATCACCGGGGAGGATTTTTTGAATGCAGTCTACAAGCTGACAAGTCCTTTTTGTTTGTCCATCATTTCCTTAAACCGTACTGACTCCCAGATATTGAGGGTCACAGAAGAGTATTTAGGAAGGACAATTGGCAAGAGGGAATACACAGAATAGCTGAGTAGACGAGTCAAGTTAAGACGAGTATTTGGGTTTGCAGTACGAAACAGTTTCAGCAGCGAGCGCATACTGCTACAGTAAGCACAGAGGGGAAAATGCATGTCAGTTAGTCACCACCCATACTGCTTGAAGCAAGCAAAACTTACCCACTTAAGTTTGTAAGAGTGTTTAAGGCCGCAATGCTCCCAGTTTGATTGCTGGCAGTTAGTTTAGCAGAATATCAAAGCCAAGGAGGTGGGACAAGGTCTGACATTAAAGTGCAAGGCTATGGCTATTTCCTGGAAGCAACACATACCAATGTAGATGCAGTACGAATCAAACTGGCAACATATTTGGTTTAAAATATACATTTATTCTGTTTTTGCCAACACTAGTACTGGCACACAAATGCTAACGATGCATCTTAAAACCTACACTTCCTTTTTATAGTTTGATAGATAGTTCACCTTTTGATGTATGAATTGATCAAAATGAAATGAAATTGAAAAACAAAATGTTTTCATACATCTCTTTCAAGTCCTTCAGCTGACAATTCCATGGCAGGCTGCCCATTAGATTTGTATATCTCTTGTTCAAAAATCAAATGTTTAGGCTAATAGCAACATTGGATAAAATGTCAGAATGTTGCCAAAACATGTAGTTTCATTTTCTAGTGTTGCTGAAGTATTCTTGATCGAGACCCAATAATTGGACAGACAGCTTACTGACTGCCTGACCAACATCAACATAGGCCTTAGTTTTAATTAGGTGTACCTTTTTAAAACTGTGTTACAGCAAAACAAATTTAAATGTTACAACTTTGATCCATGCTTAAGAATATTGAACTAACCAATAATGGGTTTATATTCATTATTTTTATGTCTTCAGAGACGCATCTAGAGAGCTTAATGGAGGATCTGGGATTGCAGCAGCTGTACCCTGAGAAGCTATCCCTGAGCACACTACTACAGATTGACAAGAAGACCATCACTGACGAACCTGCCAAGTGTAACTCAGATCTTCCATGGTACTTCCTAAAGAAACTCATGATGGTTAATGTGACAGCTAGGAATGTGAAGCGTACATCTGAATGTGAGTCAAGCTGTAATGATCCGCTGTTAAATCTTGATAATCTAGTAAAGTGTACAAATTCAGGTGATACGCTAAACCCCCTTGACATAATCACTGCCCTCTTTCTGTGTTCTGATGGTTTTGTACGGCAGGAACTGGCACTCAAAATGTCTATGTGTCAGTTTTCTGTTCCTCTGTTGCTTCCTAACTGTGACACAAAGCAGTGCACACTCATGCTTTGGGCCATGAGAGACATTGTTAAAAAGTACAGACCTCAGTCCCTTACAGAATCCAAGGGCTTTATTGAAGACAGAATTGTTCTCTCTGAACTTCCAATGATATCTTTTGTGAGCCTGGGTGAGTGCTCCTTGTCAAAGTCAGAGATCCTCAATAAGCTTCTGAGCAACTCTCAGCAGTACCATGATACCTTCGTTCATCATGATATGGAGTGTGGTGATAGTCCAAGGAGAATATCCAATGGACTCGTTGAAATCACTTGGTACCTTCCTTGCGGGAACAAAAACATGGATGTCTTCAGTGAGCCAGTAGCCGTAGCTAACCTTCGTGGGGACATTGCTTCATTTGAAACACAATTTTCCTTTTTGTGTCAGACATCTGCAGCAGTTTTTGTGTTCTTTGACACCTTGGACTCTGAGTGTGAGCTGCTTACCAACCAACACCACAAGGCACAGATCATTTTGGTTGGGAACAATCAAAGCAATCGCTTTGTTATAGACGATCTAAAAAAGGTAGCAACCAAGTTGGCCTTGACTAACAGCAACATCCTTTTGAAAAATAAACAAATGAATGATGCAGACTTTGTCAAAACATTGCGGAAAACCGTCAGCAATGTAGTTGAGAACTCAAAAATGAAGATGAGAATCGAGCAGATGGCTGACATTGCCCACGAACTGGGAATCTGGGTTGATGAAGAGTCTTCAGAGTGCCAGACTGCCAAGAAAAATGCAGAAGCCATCACTGCTGAAATTCAAGATATCCTTCAATACAAAGAAGCCCAGCTGCCCTTGCAAGGCCAAATATGGAAGGAACTGACTCGCTTAGAGAAGGAAGAATTTCGGCTTCGAAATGTCGGGTCTGAAAAAATAGAAGACTACAAAAGTGATCTTCAGATACAGAAAACGGAACTCCGGAAAGAACAAAACTCTCATGACATATCAAATGCAATGACATGTTTCATCAATGCCATATCAAGCCCAGAGATAGAGAGGTGCTATTTCCTGAAATGGATGCGAATGAACCTCGATAACGTGTCTCGAGAGAAATTGTCTGATCTCAGGGAGCGCTACAAAGAAAAATGCAAAAATCCTGAAAACAAAGAAGAAATCAAAGACATTGACAGACAACTTTCCAACAGCTCATTGGGGACTGAACACTTCTTCCGTGAAATGGGTCAGATCTATGAAGCTTCACTTTCCCTTCCAGAAAGGGACCCATCACGTGAACAACTACAGCATCTGCCCAAGCTATGTGCGCAATTGTTACTTGATGGATTTCCCCTTGAGCTTGTAGATGGAGAAGCATCCAACATACCTCTCAGATGGGTTAGTGACGTTCTTTCTCAGCTCAATGACTTGATGTCTCCTAAGAACAAGATACTGGTAGTCACAGTTCTTGGAGTTCAGAGCACAGGGAAGTCCACTCTCCTCAACACCATGTTTGGAGTGCAGTTTGCAGTCAGCAGCGGTCGATGCACTCGAGGTGCCTTCATGCTGCTCATCAAAATCGATGAAGATGTCAAAAAATTACTCAAGTGTGACTTCATGGTAATCATTGACACCGAGGGCTTAAAGTCACCAGAGCTTGCACAACTGGACAATAGCCATGAGCACGACAATGAGCTTGCAACACTTGTTGTGGGTCTGAGTGATGTCACCATCATCAATATTGCAATGGAGAATTCAACCGAAATGAAAGACATCCTTCAAATAGTCGTGCATGCTTTCCTCAGGATGAAAGAGGTGGGCAAAAAGCCCAAATGTCAGTTTGTTCACCAGAATGTGTCAGACGTTTCAGCCCATGAGAAGAACTTACGAGACAGGAAACTGCTCATGCAACAGTTAAATGAGATGACCCAGGCAGCAGCCAAAATGGAAAGGAAAGAAGAGAACAAGAGCTTCACAGATGTGATGGAGTACAGTCCAGACACCGGTAACCGCTACATTCCTGGACTCTGGAATGGAAACCCACCAATGGCACCAGTCAATGCAGGGTACAGTGAAGCTGTGTACGAGCTGAAGAAGAACATAATCCACATTTTGGGAAATTGTGAATCATCTGCTAATATCTTGGAGTTTACAGAGTGGATGAAAAGTCTTTGGAATGCAGTAAAGCATGAAAACTTCATCTTCAGCTTCAGAAACAGCCTGGTGGCTGATGCATACATGAAGCTGTGCACAGAATTCAACAAATGGGAATGGGAATTCCAAAAAGAAATGTACACGTGGGTTACAAATGCAGAAACAAGGATTTACAACTTTGGTACAGTTGCATTGAAATCTGAGATATCTGACATGTCAGAATGTCTCACACATTTGAAAAGTGAAGCTTGCACAGTGCTGTCTGAATGGGAGACGAAGCTTCTTCAAAATCTGGCACAGTACTTCAAGCAAACAGAGGGTCATGTCTATCTCGTTGAAGGATACAGAGAGACCTTTGCAAGCAGTGCAAAGAGTCTTCGACGAGAAATGGAGAGCTCTGTGTTTAATCAGCTCACAGCAGCAGCTGACATCAGAAAGGGGATGACAGAACTTGATAGAATCAAGGAGAACCACACAAAAGAATTGGAGGGGAGAGTGTGTGCATTGATCGAAAAGTGTCGCAAGAAAAAAGTCCAAATGACAGAAGAAGAACTGGACGAAGAATTTGACAAGATGTGGACTAAAACGGAGAAGGAACTATCCTTTTCCAAACAAAAGACCACAGACGTCTTCACAAAGGTGTCCCACTACCTGAAAGACAATGTATCACACAAGGCTCATGCATCACAATTATTAAGTCAAAAAAGAGAGTGTGGACTGGTGCCTTTTAAATATACAGCGGACGGATTTTGGGAGACGATGAAACACAAAGCCAGTCAGCTCTTCAAAATTGAAGATCACATAATGGCTTTACAAAACCTAGCTGACTGTATCATTGTAAATTGCACACAGTTTGTGACTGAAAGAATGGAAAGAAAAAGCAATTACCATGACACTTACATCCAGGAGATCCTACACATGATTGACCAAAGGCTGCAAAATCAGAGTGTTATGATAGAGATCGAGTTTGAAGTTTCTCTGAAACAGCACATCTGTGGAGATGCAGCCAGACAGTTTCAGAAAATGCACGAGGATTTCATACATGCGAATGATCCCTCCAGATGTCTGAATCAAAACAAGGAAAAGTTCCGAACCGATTTTAAAGATGTGTTCCATGACCGAGACCAGTGCCAAAAGAAGGCAGAAGAATTTACGCATCACTGCTTGAAGCCTGCAGTCGAAGACTTTGTCAACCGTTCCTTGGGTCCTGACATCATTGGTGAAATGCTGAAAAATTTGCAGTTCAGCACACGGATGTTCTTCCAGTATTCAGTTTCACTGGATTTGCTGAGAAAGGATGACTTTGAACACTATCGGAGCTACATTTGCTCCTATGAAGAGTATGTAAAGAAATGGATACTCAACCAAATAGTGGAGCGCTTCTCAAATGGGTCTACGACGTTTGAGTTTGAGGATCGACATGTTCAGTCAAGTATCAGGAGCATCAATGATGCTGTCAACAAAGCTAAAACAGAAAAGAGTGGCAATTTGAAGTCATTCGTTAAAAATGTCTGTCAGGAACTTGGTGATAAACTGGTCATTTCCCAAGATGCTCTTGGGGCTTTCATGATCCTGAACAATGCCGACCAGGAACAGTTTGCTCACTGGCTGACTGAGTGTGTGAAGGACATGGCACAAGTCCTTCAATCGAAGTTTAAACAAACAAACATCCAAATGAAACTAAAAGATCTTCATGTGAATCCTCAAAACGAGCTTTTCACCAAACTGATTGGATGTGGTAAACAGTGTCCATTCTGCGCAGCGCCTTGTGAGGCAGGAGGACAAGAACATAGCGAGCACTTTGCTTCACTACATCGGCCACAGGCTCTGGGTAAATACAGATGTTCTTTATCACAAAAACTTGTCACTGATATATGCTCCTCTCTTGTGATCACACCAGACGCAACTTTTCAATGTGATGCTACAAACTGGGAAATTCACCACTACAAGAATTACATAGACATTTTCCCTGACTGGAAAATCCCACCAGATGGAAGCCTTCAGGCATCAGACTGCTGGAAATATGTACTGGCAACATTCAACAAGAAATTTGCCAAAGCATTCAATGCAAAGCGTGCTGATATTCCTGCAACGTGGAAAATGATCACACGTGAGCAAGCAGAGGAAAGCCTCAAAGAGTCTTTCAACATCAAGTGAGATACTCCATGCTTTGTGGTTACAGAGGTGCACATCCTCCTGCATATTCATTATCCTCTCATGGATATTTAGATGTCACTTGTTTTATATGATAAAAAGGAGAATCACAAATAGTAACATGGCATAACAATATGACAAGATTAAAGACAAAATTCCCGTGCCAAGTTCACAGAGGAGCAATAGAAAGCATTCTGATGACAAACATTACAAACTGGCCTGGGATCTGCACGGCACAGGACAGGAGGGCTCTACAGCGGGTGATTAAAGACCTAGAACATCATTGGCACATATCTACTGAGCATCATTGATATTGGTGAGAAGAGGAGCCTGACAGAGCTAAAAGAATATTAATAGACAAAACCCTCCCCAACCACAACCTGTGCACCCTGCTGCCGTCTGGAAAGAGATGCAGAAGAACCAGCTGCCTAACCAGCAGACTTCAGAACAGCTTCTGTCCTCTGGCTGTGAGACTCCTGAACTCATCCTCCCCCCTCCATATATATATATGCATAATATCTTTTTTTTTTTGTCCTTCCTATGTAGCGAATTGGGACTACAATCTAAATACAAAGACAAAGACCTTGTGACCAAAGACCTTGTGACCTTGTAACATTGTTAGTACACAGATATATTTCCCCACAACGGCTTACAATATGAGAATATGAGAAAAACACTGCAGTACTCAGATCACATCTCTATAGAGTCTGCTACCGCGGATCCGCGTGGTACGATGTTTACGCAATGTTTCTATTAACATCTCAGCGATAAAACGGCACAGAAATATGGTTCAGATGTTGCCGGACTCTCCAGACTCTTCACTTCTGCGTCCTTGTTCTCGTGAGATCGTGCGTGATTCACACAACGAGCTCTGAGCCTGTGACGTTTGTGTCGTGCTCCGCCTTTCACCATGATTTGTCGATTTGTGTGTCCGTCGACCTTTTGTGTGTGAAACTAACCAATGAACACTCAGGAAATCACTAAGGACCTACTTACCTTACACTCGCAAAAAAACACTGCAGTTTGCAGAATTTCAAAAATCGAGCTTCAATTTTTCAGCTTCAGGGCCATATTATCTCTTTACACTGTGCCTTAAGACAATGGTGCCTCATTATATAGAGAGCTGAGATTGTTCCGCAAAAACACAAGGGTATGTGTAATATGCAAGTGCCTTTAATAAAAAGGTGAAATTATGTAAAATTGAGAAAATGACCTCAGACCTCAGGTCATCTAAACATGTTTAATGAAAATAATCTGCTTTAACTGTTTATTTTGATGTGGAAAATGTTAAATACTTGTTGATATATCGGCATATTGAGTCAATTTACATGTTAGGGGCACATGTTACATCAGAATTTGATTTAAATGTTTTTGTGGAAGGTGATTGTGATTATATTGTTATTGAAAAGATGTACACTGTGAATCAAATGTCATATCTTTCATTATGGTTTTTTGTTTCTGTGACGTTTCCAATCTCAAATGTTAAGATTTATTTTACTTCTTTTTTTTAAATGCCACTTAGTCTTTATGTGGTATGATCATAATAGGACAGTTTTATTGGATTCAGTATGATGTACAACTGTAGTCAGAATCTTTGAATCTTACAATAGTTTTTTCTTTCTGTGAAGTATAAGATGCAAACATTTACAATTCTAATCTTTAAAACTATCATTCAGTCTGAGTGTCAATGTGCATAGGCGTAAGTCATCTTCTTATCTAAATGAGTAGAATGTTTTGCTTTATGACTCAAGTTTTTAAGTCTTTGTTTTCATTTCAGTTAAGTATCAGGTTCCAAATATCTACATATTTACGTTCATGTTGTCTCTTCTACTCCAAATGTGTTTTTTGTTTCTGCGGCGTATCAAAGTCCACATATTTAGATGTTTGAATCATTTAGTCTCTATATGGTATTGTTCAACATTTTAACATTGTTTAATCAAGTTATGTGTGATGTGTAATTCTTTTTTACTATTTCAAGATCTGATGCAAAATATTTACATTTTCAATGTATTAAAAGATCGTGCAGTGTAAATGTCAAGGTGTAGGTTATACCCAAAAAATAAATTTCCCCCTTATCTAATTGAGTATATTATTTTCTTCTTAACTCCAAATTTGTAATGCTTTTGTTGTTATTTTAATTAGTATTTGACGTCATATATTTACATTTTTAAGTGTTGTTTATATTCATACATAACAAAGGTTTAATCAAGTGCAGTAAATATGTGAATTATTTTTTTCCATTTAAAGTATCTGATTCCACATTTACGTAAAAAAAAAAAAAACTAAACATTATTATTTCCTTATTGTTAACATGTATACTTACCTCTGTTCACTCGATCAATAAAGAGACAAAATCGTCAGACTGGCTATGAATTTCTTTAATGTTTCCCAGATCAGAATCACAGCATACAGTGTATAATAACTTCTAAAGTAAACAGAAATATCATCACCGCATTTATTTATATAGTTTTACTATACTTTTTTTTTATTATCATCTTTTTTTAAAATTCCATTATTTAACATTTTTCTTTGTCTCAAGTCTTGGGTTTCTGAATTCAACAAAGAACGTAAAAACAAGACAACAGGTGCAACTTGATGCAATCGAGACCAAGCTGGAGATGTGTGTACGCGAGTGTGTCGCTGTCCTCGCCATTGTGTGGCGTTAACCATGTGCGGCCCATGCACCACTGACCTCACACGAGATCTCTCAATATCTCCGCGCTATGAAGCCATTTCCGTTTGCTTGGCTGACTGCAGTATTCGGGCCCATTGAAATAACAATAAATCGAAATCTGAGCCCCAAATGTGTGAACCACAGGGCTGCAGCGAGTCCCTTCATAACAGACGAGGCTCAGTGTGTGTCCCCATACCTCCAGTCTGATCCACTGTTAAACACACGCTCTGACTCTATAAAGTGCACTGGACGTTTCAGATTGGCTTCACATTTCATCCCTCCCTCAACTGTTTAGACTTTAGAGCATGAAGCTCTTCACTGCTACGTCACATCACTGTAAGGTCAACACAACCTCCATACCCACAATGCAACACAGTGTGTGGAGGGAAAGAGTCAGACCACCTGTGTGATCTCTTTCCTTAGTGAGGCATCGTATGGTATCAAAGCCCTCATGTCTGGCCCACGTGTGATTCAGTAGCTACATGTAAACATCGCTACATGTGAAGGGGCGAGGAGTTAGTTGGCTGCACTTTGTGTTTAGTGTCTCAGTTTGGAAGTCCTGAACTATGAATCACAGGCCACGCCCCTACACCATGACATCAGTCAGAGGGTGAAAGCTGACTTTTGTCACGGCTCTTAGCCTCTCATCAGCAGTATACTCGATTACAAGATATTTTGTTATAAGTTGTTACGTCGACTACAACCCCAAAACAAAGAGCAATTAAATGATAACCTTTCATTGGAAAGTAGCAACAGTGAACTACAGCATCTTAGGCCCTCTTAGGCCGCGTGGCGGCTGCAGTGAAGATGTATTTCTGCTACAGTGACTTTCCTGGTTATGAATCATGATGCTACAGGATGCCCACGTGATTATGGGCAATGTGAGACAAAGTAAAGAAAATCAAGTCATTTTGTAACGGCATGAATAATGATCAGTGGCAAGCATTTTTTTGTGTCACCAATACATTTGAAACCTCAAGCTAACGGCCGTTTGTTTTAGTTTTTTTAGCAAACTGCACCTGTTGTCTTTTGTTGTCACAAAATAGGCATTTCATTCATTCACTCAAAAAAAGAAAAGAAAAACAAACAAGAAACTTAATATTTACAAATATTTTTGTCTGTTTGATTCTTACACTTAAAAATGTACAGTTTTGATCCTCTTCCAGATGTTGTGTATCTCTGTCCTGCCACCCAGTTTGGTATTCTTCTTCACACATCCAGTTTCCTCCGAGTGGGCAGACTGCGGTGAAGCAGCCACAATGGCGCCCTCCAGTGTTAGCTTATAAAATAGACAGGGAAAAAGAACAGACCAAACTAAATACCTTGTTTCTGTTTTTATCTCTGTGGTTTAATTGTTGCTGTGTTGTGGTGAGGTTTACCTCACGACCCCTCACTGCCTCCTTATCCACAGGAGTGAGTACAAAAGGGTTCATATGGGTCTGATCGGACACGTTGGATCCTCCGTAGGACAGATAAGCAAGGGATCCTCCTGGCAAACATTGTGGGTAGAAAGATGGCCATGCCTTTGAATGTCCGCATTTGCTAGTGACCAGTTCGTCCTCTCTTTTAAATCTGATTCCTACATTTAAGGCTGCGAGTCTTTTTCCAATCTCCTCCCAAAGTCTCTTTTCCACAGCGTGCACCTTTCCTCGCCCTACTGTCCGTCATCGGTCCCACTGCATTCATCGACCTGCAGAACGCCCAAATCAGTCGTTTTGTGTTTTACATTGTGCACATTTCCCTTTCAGAGGGCTTACAAAATCTCTGACAGGAGCAGCCGGGTATATTTCTCTCCCTTCTGTCCCTCCCCCGTTAGGCAGTAATAAAATAGAAAACAAACAGGCTATAGCTAGAGCACAAGCAAAGACAGCACCGGTGACTAACCCATACTGGACGTGAGCTACCATGTGTTCCTGTGGGCTCAAACAACAGCATTACCCATGATCCATGTTGAAAATCCGCAGCAGAGAATCGCAGTGAGGGGGAGTGGGGCATCGTCGAGCTGTAGGCCTCCACATCCTCCCCCGAAAGAAAAATACAGAATTGGAAAAGCAGTTGTCAACTGTTGTGGCTTTTACCCTGTTTGGGAGATCTGAGCCCTCTTTTCAACTGTCAGATGCGCGCTGCGGGCCGCGAAGGCCAACGGGTTACCCTCGGTGTGCTTAGAGTTTAATTTACAACTGATGAGCTCACAAAAAAGTCCCTCGCTTAGTGAACTAACCCTTGAATGTGAGCATAATAGCGGAGCTGAACTGAGGTCAGAAATTGTGTGGAACGCAGCTGACACAGTGAAGTCAGGTGTTTTGGAGTTTTGTGGTCACAGCAGGGATTTGATCACATGAGCGTGTCCGTCTCGAATACAAACCTAGTGCACTGAAGGAGACAAGTGAGGCTTATACGGAGAGGGGGGAGTTTTTACCATGGGGGTGATCCTGCCTGTCTGCCTCTCTATCTCTTTGCTGTCTAATTAGGGCCCACCTATGCCCATGTGAAGTACTTCTGACATCACATGCGTGCGCGCACACGCACACACACACACACACACACACAAACACACACACACACACACACACACACACACACACACACACACACACACACACACACACACACACACACACACACACACCAAACAGAATATGCATGTGCTGGAAATAGGGGTGCAGACAGGGGAAGGTGTACGTAAAAGAGCAAAGGCTGCCTGTCTCTGCTTTGTTTCTCACCCTTACTGAAGTACAAAAATAATTCTGTAAAGGCAAGCTACAACAACAGATTTGGTACTTCACGTACCCTAAAAAGCAATCTTCTCCAAATAGACTGGAAGGAAAAGTAGCTACTGAGGGATGATGGGCTTGCGGTCGGCATGATGTATCACCTGGTTGGAGAAAACCCCTCGAATTAACACCACGTAGGAGAGAATGACTGGAAGAGTATGTTCACAGTTGATCAACATCTTCTGAGATTTGTGTGTTTTATAAATGTGTGTTGGGAGGTGAAACTTTTTTTTTCCTGTTTCCTGGATGTTCCTGTTCTGTGAGCTATAACAAAAACCAAAATATCCAGAGCCGATATGATTTGATTAGATTTGGGAAACGTGCATTGACAGATACAGTGTCCTTTCCCCCCGTCATCATCTTGAAAAATAATTCATGCATAGATCCCCACTGAGAAAACCCCTTTATATACTTTCTCCTTTTGTACACATTTATATATAACTATGTATAATATCATTTCTCTATATCTATATTTTCAGCAAAAGTTCTTTCCACAAAAAACAACAACGAAACAAATGCTTGAAAAGAAAAAGAAACAGAGGATGAAAGAAATAAAGAGAAATAAAAACACAATCGAGGGCCAGTTTGGCACTTTGTCATGAGAACACACAGCATCTGTTAATTGACAGTAAATAGGAATACTCTAGAATTTTCTTTAGTTTTTTTTCTCCCTCGATGAGAAAGCAAACACAGTAGTACATACTTGGCACCAAGAATGCTGGTAGAATGAAAATATCAGACAACAATGTTTTCCTAGCTATATGATTAGTGGTGGTACTCTAGGCCCCTTCCTACAGCTCAGTAGTCCCTGGAGCAAAGGAGCGCTGGGGAAAGGGAACGAATCACATGAATGAGGAGACCAAAGCGGGGATAAGACACAGTAGAAAAGAAAACGATAAATGCACGTAACACGCCAGGGAGAGAAAAGAAGAAGAGGAGGAAAACTGCTAGGGCCGAAAAGTATTTGTCCTTTTGACTCGTGTCCAGAGGCTTTAGTTTGGAAACAGCATACCTTGAAAACAGTATCTGTGAACGATCTAAATCACCCCCAAACTGATCATCTGCTGCCGTGCAGTTCAGTTGCTTCTCCACACGCCACCAGTGGAGCTGCTGAGTTTGACAGCACACGATGGAGGAGGTGGAGTTGTTTGTGGAGAAAGAGAATAGGAGAACAGAACAGAGGCCCGCATCCAGAGGCCTCCGTTCTAGATCAGTGCCAGAGCCAGTCTTCCTGGTCCTTCAGTGGCGCTGAGTCGGGCCAGTCCCTACTATACCCTGGTGGTGGAGTGGGGATGGGGCAGGGTGTTGTTGTGGCCGGTGGAGGGGAAAGTGTTGAAGGCATGAAGAGGCTGCATGCTGGTGATGGTACTGGGGATCATGGTTATGGTGTTCGGCGTCATCAGCGGCACGTCGTCCGGGGCACGGCGCAGCGCCAGTGTGTAGTCGGGCGGGCAGGCGGGCCGCAGGATGTCGTGGGGCCGCAGTGGCTCCATGTCGTGGTGAGGGTCGTGCTCCGAGTGCTTCATCTGCAGGGACATGATCTCCTCCTCTTGGCTGTGAGCCAGGTCGTTGGCAGGCCCGCCGCGTTGAGGAGACAGCCGGTGGCGTCGCATCTCGTGCCGCTTGTCGCGCTTGTAGTAAAGGGCGGCAAATGCCAGGATGTTGAGGAAGAGGAGCGACGCCCCCACGGCAACTGTTACACTCAGCTCGGTGGAGTAGTCCCGGGGGTCTCCAGGGAAGAGTTCCTGGCGCGGACGCTCCGAACCCTCGAGCTCCGGGTCAGAGGCGAAGGTAGGGTAAGGTTGAGGAGTTTTGCGAATGCCTGGTCTGAGGGTGTCTTGGCCAGGCCCTGCCGGCGAGCGGGTTGTGGTGGGGAAGAGCTCCTCATGTAGACTATGGAGGTGGGGGACTAATTCCAGCCAGAAGGCCACCTTGTTGGCCCTGTAGTTGTCTCTAACACGAGGTTTTAATCCAATGTGGAGGTACTGCTTGTCCTTCGAGTTGAACTTGGTCCAGATGACCTCTTCAAAGCGGTTGGGTTTGGTGTGAATGAACTTGGTGTCCTGAGGGACTGGCAGGTTGGGGTCCCTAATGGAGGACAGAGGGGACATATCAGTCATCTGACTCAAAGATTTCTTCAATGCGTTGACATCTAAACATTGAATACACCCTTGTGTTTTAAGTTTTAAGACAGGACACTAAACTTTTAACAATGCTACGAACATCTGGTTAGTGAGATCAGCCCTTTGCCAAAGACGAAGACCCTTCAACTCTACTACTGAAGAGGCACTACACTAGCTAGTTCACCTTATTACATCAGTATGAAATAAAATCATCAGAAAGACTTACCCAGTCTTGGCGAAGTTGGTCCAGTAAGTCATGACCACAGCGCTCAACATCACATCATTCTTGGAGAAGTTGCACGGGAACAGATCTGTAGCACCGATCATGGGAACGCCAAACACGTACGGTATCTCATCTCCGTGGGCGGCATCGGCCCATTCGGGTCGCGTCTCCGTCTGGCAGTGGTGGTAGAACGTGTAAAAGTAAACCGGCGACTGAAAATCGGCGTGGAGTTTGGCGGTGGCCACTGCCGGCGCCACCCACTGGTGGTCTGTAAACAGAGCGAGGAGCGTCTTCCTCCGCATGTCGCCATTGTCCCTGTCCGCCCAGTCTGTGTACATGAATTTAATGGTTTCCCTCAAGATGTCTTTGCCTGGAGGAGGAGACGCGGGAGGGGAAAAGGGATAGGGGGAAAAAGAACAGGGCAAAGGGAAAAAGGAGAACAAAATTGTGACACGTTAGGAGGAAAGTAAAGATAGACCTTAAACATATTTGAGAGATAAGAGTGGTCAAGAGATGTGAAGCGGGGTGGTGGAAGAAAAGAAAGAGGCGCCTCAGTTTGTATGCACGTGTGAGAGATAAACCGATATAGCTGAGCGAGAAACTGAAAGGACAGCCTGAGCGACACAAAGGGCAAAAGAGAGAAATATGCCCCGTCAGGGTGAAGAATGAGTGACAGGCACTTGAGAGGAAGCGTGACTGCATTATCCAAATGTGTCTGTATTTTGACTGTGGCCTGCTGCGAGGGCTTCGCGGGCGGATCTGTTAAGAACAACAGCGCTGTGATTGGGAGCCGGCTGCCTGGGGGTTGATGAGAGACAGCATTAGTGCCCACGGAGCCTCAAAGGCCAAAGCACAGACCCACCGTGGTGAAAGATGATCTTGATGATAGGCAATCTCTTTAGTATGCCTGTCTTGGTTTATTCACTTGGGCTGGGCTCACGTATTTGTTCTTTTCTCATTCTCTGCCCACATATTGTTGCAAAGACTTGCATTTCAACTGGGAGCTGTGGTATTTGACAAGTTGCTGTTAAACAGAAAACATGATAATGTCTGTAATGTGCAAATCTAGCTTGAGTACCAGGACACATATTTATCTTTTGTCATATGTTAAGGTCGTTATCGCATTTGGGAATGATTTATGCCATTTACTTTTCATTTTGCCGACGTATCCTTTAATTTCAGTTGAATGTGTGTCGACCCCAGGAAGATTTGCTCCAATGGGACTTCTCATAAGCATTGGAAAACAATGACACTGCAAAGTTCTGTCATCTGAGAGGCGGCAGATGACATAATATGAAAAGAGTATAACGTTGGCAATCCTCACCCTCGGGGTAGCCATAGAGGTTGTCAACAAAGTTGGAGATGGTGTAGTCGAAAGCTGCAGCTGAGATGCCGTCGTTGTCCTCACTGTCGTCCACAAACTTCAGCCCCTCTCCCTGGTTCACTCCTATAAGGATGTCATAGTTGAGGAACTCCCCCTGGTGGCGTAATAGGGAAAGAACATGTTGAGTCAAATCAGCTTCATTTCTATTTTGTGTGTGGCATTTATGCCATTGTTGTAATTCTGCATCTTTGTGCTGATGTATAGCTTGTGTTGTGGGACCACCAGTACCAGCTCAGCAAGAGACAGACAAGAAGTTTTCTACTTTCATACTGCCATATGTTATCATCAAATACGTTGTGTGAGGTATAAGATATGCTCTTTGAAAACAGTGCTGAGCAACCTGTAAGCGGCGATCTAGTGGAGTTTTTAAGTCTTTATAGCCAGTTTATTACACATTAAAGTGTTTGGGATGTGGCTTCTTTTCCCCCATCTTTTGAACCTTTTGATCCTCCGACCATTTCTTGCCGATTCTAAATTGTTTTGGTATGAAAAGGTAGCTGGAAAATATATATTATTTAACTTATTTAACCTCAGTTTGTCTCATTTTCTTCCTGTTATGTGAGGCATTTAAACATTCTTACAGATAAGTGACTGATAAGTGAAAGCAATATTAGGACAGAGATAGTCATGTATATTTAAACTGTTGTGCATAGGGAGGAAGACAAATAGGAATTAAGACAAAATAAAAATGTGCTATATCTATATATATAAATACACATGTGTAATGATGTTTATTCTTTAGATTATTTATCATCTTTTCTTTGCTCTAATAAAAAACGGTGTGACCTCGTCGGCTGAGAAGAGCTCACAACCCAGACGTGCAAACTGGGTTGAAGAGTTGTATGGTTGTATGTGTGCGAACACAAGCCCCAAAAAGTTGTGAGCGAAGGGTCCAGAATGTACCACCGAGGGAATGTGTGACAGCGTTTTAGGATGTGAATTCCCACCAGTTTTTAAATGTCAACGCCAGACCCCCCCCCCACCCCCCCTCCACACACACACACACACACACACACACACACACACACACACACACACACACACACACACTCTTTGGAAAGGTCACACTCACACCAACTGCAACAGGTTCTTCATGTTCTCACTATCTGATGTGTCATCCCTGCTCAGCTCACTCTACTGGCAAAATAAGAAAAACAGCCCAGGCCACATCTGCAGTGCCACCTTTGGACCCTCACCTGCTGCATGAGGATCTCCGGATCGTCAGGCACCACGTCTCCGTCCACCACGGGGCCAAAGGCGATGTGGTAACGGGCTGGCTGGATGTCCTGGTCCACCAGTTCCCTGAAGTTCTTGCGCCTCAGGCAGTCCACCAGGTCGGCCGTCTCTGTGTAGGTGCAGCCCACCTTCCGGGCCAGGATCTTGGTGTACTTGAGGGGCTGGTAGTTGACAGACCAGCTGGAGATGGCAGTTCCACTCTGGGCTATGGCCCTGTGGAACAGACCTGAGAGGACAGATAAAAAGACGGAGGATTAATATGACCAAACAGCATCAAAAAAGTGTCAGGTCATCTCTCTCGTGTCTACATTTCCCCAATTTTTGCAGGCAAGATGGAGCTCTGTGAAGTTGTCTGACTAAAGCTCTGTTTTTTTTTTAGATAGAGAACGATTCAGAGAGACTACATGATGCGGAATTCCCGATCTCTTTTTCCACTTTTAGAATTAGAGCACGCTATGGTGCGGTTGGCTCGAAGAAGAAGAAGAAGAAGAAGAAGAAGAAGAAGAAGAAGAAGAAGAAGAAGAAGAAGAAGAAGAAGAAGGACTGTGAATAGGCTCATCTGAGATGTCAAGAGAGCCATTTTTCTCTTTCTTGTGCTGGCTGTTTCTTCTGTCAGACTCTCTCTCTCTCTCTGGCTGTGTTTCTCCCCCCACTCTCTTCCTCTTTGTCTCTCTCTCTCTCCTTATTCTGCCCGTTCTGTGCTGTTTCATCCACTCAAGCGGCTTGTTAAGAGGCCGTCTGCCTCACTCGTTTCCTCTCGCGCTACTTTTTTTCTTTCTCGTTCCCCTCTCCTGGGCTGAAGATTGGTCAGTTAATTATTAAGCAGAGCCGCAACGCCCCCCTCTCCCTGGGAAATCAATTATAGTAAAAAGTAGCTTGGAAACAGCCATACCTTCATATCTGCACTGAGAAAGTCAGAGGGGGGGAAGAGGCAGACGAAGAGAGAGGTGGGAGGTAGGTATTGTTTCATTCGTCTTCAAAATACGTTTCTTTGCCACTCCCTAAGTGGCTGTTGCCTTCCCTGCTCTGTACTTTCTTATATTTGGCTACTTCTTTTTTTCTGATATGCCATGTCAGAGTTTCTTCTGTCCTCTTTCTCCTTTATTTCCTCCCTCAACAATGCTATTACCTCTCCTCCTGCTCCCTCCAACACAGGAGATCACGGATGCGGTCGTCCCCTCTGCATTTCCCCGCCCTTCATCATATCAGTATCACTAACAACCCCCCTCTCTCCATCCTGTCTACCGCTTCCATCACACCATCCATCCCGTGCGGCTCTGCTGTCGGCCTTGATTTGTGACGCCGTGTTGTTGACATGATTGGTGCCCCTTAAGGGTGGGGATGACAGACTCCTTACCTGGCATCCCTGGCGGGGGACAGGGGAGGGGGTGAGCATGACAGACAGGCGGCGTCTTTAGGGCTGATGTTAGACGCTGACGAAGACGAGGACGACGGTGATGGCGATGGCGATGGGGTGATGACAAAGTGGAGGCATGAGAATGGACTGGCGGCAGTGTGAGGGGGTTGGTTGTCAGGAGACAAGGGGTTAATACAGGCTTCGCCAACCGTGAGGGTCCCTCTGCTGCTAAAGTGGGGGCTGCCCTGAAAAATTAACAATGACTATCAATAGTTCTGGTCGCTATCTAAAAAACACACAAACAGGCATTGGGTGACTTTTGGATGGAGAGAGCTTGTGTACAATAAGTCTACAATTATACACTCCTTCATTTACTTTAACAGAGTCAGATGAGAAGATTTACACCACACTCATGTCTGAATGTTAAGTTAAGGACCTGGAGCTGGAAGGTAATAGCTCAGCTAGAAATGTTTATTTTTGCATTTTTTGAGACGGCCCGGCTAGCTGCTTCCTGCCTTTATGTTAAGTTAAGCTGCCCATCCTCATTCTGTCTCCAAGGTGCTATGTTCAGAGCATTGATATAGCAGCAAGCAACTATTTGACTCTGTAAAGACATAGTGGAGTAGTTTCTACCAGAAGTAGAGAATGGAGTGTGTTGCTCCTCTGTGCTGGATGACCTTGTGCATGTTAGTGCACGTGAGTCCCAGTTTGTGTGTCCCGCTGGCGATAGCTCACGGGCTGCCGCTTTACACTGCGTTCATGCGACAGTTACCGCTGATGGCGTGGAAGCATAGCACCCTCCCTCTGGTTAGCCGAAGCCATGATGAGAGCCATGTGGCGGCAATAGAAATTATCCAAACTTAGCACCATTAATGCACAGACAAGAGAGTGGTATCAGTCCTCTATTCCCAAACAAATGAAAGCATGCTTTTAATGTAACACTTTTCCTCCATACACAATATTGAGTGGTTACTCCACACCTTCAACTTGGCATTCTTAATACCAGATATGCTAATATTTTCATAGTCAGCAGTGCTTAATGGGTTGCAACACAGGGATTTCAATTTTTGATTCCTATGCACAGTACACATGGCCTTCTTAAAAAAATTACAATTTTCAAACGGGAAGCGTGCTTTGTATTAATCACAAACACTTTGTGACCACGGTTACCAGGATATAAATATCACAATTGGGTTCTTAGGAGGTTTCTACTGCTAAGTGGGCCATCTGCCAACAAGGGGGGGGGGGGGGGGGGGGGGGGGGGGGGGGGGGGGGGGGGGGGGGGACGGTTGAGTGTGCCTGGGTTAGTGTGAAGGGTTAGCACACACCAGTGGAGAAATGGACACAGTGAAATGCAGCAGTGCACAGATGTTCACGAAATCTACGATGATACACATATTTTTTTCTCAAGGCACATAATGAGTCAAAGTCAGAGACCTGTTAGACAAACACACACACACACACACACACACACACACACACACACACACACACACACACACACACACACACACACACACACACACAGTGGTTATTGAAACAGATGAGTGGTTATGTTAACATGCTCTCTCTAATCTCTCGCTTTCTCCTCACCCACCATTTCTTCCCTGTTTCCGTCCTGTGCGGTTTGTGTGTGCGCATGTGTGTGTGTGAGTGAGATGGAAAATGAAAAGAGGGGAGAGATATTGAGGGAGAGTCCTTGAGCGGCGAACAGAACAGAGAAGTTACGATTGGAGGAGGACAGCTTCAAGAACAGCATGATCAAAGGCGGCGAGTGCGTGACCGTTTGGCTGCGGGTCGTCAGCCACACTGATCTCAATTCAGATCAAAGTCGATTGGTCCACGGCCCGCTCACTCTTGGTGGTTCAGTGTTAACACTAAGCCCTCGGGGTGTGTTGTTGGTAATGGGGAGCGTGAGGTCGCGCGGATGGAGGTTTTCGACGGAGGTAGGGCCTCTGTGCTGCAGAGCAGTAGAGCGTTAACAGAGCAAGGAGCGCTCGCCAAGTCAGGCAATGTGGGGAAACATTGAAGCTCCAGAGTTATTTATCGTCCATAGACGTGAACGACGTCACCTGATCGAACCCGGACTCGCTCATTAGCCACATGGCTGCTTCAATTCTTCAGGTCAGAGGATAAGCAGAGTTTTCCTTTGAGGATAGAGGTGTCAAGCGAACATCACAGGACTTAACGATTTCTGGGCTAAATGCTGCTCGGTGAGGATCCATCTGACCACATCGGTATGGAAGAGCCTCGCCGCTGTGAGTGCATTTACATGGGTCACATATAGGTCAAATATATAGTATAATAAATATACTATGCTGAGCAAAACACAAGTAATTCCAGCAACAAATACAGGAAATCATTCTTGTTTTTGTTGAGGAGTTTTAAAGGTTGTGCATCGCTGTTTGTTTCCAGGAAATATACAGAGCAAATACACAGAGGCTGTTTGTAAATAGGCACTGTGGCTATTCAGGGATTAGCGAGGACTGATCTACGCTGAGGACTGAAACATTAAAGGACCAGGTGGAGTTTGCGCAAGCAGCCGCAACTCATGTGTCAACGTGTGGTTAAGTCACAGGGATGGATCCCGGCTTTTATCAATCACAAGAAACACGATGAATCACGATACTCAAGGAATCCCGTGACCAGTGGGAACATTTTGCTTGGGAGAAAGAAATGGAAAAATTGATTCTGTTTCGAGACAAACAAACAAACAACACAATGCAAGGGTCTTAAATTACCCTCCGAATGGTGCGAGAGGATGAGGAGGTTGACGCAGGACGCCCCAGCTCCGGAGCCAAAGATGGTGATCCTATCTGGGTCTCCGCCGAAGTGGCCGATGTTCTCGTTGAGCCACCGCAGGGCCTGAATCTGGTCCAGCAGGCCGTAGTTCCCCTTCGCTGACTGATCACCTGTGCTGAGAAAGCCTGGGGTATTCGTATGAATAAAGGTGGGTGTAGGAAGAAGGTGAGGGAGAGTATTTAGTAGCGAGAAGAGGGATAAGGACAGATGGGAGAAGAACAAATAAAGGGGGGTATAGAAGAAGAAGGGATGCAGGGATGGGAGGAGAAGAGAGAGAAAAGAGAGACACAAAATGACGTTAGTACCAGTACATTTAGTATTTAGTACCTGTCTGGCAAATATTCCCTACTTTGGCCTGTAAACCAGCTTTTGACTGAGAGGGAATTGCATGAGAACAAGTATGTTTGTGTGTGTGTGTGTGTGTGTGTGTGTGTGTGTGTGTGTAACCCACTTTTCATCAACAAGGAGTGACAGACCAGACGGAACAGAGAAAGCAAAGGAAGTGAGACGAAATTGCATTCCCAGCTCCTCTCTTAATGGCGTGTACTCTGTCTAATGGCATTGAACGGGGACTTTTACACAAAGCCACTCGCAGTACAGCAGCCTGCACTCCCAGAAATATAGGTGACCCTAATCTGAATCACATCCGTAACTGGATTACAAGTGATGAAACATTGTGCTTGGAATTTGGAATTGTTCAATGTCTTTCTTTTTAAATTCCGCAAATTTGTGATGTTCATGGCATTTTATTCAGCTATTTTTATGCAAAATTGTTTTCCCACTGTGCCATTGAGATCCATTGTTGTTCAGAAAAAATAAAAATAAAAATTAACTTAAAAAAAGAATTACTGAGCCTTTGAAAAAAAAAGTAGAATATATATATATATATATATATATATATATATATATATATATATATATATATATATATATATATATATTCATAGGCATTTAAAACAAAAAGATTTACATTTTCAGTGGGGAAATCAAAACATACTAAGCAATGTGCTAACACATTTTTGGCTCAGGGGATTTGTTGACAATTGCCACAGCTGTATAATGCAGATGCTTAATTTGCTTACGTAATGATGACTTGGACTAATGCTACTCTGAACATCTGCAAACGCAGCACTGGTTGCACATTCATTACTCGTTCGATACTTTGATCTTATTGAGTGTGGTTTTGTCAGTCTCTCCAAGATAACGGTCCTCAAAGTTTCTCTAAAACACTTGCTGATTCATCCGAGCATTGTAATAATGGCTTACCTCTTCTGTTCGCTGACATTTGCCTCTCATTATTACTGCTGAGTACGTTCGATTGTTCCACCAAAGACCTCAATCTTTTCTGTTTAAGTGCCCATTAACTGGCGGCTTCTCAGATCCTAATGACACTCTAATTAGAGCTTTATTAAAGGCAGGTGAGCTGGAAAGGTCGCTCATTAAGCCTATACAGTAGAGGTTAAACACTTGTATACAGCTGGATCCTTCCAAACATAAGTCTGTTGTCAGCTATGGGCGCCTAATTAGTGTTCTCAGGATCTTTTCCTTATACATCTATTCCTTTGTGTTTAATACATTATACAATACGTTAATGTCGCTATAGTTTGAAAGTTGTGACTGTGTGTGGGGTTTTGGTTCAGGACATGGGAGTTAGGTAGTCCTTTCAAGACATGTATTCAGGTGTCGTGGTGCGTTTAAGGGCACGAGCTGCGAGTCTTCGGCCCAATCCCAATCTCCCCCCTAAACCCTCAAACCCTGAACCCTCAGGGATTTACTGACGTCAGCTGCTAAGTGGCTGAGTGTGAGAGTCTGTGAGGGCTTGAACTGGTGTAAATATGAATGGGACAGCACTTTGCTGCAACGTATCACGTGACTACATAAACACACATGTATTTATTTTATACTTTTTATTCACTGATTTGAACGTCTTCCTCGCAAGATGAGAAGTAATTTTAAATTATCTATTTACTTGTTTTTGTCAAAACGAAATGTTTGATGAATGTAAAAAAAAATATTATATATAATTTCTGCTTGCATTCCTCTGATTTCATGTGTTTTTATGTTCCATCTTTAATCCGTAATGTTGTAGTGTAAATGTATTTTATCGGGCTTCCATTGGGAACTGCGTGTTTAACATCACATTGCAATGAATTGTGGGTAATTCCCTTAGGCAAAGTCAGCATCTAATGCTGACTTAGGGAAAGGGATCATAAAGGGCTCAACATGTCTGCCAGAGAGCCTCAAGCACTCTACGATGTGACAGTGGGACAGCCCTAAACCCTCACGGACTTCGAGTCCGTAAGGGTGGAGATTGAGATTGGGCCGAAGTCTGTGTGTGACATGATACAGCAGTCGAAATGTGTATGTTCAAATGTACAATAATGTACTCGAAACCGAGGTGTAATCAGTAGCAGGAATTACACAAATGACCATATCAGGAACGGGATTGTTTAATATATACATGTGGAGATAAGCTGCAGTGGCTCGGCCTCACCAAACAGAAATAACAGCACTTCTTAACAAGATACAAACTACTCTGATGGATGTGAACACAGTGTCACCTTGTGGCGAAAACATGATGCAGAAAAATAAAATACACAATGTCTCTTCTTCAAACAGGAGAAGATTGCCTGATCACCCTTTTACACGTACATATTCATACTGAATTTACACTTTTATTTGACCGTGAAAGGCTGCACTTGTATTGCAATGGGTTGTACTCAGTGAAGTTCACAATATTGCCCCATCATTTCTCTCTCCATCCCACTCGCACAACCGAAATGGATGAATATCCATCATCTCAGGTGATCCACAGAAAGAAGAGTAGCATCAGCAACATGTCAGCGAGCACATTGCACATTTACAGGCTTTTGTGCTGCTCTTTAAACACCACAAACGCAAGCACACAAACAAGCTGCATGTCTGAGTGCATTAATTAGGCCGAGCACAAACACGAGGCGAATAAGCAGCTTAATGCCCTGCTGTAATCGCCATGATATATTAAACACAACCAAATGTGCTCATGAGGTCATCAATTAAGCTAATTAATGCGATACAAAGCAATACTTCTATGTCAGAGGAGTTTCTTGCACACAGTACGGGATATTAGGCGGGAAAAGATCATCTATTGTTACGTTTTGCTCCATTTTTACAACAACAGCCAAAAGGTTCCCTGCGCTTGCGGGACATTGAAATACAGAAGCGATTGATCTGAGCCGGCAGACAGCAAAGATTCTATAACGTTGTCTTGTTACAGCCACAGCCGCTGTCTTGCCTGCGCCTTCACGCTGCGTCCATCTGACTGTGAGTCAGTGTACAGCAGCGGGCCACTTCACCCGTCCTCCTCTTCCTCTATAATCTGATAAAAGGCTTGGGGGGGGGGGACAACAACAACAGAAAAAGAAAAAAAAGCTGGTTAAAACGCCGCAATGCGAGATGAAAGCACGGCTCTACACGAATAGCCTTTAAAATGGCTGTGGTAGAGAATGGTGGTTAGAGGGGGTGTTAGGGAGAGAGAGAGAGAGAGAGAGAGAGAGAGAGAGAGGGAGAGAGAGAGAGAGGGAGAGAAGAAAAGAGAAGGAGAGACGGATAGTGGGTGTTCTGTGAGTCCCGGATAGAGGCACAGTGTTTCATCTGCCTCCAAGACACCAGGGGTTGGCACAAACACAAACACACACACACACACACACACACACACACACACACACACACACACACACACACACACACACACACACACACACACACACACACACACACACACACACACAGGGACTCTGATCAAAGGCTGACACTACAGAGAAGACTGCCTCCTTTTCTCTCCACCTCCCTCTCTCTCTCTTCCACACACACACACACACACACACACACACACACACACACACACACACACACACACACACACACACACACACACAGAGCCTGTGTATAATCACCCCAATTTTCCGCGCCTTTTGAACGATCATTTTTCTCTCCTGCGGTCACAATGAAGCGTTGGTGAGTCTTTTATGTGCCATCAGAGAGGCATGACATTGTGCTTGTAGCACCGATCTCAGACAGGTTTCTTGTGTGTATGCAGCCGTACCCGTCACGATGATTTGTGTGCGGCAGAGGTGCATGCTTCTGTGACTTTGGGTGCAGCCAGACATGTGATTATGATTTGTGTGCGAGCGGTGTGCCTGCTGGGTGACAAACGGTGCTCCTAACACACTATATCCCATGTGAATTCATTGTTTGGGGTTGACATGGGTGCCGGGGCTCTCCACGTGAGCGTGTGTGTGTGTGTGTGTGTGTGTGTGTGTGTGTGTGTGTGTGTGTGTGTGTGTTCTTTGGCAGCATAGCAATTATTGTCTATCAGAGGAGAGTGTGTGTCGTCAGGAGAAACGAACAGATGTGGGCGGCTCGAAGCCTCTGAATAATGGATAGGACGTACACATTGTCGACAGGACACACAAACATACACACCTCAGATTGTGCCAGGTTCTTTCGAAGGTGATGAAAGCCGGCGACCTGTTAGAGTGGCCGCAGGTTCGCAAAATGGCGTCCAAGTGCATTACTGTGATTACAGCAGCGTTTATCAACCGACTGCCGCGCCATTTCACGCAGGATGACACAAGGGAAGGGGACGAGTTTGGGAAGAGGTAGACAAAAGGGCAAAATGTTTTCCACAAACACCAATCTGGCCTCGACACGGCGGTTGGCCTTGTGTGATTCGCTGCGCTCTTTTCCCTCTTTGGTATGGTGCGCGTTCCCTCTCTCAGTTATAACTATGGCCTGGCTGTGACAAACAAATTATCTGTGAAATTATTCAGATTTTATGTCCTCAGACAGGGCAGGACCCTTAAGTGTGTCTGTGTCGATGTGTGTGTGTGTGTGTTGTGTGTGTGTGTGTGTGTGTGTGTGTGTGTGTGTGTGTGTGTGTGGCTAATGTGCTATACACCCTTTCCAGAGCAGAAAAACAATAGCATTTTGAGATGTGAACAATCAGCCGTGTGAGGGGGAGACCTGCTCGATGCCGGTCGGTAGCAGTCTGCACACCTCCCTAACTGCTTCCTCTCTTGCCATTTCCCATTTCATCCATTGTTCTTTCTGCAACAGTCCCCTCTGATGTAGCAGAGGAAATAACTGCAACGTGGGCCCACATTCAGTAAAGTGGCGCCGCATCCTCTCAGTTGAAAGGTTTTCATTGTGAGTGGCGGACTCCGCCATTCAAGCAATACATTGAATTGCTTCCCTGCGCACAAGGGAAATATTGGATGTGTGTAATCCAGCGTTACTGTTTGTAGTTTCATCACATTGATATTAGCCTAACTGTATTACTGTATAGCTTTATTAATGCTCATTTAATGCTTCAACTAGCTCATGTTGAAAAACACAATGTTTGTCATCACTGTTAGCCGGGCTTTTATTTCAGACAAAAGTATCCGCTCCACAAGTGTTTGCTGTAAAAGTAGCGCACACTTCCTTTTACCACCAGGTGTCGCCAAATCAACACAGAGAGGAAATCTTGAGCAATACAGCTGTAAAGTCTGTTTTTACTATTTCCCTCCCTTTCTCCTTCACTGGTTTTCATTTTCATTGGATGCCCCTTTGCTAGATCTCCCCAGTCCCTTGTGGCTCAGTCCTTCCATCTTTCAGGGTTTAGTCTGGTGCTCAGGCTGACTAGCCTCTGAAGTCCTGTCCTTTGTGTGTGTGTGTGTGTGTGTGTGTGTAGCGGGTGCACTGTCATTGGACTTTCTTTCATGCCTTGTCAGTCTCTCGCTCCCGCTTTAACAAAGTCGTGGACATGCAAGTGTGTGTGTGTGTGTTTGCGTCAATGTGTTTTGATGTCGTCTCAAGCTGTGTGTTGTCATACTGTTTGCTTTGTGTTTGTGTGGTACAACAACACAGAGATGGCGCGCACGCGCGCGCGAGAGAGAGAGAGACAAAACTTGTGTGTGGACGCTGGTGAAAGAGAAACCAGGCCAGCTCCCAGCAGAGTACGGCCGTGTGAGCCTCAATCTGCACATGCATGTTTATGTATTAGTATGTGTGTTTAGCACTGAGGAGTGCGACACGAGCCGGTCCAAGTGTGTCAGAGGGACACACACACACACACACACACACACACACACACACACACACACACACACACACACACACACACACATGCACACACACACTCATACACAGAGGAAAGACGACAGGGAGCGAGAAGGATGAGAGCCTCTGACAGAGACAGAATGAGTCACAAAGGGACACAGTCAGAGGAAGTGAGATGATACATTGCCAGGTGTGTGTGTGTGTGTGTGTGTGTCAAGAAGAAGGGCCGGTATCTATTTCACTATCCTTCTTTAACTAGAGTCTTTACAGAGTGCTGGTGTGTGTCTATCGATCAGGTTTTGTTGCCCTGTGAACACTTTTACAACCCCAAGGAACAATAGCTCACCTGTCTGATCACACACTCCCACTGTGATCCTTCTCACGTGTGTGTGTGTATGTGTGTGTGTGTGTGTGTGTGTGTTTGTACGTGCTCAGAATCGCAAAGCCTTCCTCTCCCCTGTCTCATTTCTTCTGTATTACTTCCCTCGTCCCCGCTCTCCTGTTGATCCATCATGTGACCCCCTTGGGTGTTGCTGTCCCTGGGGAGGCGGGGCTTCTATCCAGTCAGTGGGTAATGGCGGGTGAAATAGGGGGTGCCAGGGGCCAGATCGGACACAATGTATGGCATAATGTGTGTGGGCGCGTGGACAGCATCTGTACAAAGCTACGGTAATTGTTTTTTAGTCATTGCTGTGGTGGACACCAGCTGAAAAGTGATGCATTTAGAAGATGAGAATCATTGTTGCTGTGTGTGTGTGTGTGTGTGTGTGTGTGTGTGTGTGTGTGTGTCTTACCGTTGGGACTCATGGTGTCATGTGAGAGGTGTTGACCTACTTAATACCATCATTTTAGTCCACATACTAGGCTCTAAAATATAATATATTAAAATTATATAATATATATACACAATATATAACGATATACTAATTTGATTTGATAATTGAGGTCAGCTCTGGTACTGAGCTTTGCAGGTGCCTGAGTAGTTTCTGACATCTTGCTTCTGCATGTTAATGAGGTCCTTTTCAGGCCGGAACAAAAATATTTTTTCCTGAATTGTTTGTTTGAGCGAGGTTTCTCAGCATGATTCATAATCATGTACAACTTTACCAGATATCAGAAGTCAAAATAATAAAAGCATGTTCTTTCTCCCCTCCAACGGATGCAGAAAAGAACAGAAGATTTTGCAGCTGTGAACTCGGCACACTCTCGTGTTTATTGATTGGACCTTCAACATAAAAAGGTGTAGAATTTTCCCTTTCAAGATTCTCCATGCGTTTGCCATGACTAGCCAATATCTGACTTTTAAAGTCGCTGAGCACCTAATTTTCTCAATCCCTGTCTTACCATGAGCGATGTGGTCTTACATGATCACTAAGCTTTCTGCCAGAGAACAGGTTTGGTCTTTTAAATTGCCAGAATCCATTGGTTTTGAGTTGTTTCCACTGGTTTGAAGTGGACGGGAGCTCAGGTGTCATGTACCTCCATTTAATAATCGGCAATCAGCTACATTTGATGTCAGGTGTGTGAATGTTTGCAGCACTGTCGGTCAAATCAGATCAAACTACACCCACACAGTCCTGATCAAGTTTTTGAGTGTGAAAAAAATACCTACGGGTGTTTATTTATAATTTTTTTACCAGATTCTGACCATTATTCTCTAGAATGAGTAAAGCTCCAAAGACATTGGATCCTACATTTCTTATTATCCAATCGAACATAATTTTTTGGTCAACGCACACAGATTTCAAACTCCATGCTACCAGTTTGCAACGCAGGACTTCTGTTAAAAACGTGAACCATCCAATTACAGGTCAAAAGCTGAGATGACCCTGATGACATCACTTGGGCCATTAAAGCAAGCTCCCCTAGAGAAGCACAGTATTAGCAATCCTCATGATGAGTAAACTGACTTTGACACGTAGTTGGTGGAGCGGACAACATTTTTAAAACAGAAAAAAGTATATAGGAAGAAATAAGATTTAATGAAAAAAGTGCAGAAATCCACTCCACATATCCAGTATCCTGGTTCAACCTTAAATCTGTTTATACAATGCTTCTGACCAGAAAAAGAGGGGGGTTGGGGGGAGGAGGAAAACAAGAGCTAATGAATCCCCAAACTGCTGTCCATGTCTGCTCTAGCAGCAGCAGCTGTGCGGTGGTTAGGATTTACCGAGCAAAACAAACAAACAGCAAAAATAAACGGATAAACACTCATTGTACGTCTGCAAGAGTGTGCCAGTGTGTGTGTGTGTGTGTGTAGCTCTGTCTGTGAGCGTTTCGCGTGCGCCATTCCCCTTCTCTTCATGTTTTCGCCTTCCACGCCTCGCGAGTGGAATGCATGGCTGTTGTGTCTGTGCATCACTGGAGCTAAAAGTAGACCTCCGCTCTTCCACTGCGCGCTGCCAAAATGCTGCAACACTTCAAACGGAGCTCACGCTGGGATGGCCTAGATACTGTAACAGCTCCTTGCGCGGCACTCAGTTTGCATGGCGCTGAATACAGCCAGTGTGGTGCAGTTTAGCCGAGCATGTTCAGCTGGCAACGGTCATGGTTTTTATGCAATCATCTAATTTGACCATTTTGTCATCGCTTATTACAATAATGATCAGTTTGCACCTGCGATAATGAAGTGTGGATCTATTTTGGTTATTATGGCTCCATTGTGAGTCAATATTCCCGGTCAAGTTAACCTTTTCTCTGTTCTGCAGTGAACAGAAAACCACTAGTAATACATGTTTTACATCAGAACATGTTCAATGACAGAGGCTCCAATTGTAAAAAGGGTTTGGTTTCATTATTCAGCGGATAACATCCTTCTCAACCCGCAGGGTCGACCCCCACGCTGAGGCGGCGGCGGCGCTCCTCGCCCTGCTGCATGACTGATATACCGAACCTCGACACGGCTAACTCACCCCCTCAGCGTATGCATCATTCTCACACACACACACACACAGCTGTACACGATCATCCCGTCCATCAAAAGTGAAACAACATAACAGACATTCATCGAGATGTCTCATGTTTCCCCCCTTTTTCCGTGGCAGTGTAATTAAAATATGCAAATGATGTGATAAAATGCATTTCCCTCTGATGGTGACATTGTCAGTTATGCCGAATGCCTTCAGTATTGGAAGGTAATTGCCAGATAAGGCAGTGTGGATGACAGGGTTCTATGTGTGAGTGTGTGTGTGTGTGTGTGTGTGTGTGAGTGTGAGTGTGTGTGTGACAAAGAGAGCTTTATCTCCAGCGCATAAAGAAACCAATCTGACTCCTGCCTCATAAGTGTGTGGACGACAACTTCTCAAACCCTCTCGATTACTCATCATTTACACAAACACCCCCGAGTACACACACACACACACTCACCCTCACACACACACACACACACACACACACACACACACACACACACACACACACACACACACACACACACACACACACGCTCTCTCTCAAGGCTTTCAATTACCTTGGCCTTCCATTTGCATGTATATGTTGGGAAAAACTATTTAGATAAACAATGTTCTGGAAGAATTCTGTGTTACCATCTCCTACACATATGATGTGCGTTAGTTTCGTTGTGTCGGTCAGGATTTCAATGTTAAACGGTTCAAACCTTGGCTACATTGGACCAATACTTTTTCAAAATGCAGCAATGACTCATGTTCAAACTTTCTAGCATTCGTCGTCCATTTAGAGAAACTCGTCACGACATTTTTTTCACTCAGAATTATAATAAATAAATGATAAGAGCAAAATATGATTTATTTATAATGAATTAAAATGTATGAAAATTACAGTTCAGCTACAAATCTCCACACCCAGGCACGTGTTTTATTGAATAGCTATTATTGATGCATTGAGGGACATTTCAATGTTGTATCTGGTTGGGGGTGGAGCGACTTTCTTTTACTTTATATGTATTGAGTTGTTTAATCTATATTAATACTTCATATTAAACACACTGACAATGTGTACTTTATGAATACAAATTGCAAAGTAAGTCTATAGTAACTATAGCTACCAAATGCATGTAATTGTATAAAAAAAATGCATAATTTTGAAATGTTATGGCGTGGAAGTATGAAGAAACATCAAATGGATATTTTTCAAGTAAAGTACAAATAGCTCAAAACAGTAGACTTAAGTAAAGTACTAAGTTACATTCCGTCACTCAAAACTAATAAAAACATACTTTCAATATGAACGGCCTCATGACAGTGGCAGGATGTGGCAGGATGCCACATGGTTGGTGACATCACCTGCAGGAGTGAAACAGTGTGGACCAAGAAGCCAAAGGCTTCAGGCTGAAATAAAAGACAAAAATATTTATATGTATAGATTTTTTTTTCACAGGAGATGTTTTCCCTATTCACACCATCACATGCATGTGCGGAGCCCGATAACAGTCTTTGTCATACTCTGTCTAATCACCCATTGTTCTGAATGCATATGGATAATGCCCTCAATGACATCACTCTAAAAAGGAGAGGAAGGCCACACTAAATGCAGTCGATGACATCTGTAAAATTTGCTGCTTCAACCAGCGGGGTCCTGATTTATCAGCAGGCTGTATCAGAAGAACCATTATTAATATTGTGCATTTTTTGAGCTTTACACACAGTCTGATGGATCCCCAACGTCGATTTAAAATGATCAGACACACTGCTTATGAACATTGCACTTCATGCAGTATGCCGATAAATTACGTCCCCAGGGTCTGTATATATATGAGAAAGCCATATGAGCGACGCTGTACGATGGCATCCCAGTTATCATGATCACTGGATAGTTGCCGGAGGCAGCAATGGCCGGGGACCGACGGAAACGAAACTCATCAGCAGAAAATTGGAGGAAAAAACTAATAAAAGCGTCTTGGTGTCCTCAATGGCGACAGACAACAATGGAAACAACGGAACAATCAGCAGGGCGAACACGCACAAAGAGAAAGCACCTGTCAGGTAGCAGCACGCAGGGTACCTTGATTGGCAATGCGCATCTCTTCCTGCAATTTCCCACCACTGTTATCTAGTGTATCTGTCCCTCGCCGCCTTTCTTCTCTCCAATTCAGCCAGCTGTGCCCGGACGAGCCCATGCATTAATGGAGCTTAGTGTGTGTGTGTGTGTGTGTGTGTGCGTGTGTGTGTGTGTGTCCCAGAACTGTATACGGTATGGCGGTATATCAGGGACTGTCCCTGAGCTGCCGCCATCACAGCAAGAGCGTAGAATACATTTCGTCCCCTCTCCTTTAAAAAAAAAATCTCTCCGTCCATCGTCTCCACCGACCATCCCACCCTTCTTCTGATCTCTGAGGCAGACTCGGCTGTAAAGCCTGCCCAAACACGAGCTGCAACACAAGTACTCGCTCTATAAATGACGCGCTGTGTTCAGTGTCAAGGAAACACAATTTGTGACGTAGACTGAAGGCTTTCACTAAAAGTGCAGATGCCGTTGTAGAAATCTGAAATACTTGAAGAACATGAAATACAGCAGACAAAACAAAAGCAGGTTGCTCTAATTGGTAACGGATGTGGGATGCTTTGACAGTTTGTTCGACTCATACCTGCAGTCTGGACGTATAAAGAGAACTTGGATATTGTGCTCCAAGTGTGCGATCTATAGATTCTCTAGCTGCAAACAGACCCATTAGCCAGAAAAGTTCTTTGGACTTCCACTTTTTTTGTTACATTTCATATAATAGTTTTCCTTTTTCCTGATTGTAATGGTTTGTGACAGTTGGTATTATTGGTATTATTTACTGGTGTGCCAGCCAGTTATTGTCCTGACCAAAGTTATTAATGTAGTTGAGCCAGATACCCGACATGAAGCACAAAGGCTGCGCACCTACAGCTTTATTTTTTTAGCAATTTAGAGCGAGAGAGAAAAAAAGCCACTCCGGTTCTCTGTCACTGTCAAAAACCAAGCTCTGAAGTCTTTAAGTTTAGCAAACCATAAAAGAACCCCCCCCAAAAATGCACCTACGGATTCCACTCGGCCGCACTCAAGGTTTCTGACAATTATTTACACTTGAGCACAGAGCAGAGGGATTAAATCGTCTGACCCACCCAAAGTCACACTTTGGCCGATCAATTTGCTTTTTCTTTGTGCCCGGTGGAAGTTTTGCCAGCAGAGATTGGCAGTGACATTGCGTCTGCTGGACGACCACACGAATGGAGATTGTAAATAGGCATCATATTTTCTGCTGGCAGGAAAACTGCTCCACTTTGAATGTGCGCTGACTTTCAGCCAACCCGCTATTAGCACACAGATACTTCCTGCCTCAGGGTTGGGTCCAAGAAACGCGGCACGTGTGCAAGTTTCACCGGGTCAACTGGAAAAAGAAGCTCACAGCTCTTTGGCTTTCTCACAATCTTTCGCTTTCGTCTCCGTAACCTCCACCCCGCAGCTCCAACCGACGCCATCGGCCTTTTTGCGGCGAGCCGCAGTCTATCACCCTCCCACAGCATAAGACTATTAGACTTATCTTAACCGGAGTTGCTCCTAATTTGGCAGCCTCGCAGCAGCGGGTGTGTAGAGTATTGAACGTTATCAGAGTGAGGCCAGCTCCCTATTTGGCAGGCAGAGGGGCAGCGCCACCACTGTCTGTCTGTCTGCCAGGTTGATTAATAAGTAGTGGCAGAGCGGCTACGCTAACAGACTGGCCTGCTCGGGCGCTTCACAGAAGCTTAATGCCGCACGCACGCACGCACGCACACGCACACACACACACACACACACACACACACACACACACACACACACACACACACACACACAAGATGTTTACCTACACCCAACTACACACACTGATACTCCTTCCGTCTCTCTCACACACACTTGACTTGTTTTCTGCAATATTGCAGCACACTACAGGTTTGCTGATAGCGCAGAAGAGACGTACTAAGTTGTAAATTAGCATAAACAAGACGGGGGGGGGGGGGGGGAGAGAAACACACGCTATCAAACTACCTCTCGCCTCTCGCCTGACATCTTTTTTTTTTTTCAGCAGCGAGGTGTTTGAGTGACATGACACCTCATCAGAGCGGCATTATTGTGAACGCACCATTTCTCTTAAGCAGAGCAGGCAGCTATAACGGAGGGCTCCCTGTTTTTATCCTGCAATTAGATACCGACATGACAACATGACACAGGGAGAGGTACATGTGCGGTGTCACGTGTGACAGCAGACGCGTCATCAGGATTCCCACATGTGAAATCGAGCATCTGCAAACATTTTGTTTGCTTCAGTTGGCGCTCGTTTTCGTACCCCTTTTGAGAAAACTCGGGATAAAAATTATAATGATATAATCTGAAGTCCTCATCCAGTCAGAAATGTGTTTTTGCTTTGTGCCGCTTCACTTCGGATGTTTGACCCTCACTGCGGAATGAGCAGAGTTTGACACTAAGCTTCTGCTGAAGGAGGAACGTTTCTCTGTGCTCACCTTAAACCTCGGTTTAACAAGTGTGCTTATGAGCACGATTGTGTGTCAAATATGGAGTAATGGAAACTTATGTAAACCACAAATTGCATGTATGTTAACAACATTTGGTTTAAATGTTTTACTATATAGACTATTTATAGACAGAAAAAGTCAATGTAAATAAGGCGGGCACAATGCAAACATTTTATTGTCAACAAATCCTCTTAAATGTCAAAATAATGTAATAATGTGATTGTACATATCTCGATTCTTTCTGACACCTTCTGTTTTAATGTGTAAATATTTTTCCAAAACAAATGGCCATTGCATGTTGTTCACAAACATGACTGAAATAGGATCAAACTGTGTTTTTGTTGGGGACTATTTTCAGCTGTGGAGTAATTCACATTTCTTGCACAAATGTGGCCCCACAAAACCACCAAATTAATTCACAATACAGACATTTTCAATGGAAAATCCTCACCAGCAGCACGCACGTCATACCGGATGTCCCTGTCAGGAGCGTCAGAAGTGTCAGACTCTACCAGCTGTTCAGCAGCTGGGTGCGCCCAGCCATTAGCGCAGAGTCACGCCCTCCTCGCTATCCTATCAACTCACTGCTATCTCCTTTAAATGTTCTCCTTCTCCGCCTCTAGCGTCCTGCTGCCGTCTCATGCGACCCGCCGCCTCCCCAGCACCATCCACCTTCTCAGATTCAGCACCCCATCGGCATCTCCAGCAACTCCAGCAGAACCTCAGCCACCACCACCAGTGTCTGGACTCCCCGGGGGGATCTACAGATTGCTGCCGCTCAGGGCAAACACAGCGCGATCTCAATCTCCTCGCGGAGTTCATGCGCCAAATAAATTCTGTGTAACCATGGACTCATTATCTGGCATAATAAAAATGAACTACTAATCACCCACTGTCTCTCCTGATTGAAATATTGCTGCACTTATTAAGGACTGATATGCCCTCTAAGGTTTCCTTACACTCTAACCCTCATCTTGCAGCAACTGGAGGTCTTTCTTCTCCACTCCCACTGTGGCTGTAGAGTGTGTGTGTGTGTGTGTGTGTGTGTGTGTGTGTGTGTGTGTGTGTGTGTGTGTGTGTGTGTGTGTGTGTGTGTGTGTGTGTGTGTGTGTGTATCAATGGTAGCATTACCATGAGCTGCAGGTGTAAACAGTGGTGGGTATCTATCAAGGTGTTTGCTCAGAGTGGGAGGGAGCAAAGCGCGGGCAGGTGGGCGTAGACGCAGCGGGATGCACAAACACTCACTTATTCATGCACACAGCACAAGATAGTACACACACACACACACACACACACACACACACACACACACACACACACACACACACACACACACACACACACAGCCAAATACTAACTCACGGTCTGACCTTAGCGGCCACTTTCCCGGGCTTGCCTACATGGAGTGTGTGTATGCACCTCGCATCCACGACACTAAAATCTTCAAGTCAAGCCAGAAATGTTAGTGCAGTCATTGACTCGGACCTAAACTTTAACAGCTACATAAAAGGCAATCGCAAAATCCGACCACGGACCACTTTAAAAACACAGCAACAGTTGTTTGTGCGTTTATCTTTAGCAGGCTAGACTATTGTAATGGTGCCTTCACAGGTCTCTTTAAAAATTACAAATTAAATCTGACAGCTGCAGCTCGTCCAGGATGCTGCTGCCGGAGTCCTTACAAACACCAGGACATCACACCGGCTCTTGTACCACTGCGCTGGCTTCCTGTGTGTCGAAGAGAAGATAACACTTGTCTGTAAAGCACTAAATGGTTTCGGATCAGCTCGTTCAAATCAGGCCTGAAACATTATTTCACATTATTTACATATTATCATCATTATACATATTATACACATTATTGTTCACTGTGGCTTTCCAATAAACTCAACACAGAACTTATTTTTTATTTGTAACTACTTATTTGCTTGTTCTCGCCTTTCGTTTTCATTGTGTTTTGAATGCAATTTTAATGTTTTCTTAACGTCATTTCTTTGCCCCTTCAAAGCCTTTGAATTGCCTTTGAATCTGAATGGTGCTCTATACATAAAAGTGTGTGTGTGTGTGTGTGTGTGTGTGTGTGTGTGTGTGTGTGTGTTCAGGTGAAGCCTGTGAGGCGACTGTAATTCTTGACACACACGCACACGCACACGCACACGCACACGCACACGCACACGCACACACACACACACACACAAATAAACTATGCCATGCTGTTTTCTCTTTTCTCCTATTGGTAAAAGACGGGTGCCCTCTTCTTGACCTTGTGTGTGTGAGTGTGTGTGTGTGTGTGTGTGTGTGTGTGTATTGGGGGGGAGGTGGGGGACGTTGTTTGACATTGGCTACCCCTGAATCCTCGCTGTGACCGGAGAGCAATGTATCTCATCCTCGTCTGTTGTCCTGAGCCCACAGTTGCCTGGCAACTGGCCTGAAAGAAGCACACCGCTGGAGATGACGCGAGGGAAGACGGCCGGTCCGTCTGTCTTCTCTTCCTCCTCACACTCGCTGCTGTCCTTCTATGCTTCCTCTCAGAATATCCTCTTGAACCTGCAGTTTTTAAGCACTTCCTAAGTGTAGGCCAACTCTATTTGTAACTTTAACCAATTTCAGAGTGTTAAGTTTCACTTTCACACATTTTAGGGAACAAGGCTTCCTCTCTTATATTGGTTTACTCTTATTATGCCTCCTCACTGCTGAATCCAAAACATTCCAATAATGCATTGATGCAAGTAATGATGCAAGATTTGCAGGTAATCAAGTATTTCGCTTTCATACTACACACTCTGGACTAAATAATGATGTTATTCTGCTGTCTATGAATGTACCATACAGCAAAGAGCACATATATAACTAATGGATATAATGTATCACAAAAAAATACAAGGTAACTTAACTTATCTGTTTGTTTCGTGAAGGAAGCATTTTATTTTTGTGATATGTATTTTTAATTTATACAACAGCTGTATGAAAGGTTTGTTTGGTTCGAAACTTTTCATTCATTCAAACTAGCAAAAACATGGAAACCCTCATTCGTGAAAACGCAACGCAAAGTGTAACGTAACCATTCAACTGTCTTCACTAAATCCTTTCCTGTTTCCTTGCTTCCTTCTTCACCCCTCTCTCCTCTCTCCTCTCCTCTCCTCTCGTCTCCTCTCCTCTCCTCTCCTCCCCACTTGACTCGCTGGAAGCCTGCTGTCTTAGCGCTGAGGGCAGCACTTTGTCACGTCCCTCATACATATGCAACACACTCCCCAGGTGAGAGAGAAAGAGAGAGAGAGAGAATGGGGAAGAGAAAGACTGAAGTGAGGTAATGAGGAGAAAAGTAATGGAAGAAAACAAATGGAGAAAGGGAAAGGGAAAGGCACAGAAGAGGAGGAGGATATAGGGAGGTGAAGAAGACGGGAGAGATTAAGATGGAGAGCGCAAACATTTGATCAGGACAAAGAAATGTCAGGGAGAGAGAGAGCAGGAGTGGACAGAAGTCAAAGCCATTAGCCTGCAGGCTTGGTGCTGCTGCTGTGTGTGTGTGTCTGCGCGGTTGGTAGGTTGGTAGGTGGATGGAGACATAGTTGTATCCCGGGGCCAGGCCAGCCAGGTCTGTTGTCGACCTATCCCCTCTCGTTCTCTCCAGCACTTAAGATGGATGGTGGAAAGAGCCGGCTAATCACGCGCTCCGCTGGCCAGGACACGCACACCTGAGGCCAATGGACACATGCAACTGCAACAGGTGTTGCACAACCCTGAGGAATGGTGTGCATCATTCTGTAGGGTCCTGGACGGAGCATATAGTGCCCTATGGTTGCATAAACATAACCACAGGCAGGACACAGGAGGTGGAGCCCGTGTGTTTTGCGTGTTGTACAATAATATAGCACTTACAACTGGGAAAAACACAACACATTGGTTAACATAATCCATACAGCTTTGCGTTTCCTATAGAGCAAATTAGTGGTCAACATTTATGCCTGCTCCCGGCTTCATTTGCAGAAACTCCACAGGAAGGAGAATTGATGCAAACACTCTGCTGTTCTACAAATGCATCCACTCACACTTACAGACCCGTCCCTTCCTCCCACTACCACAAGATAATATTGGGCTTGCTGCTAATGTATCTGCTCTGAGAGCTTTTGGGAGAGGCTGATTTCCCTCCTCCCCCTCCCTCTTCCTCTCATCCACGCAGACGAGAGATTCAAAGTCCCACCATCCGTCTCTTATTTCAGCGTGTCAGAACTCAGAGTTATTAGTCTGCTAATTACCTCTCAGAACCCCTCATTTACCCCCAGAATCCAATCGCTCTCTGATTATAATGAGAAAATTATGATAGAGCGCATTAAAGATAGAATATGGGATTGATTGGTCCGCAACGAGACCGGGAGGCGAGAAGAGAGCGGGACAAGTGGGGGAGAAAAAATAAGATAAAGATGAGGCTGGGGATGCTCAACGACAAAAGCAAAAGAAGCTTGGCTGGCCAAAGTATTAAGCGACAGAAGAAGAGGAAATAATCGAGCAACATCACAAAAAAAGAAAAGAAAACACACCATCATCCCGACTGAGAACATGCCCATGGAAGACGAGTTAAACCAAGAGACAATACAGAGACGTGTATACAGTAGGAGAAGGTGTTCAAGCCGTGGGACTGAATGGCAGCAGATTGGTTGGGGTGATTTAATCACTTGTAATTATGGAAAGTTTATTCACACACAGCCCTTTTTCCTGGCCATTGGCTGGGCTTACACATTTACCATATTCATGTACGAATACACACAACCTGTCTTTATCTGATGGTCTGAGGCTAATGTTCCAGCTGAATAACATCCATAACCACACGCACACACACACACACACACACACACACACACACACACACACACACACACACACACACACACACACACACACACACACACACACACCTTTCTCCCTGAAGGTATAGGTTTCCCATACAGAGTAATGAGAGATTGCTATCTCTAAATTCTATAACTTGTGGTGTCGACATGTGCGCATGTGGGTGAGGCTGGAACGATATTAGAATGGTGTGTCTCCACAATGGTGGAAGATTACGATTTGTAATAGCCGCTCGAAGGGGAGTTAATGGTGTTTTAGTGACAGCGTCCACGCTGGGGAAGGCGCAGATGGACGGTGGTGCTGGTGGCGATGGGAGTGTTAATGAGGAAGTAGGCTGACTAGGTGGCTGTTTGTGTGTGTCTGGGATATACATATTACATTGCATATTTGTATATTGTTGTTGTTGTTTTTTTGTCCTCATGCATGATAAATAAGTGTGATGACATTATTAAGCTACGTGCACGTCGCCTCCTACAGACAATACATATAATCAGAACATCCATCTCCCTCTCACCATCCTGCGGAAGTCACCATGTTAACAGCAGCTGATAATGACGGGCAGATTGCGCAGCCATCCCCATACTCTTCCGCTACGTACCTTCTTTCCTCCCTCTCAAGGCCTCTGACCCTCCCAGCATCCCCATCTTACGATAAGCGAAATCTTAAGCACATTTTGACCGTGTGGAGAAAAAAAAACACACACAAGAAAAATGTGCTGCCATAAGCAGTTTGGGCAGGTGGGCGACGGAGGGGGTGTCTGGAATTGAAGTGGGACAACACTGAGATAACATTGGGGAGGTGTATATGAGCGTGGGTTATTTATTTTTTGGGGACGGGTGGGAGGCGGAGGTGGAAATGCTGGATACGCGTCCTAACAAAAGGCTTTGTGCTCTCATTGTTTTCCTTGCAGGGCAAACAGGGTGTCTGTGGAAAGGCCGATAAGAGCGGAAAAAGCACGCTTCCATGAAATAATATCCCTTTCCGACCAGGACTGGAGGTGGTATACTGTATGTGTGTGTCTGCTTATGTATGGTTGGCAGAGAGAGATGAGAGCATTAAGCCATCCTAATACTGTTGTTTTCTTTGGGGAGTTTGCACTGATACAGCGTACATCCACATTTCCATTAGCGCATTCGCAGGATTAGGTGCCGGGTGGACGGTATATCAGCGCTGATAAGATGACTTTGACTGGCATGTTTCATAGGATTACGCTGCGTGCCGGCATCAACCTTATTTAGATAACCTCTGCATTACGGAGTATGCAGTTTTACTCTAAATACTCACGCAGCAGGGCTACAAGTACAAGCTAAAATGATGCCACGGCTTGATAGATGATATATGTTTTTCATTTCCTGCCTACAAAATGATTTCCGGTGTTTGGAAGAGTTATGCTCAGCGTGACCCTGTTGGTGAAAAGATCAGGGGGCTATTCAGTTCCTGCACCGCGATGGCTATCCGCCGCAGATGACCGTGATGATAAAGATGCTAACGATAGCCCGTAGTCCACGCCCGGTTAAGCGAGCGTGCCTAATCCACAACAGGTCAGGATGAAACACTTCCCCCGTGTGCCGCCTGACACTGCAGCGAGAGCGATGATGACCTCACTGTATGGATTACTTTTCAACAGGGTTTCTTGTGACGTTGATCAGAGCATGCTAAAAAGAGGGGATGGAGGGTGCTGAGCAAATGAAAGAGGCAGAGGCAGTCGATGCACCATTAGACTTGCTAATTGTTTTTGTGTCCGAGCTTGAGTTATAGCACAGCGAGCGGCAGAGAAGATCACACTTTGAACAATGTGAATGTATCTATTTGTGTGCGAGTGGTGGCTGTGTCAAGCTCGGGCAATGGTGGAAAATACAGCACTCATTTAATGACAAAGATTAAAAAAAAGTGGCAAAGAGAAAATAGATCTCTACAAAGTGATCTATATGAATTACAAACAAACCTGAACGAAACGAGAAACCTGTTTGCATTAAATATTAACACCCTATTTAGTGCCTGCATCTTCACAGAGTGCCTTGTCTTCATGTTGTAGGTTTTGACACAATACTGGACTTTCCAGGTGTATTGATTCCATCGACTTACTGCCGTCAACTTCACATAGGTGATCTTCATCTATCTGATCATGTGACTTTGTTAACCATCAGGCTGCGCCAGTAAGGATCTACGCACGTCGTATTAAAGGGAGCGAACGCTTCTTCAAACCTGTATTTTCATACGTGTAATTAATTAAGATCACATTGAGATATGTTTTCCTGTACAATTAAAAGGGTAGCTTTTCTGTTCATCAGTGGCATAACAGCCACATTCAAACATGAGCCTCAAAGCTTTGAAAAATTTACATTAAACCAGCGATTCCCAACCTTTTACGGCTGGCGACTCTAGGTGGGGCTTCTTGTCACGTTGAAGATGTCTCCGAGTCGTTCCCCTTTAAACCTCTCACACGGTCCCATTGAAATAACGGTTCCAGGCTCAAAGACATCAAATTATCCAATATTGTGAGGCAATTACAAGAGAAAAAAGAAAACTATTTTGTGTAACAGAACTGAGTTTTGTCTTTTTTCTACCCCATTAATCGTCTCATGACCCTTCAGATTTATCTTGTGACCCCCGACCCTCTTTCAGGAACCGCTAGGCTAAACTACAGAACTGCCTCCAAACATTGACCCAGCTAGCACTAACATTAACCTTTTTCCGAACCTTGTTGATTAGCTTACTATAACCATAGTCACTTCTTTTTGTGAACTTTTTGTCAACAGATCCGGCAAAGAACGCAGATGGACCTTTTATGTGGGATTTTGCAATGACATTGCTGCAGTGAACCCTACAAGTCAAGAGTTCTCAACAAGGAGTCATGGCAATAGCTGACGAAGAAATTAAGAAAACTCATTAGCTTTTAGCGCAGAAATATATATGTGCAAACATACTCCCTGAAAGACAAAGGACCCCTTGGTGCTGGCAGATGGAGCTCTAACTAGATAACCAAAGGGACATGAGCCCCTCAATGTGCTAATTGCTTTCTTCGACTCCACTTGTCTGCTCATTCCTAGCATCCGATCGGTCAGCGGAGTCCAGTGGGGGATTTCAAGGATTCTTCGGCGTTTCATTTCGTTAACAACAACAACATGTAACAACATGGTTGGCCTCAAGAGGGGGCGAGACAGAGAGGAGGCGAACAGGATACGAGGATACAAACAAGCAAAGTGAAATAAAGAGAGCGGTGCCTTGTTAAGGGGCGCATCATTGGGTTCACAACCGAGCGCAGTCGGGATGAGAACGTTTGGTCGGCAAAACAAAGCGTTTTCAGACGCGGTACATCAGAAGGGGAAAAACATCTCCCTCTCTAAGTCTAACAGGGCATTCTACTGGACTGGGACTTAACGAGGGAAGCATTCTGACCTGAAAGGGCTCTTTCGTTCGCCAACTCTGGAAAACATTAATGCCAAAGCGGTCACCGTTTGTTTTCCGGAACGTCTTCTCTTTTCAGCGCTCCAAAATGACCACCATCTCCGACCTCATGGAGACTGACGGGTGCTTTGCATAATGGACATTAATGTCCCTGTGATAAATATCTCTGAAATACTCTCTCTCTCTGTATTTGTCGAGTCACTGCTCAGGGTGACTTGTGGTGATCTAGTGTCGCTGTATGGTGATGCAATTCTGACAGGTAGTGCAGGGCCTTTTTCCAGCGCGACCTGTCTGCACTCTCTGCGCTGATTATGAGGCACCTTGCCGAGAAACACAGACACACACACACACACGCACGCACACACGCACACACACACAGGCAAAATGTCAGGATGCACACTACTCGTCATTGGTGAATTGAAGAGGACAAAGAACAGCGCTTTGCCTCAATTTAGTTGATTACACCTCTTTTCCTATTTTCCTTCCCTGAAAGTGTGTCTCTGTGATGCTACTCTGCCAGTGAATGAGCCAGCCAGCCACCTGGAGGAATATGGAGAGAAAGTAGTGCGCGAATGGCAAATGCCACTCAGCCAGCCAGTGGAACCTTTTTTTATTAATTCATCACTCCCAATCCGAAATGAAGCAGTGGGCAAGGCTGAGGGGCAAACAAATTCCACTCGCTCAGCAATATTATTATCATTACTAATAATGTGGGATAATTATAGCTATATGCCTCGGTCTACCCCTTCTGCATCCCTCCAGCACACCCCCTCCTCCTCTTCCCCCTCCGCCTCCTCGCTCCTACCAGTACCTGAATTTATAAATTAAAAAAGGCAGCTCTACCGTAGGCAACGTCAACAGCTCAGGAGTTTGCCAGGTCTCTCGGCCGCCTGGCTGGAACGACAGTTCCAGTGGCTTCGCCCCGTTCATCCGGGGCCCGATTCATAATTAATGGAGGTTATAATTGCAAAGCGAGAGCATCGGAGACAGACAGCGAGAGAGCGAGAGCGACAGAGAGAGAGATGGGTGCAATAATGAAAATTAAAAAAACTCTCACACACACACACACACACACATACATGTGCACAGTTGACATTTAGCCACCCCTTCCATTTCTTATATCATTAACATTTACACGCGAACACACACACACACACACACACACACACACACACACACACACACACACACACACACACACACACACACACACCGAATGGCTAATGAAATCCCTGTCCTCTGCTCCTCTGTTTGAAGGTCTCTTATGCAGAGAGTGAAGAGGTCACAAAGATTCAACTTTGTTCTCAAACTGAAGTGAAACAGAAAACCACTCTGGTGTACTGGGTCCGAGAAGTTTGTATTCCTCTTTCTTTACGTTTTCAGGACCTGTCTCCTCAATTAGCTTCGTTTGTGAGGGGGATATGTTTATGTGCACGCTAATTATATACATTTTCCTAATGATGTTGAGTGGGAATCTACAGGATGTCATGTAAATGACTAAACTGCATGAATCAACCTATGACAACAGATGTCCTTTTGAAAGCCTTTCAGTCTTAAGTGGCTTAAGACTGAAAGGATTCATTGAGTTTATTATGATCCATTAGTTGTTACTGTGGTAACAGCTATTCTTCCTTCCTGTCCACAGGCAGAAAAGCACACACAATATATACTGGTTGTTAGTGGATGGTATAAGGATGAATAATAATATATTATTTAGCTATATTTAACTTGCTACATCCTCTTTACACTTGTTACCAGCTGTGCTAAATCATGATTTTGACACCTCTACTCGATTTGTACCAATCCAAGACCATTAATCTCTTTTTTTTCCCAAACTTCAGGTTACGTTACTTCAAGTAACTTATAACTTTATATTGCATCGCCTTGTTACTTCCTGAGTCCCTACATGGTATCTGCTGCAGCTCAGTTGTGCAGTTACAAATCTAAGGTGCACACGTCAGATATGGTAACAAAGTGCTTCTCAGATGGTCTAAAGCTGGATTTCCAACTCTAAGGTGCTGACATCCTTATTCTTAAAGGTTATAGAGGGAAATGATATATGTTATTAAAGGTGCTGGGTGACTGATGAAATATATCAGCATTTCTTTAATGCGAATACTAACTGGAATTACCGCCTCATGGTCAAGTTGCAGTTTGCCACGGTTCTGTTCAAAATGTCATCCCTCCATCATTTTATCTTATTAGACATTTGTGTGAAATAGTCAAAATTAGGATATGAATTCTTAAGTTATGCTTATTACATTGACCTTTAACCACCAAAATATAATCAGTTTGTCCTAGAGTCCAAGTGGATGTTTGTGCCAAATGTACAGACATTCCCTAAAGGCGTTCCCGAGATATTGTGTTCATGATAATGGGAGGAAGGGACGTCCGGACGGACAACCTTTTACCCAACGGTCATGGCTGTCGCCAGCAACGATGCAAAAAACCCCACACAAACACCATAATCGCAAAAGCAGCAAAATCATGTTAAGACAAGAACAGCGGTTAATTATCACCACAAGCAAAGGTCTTGTGAAGATGTGAAAGTCCTATTAAATGTGAGAAACTGCATTCTGGAACCCTGAGTCTTTTTGCTGAAAACACATCTCTTCAACCTCAATCAGCCTCCTTTTCAAGGCCAACACGCTCCATTCAGATTTCTCGGTGACTTACTTCATCAACTGCCTCTGTATTTACCAAATGCCAGCAGGGAGAAAACAAAACAATGAAGTAACCTTAGATTTCTCTGACTTCTCCGCCTTCGCTGTCAATGGTGGCGAGGCAGTGATCCATTGAAGCTGGGAGGTGCCTTTGCCGTGGATATGAATTAGAGCGATTCAGAATTCACTAGTAACCTTGGGAAAGGATGATGGAGGTGATGGGAGGAGTGGAGAAAGAACGTCAGCGTGAGGGACGGAGGAGTGCAGACATTGATTTCCGCCATGTTAGGGTCAGCTGAACATGAGCACGGACGTGGCCATGGCTGGTTTAGTTCACATCACAACCTCGTCTTGGTGATTAGAAGTCACGGGCGGAACAATGAGCCAGAGGTAGGGATGGAGACAGGATGTGTGTGGGAGATCCGTGCGGGGACGCAGATTGAGTGCCTCTCTGTGATTCCATGACAAGGTAATAAGCAGGTACACATAATTGGGTCAATCTTTCCTCTTTATTGCACCCACTCTTAGTATGGATGACTGAACTTTGATTAAGAAACACTTGGAGGCATGTCTCTGTCCTTTGAATAAAAGAGGCACAGTCAAACTTCTTTTTTACATTTCACAGCATTAAGGCCTTTAACACACCGGTGGAGATTTTCTTCTTGCGATTCATTTGCACGTCAACATATATTTTCAAACTGTTGAAGAGTGCTTTTACACAGAACCGTATAAAAAAAAAGTAGAACACAGTTGATTTTTATGAGCTTTCACACATTGAATATTAGCATCAACTAGTCAGATTGTGTGGATCAGGCATATTCAAAACCTACACTACAGTGTACAACAACCCAGGCTGGAGGCTCCAGTCTCAAAAACCAAGACGGCAAATTCTATTACTCTTTTTAAACCTGACAAAGCCAGCTAATACCAGACCCAATCGTTTTGTTCTTACCTTCTACAGTAAAAGCCAGAGACATATACACTGCGTTCCTGTTCACCAGAGGCAAATTCCCTCAGAGCATTTCTCTAAACGTAAAACTCAATGAAATAGCTTACATAACCTAATACAACAATTGAATGCTCTATTCAACCCTGTTATTGGAAAAGTGTTACGACTGTCACAAATTCGCACTGCTGTCGATATGGATAGTTTTGATGCAAAATATGCCACCAACAACTTTCTGATGCTGGTGAACATTCGTGGTTGAGAGTGAAGACTATATGCAATTTACAATTGTTAAATTATTAAGTCAGGAATTTACAAACTTATAACCAGCGTTGCCTTAAAAGTTGCTCGACCTCGTAGAGGGCAGTTGAAAAACAATCTCGCCACAAGGTCCACGAAGTAGCTGTTCTGGAGCTTGGCAGTACAGTCTCAACTTGTAAGCGCTCACAGAGGCAGCAAGAGTGGGACCAAAAAGTGTGATTGTTCTATCATCCCTACCAAGTCCTCTTTGGACTACGCCAAACAAAACCTTAGCAGTTAGGGCCTGTGTCCATACAGCATTCCTTTCTGAGTGTCTTTTTACGATATTTCCCATTGAGGAGAGAGCGTATGGCATGAGGCCACCCAGTTTCGTTTTCTGTGCAGCCGCTCCGTGCCCTTATAGTTGAAAATCTCTTTTCAGAAAAGAGCTGGCGATGTCACTGTAGAACATGGAGGAGAAGCTTGTTTTGTCCGTGCTTGTCTGTCCTGAGCTTTATATGTCCGACAGACCCTATCATAACAAAGACCAAAAAGCACATGTGTGGGAAAAGATTCGCCAGGAGGACACTGAATGTTGCTGGAGAGTGTTGAGCTTGTATTGCAGCATGCGTTGCCCCCAACGGATCGTCCTCCTTGCTCTAACGTTACGGCTATCAGATTGAGCGCCGATAGCGCATCCATACAAAGTATGAGGGCAAACATCCTGCGGTTGGTGCTCAAAACTATGTCAAACAAATAGACAGTAGCTCAAATGGATAAGAAAAGAAATGGGGCAATGCTAGGTTAGAGTAGTGATATGTTGTCAAAATGTTTTTTTATTACATTTTTTTTTTTTAAAGTGCTCGGAGTGCCTTTTCGATTAAATGCTGGGATGAAACGCTCTGCAGGCACAACAGACGTTATGTGGACACAAGCCCTTAGCCGTTACAAAACCAACATCTATTTTTGCAGTTGATTAATAAGGCTTTGGAAGGTAGAGACAAATTATGTTACCCTGCAGATAAGGGGGGTCAAATAAAAAAACAGAAAACTAACAACGTACAGGATCTTGTAGTTTTATTTTGAGGACATATTGGGAACGCACCATTTCTGTTGTCCTCAGAGAGAAAAGCTACACACTTTCGATTCCCATGAGGAAAAGCTCTGTCTTTGCTGGCAAATATGCGATCATTCCCCCATCCTTCCACTTTACTGCTTTGAATTGTATTTGGTTTAGGTAATGAGTTACATACACAGAAGTTGAGTGATTGATGGGTGGACAGATTGGCTAGGACATGCATTTGGGAAAGGAGTGTCTGAAGCATTCACACTGTCAAGTCAACAGCAATTGAACCAGCCTGAACATCAAGCGCCTTCTCGGCTCATTCCCCTGTGTGGCTGGTTGAAGATATGACACACCTTTGTATTCTTTGACGAGTGTCTGGAGTGGTTATCTTTCTGTCCTCCTACCCCTCTTCCCCGCAGATCGATCCTTCCACTGGGACACCTGAGGCAATCAGGAGGTGTTGATTGGTGTCCCTTTCGCTTGCCTGATCCGTCCTATCTCTTCTCGTCAACTCTGATACTTCGCATATACTCTCTTGCTCTCCAACTCTCCTCCTCTCATTGCCGTCCCTCATCAGCCTTCTTTCCTCTTTCCCAATCACTCTCACTGATAACTCACTCCGATGCCCTCTTCTCTCTCCGTCTTTCTCTACACCCAAGATTACTTCATCCCTTCACAGTGTGGTCTCTCACGTCTTGCAACCCTCAAGGACCATTGAGCAACATTGACCCATGCTTCTTAGAAGTGCTGCTGTTCATCCACATCCTCGATCAATGCATTTATAGTTGCTCGGGTTACAATAAACTTGCTTAACACAGCTAAATCTCGCCTTGAGAAACATTCCTTTTTGGCAAGGCGTATGACTATTTGGGATATGATGCGAGGCAAACTCAGACAACTTATAAATCACTGGGATAACAGTTTGGGCTGATGAAAGGAACCTTGTATACCTAGAATCCAATACTTATTTTCACTGAACAGAGCCTGAACTCATCATAATGTAACTGTCCAGAACCTTGGTTCTAGTCCTGTCAATTTAAACACGGACTGCTTGTTTACAATGTAACAATATCAGAAATTGGCAATTTGAAAAACATAAATGCTGATGTCTCGATCGCATATTTGACTGAATATTGGTGACTAACGATCGTCAGTAAAATATTACTTCACACTCCAGTAGTTCACGTTAAACTGTGTAATTCATACGCGGGGGGAGGGGGTCCATACCACAACTCAATAGCAGGTCATTTTTTTTAATTCAAGAAATTGTGACATTTAAAACACAAAGTTATATTTGAAGAGCTTCAATAGAGTTCAGAGTTGTAGGCACACACTACACTTGTGTTTTTATCTAAAAGTTCAACCATTGCCACTTTTGGACCAATCTGGAATACAAAAGCAGATTTCATATTGGTCTTGATTAAGTTTAACTGTTCGATATTAGAAGATGCTATTAATCATCTATTGAGCATAGAGGATGTTACGTCTTATCGTAGTTAAAAGATAATCAAGAAGACAACAAAACAATGCTAACAAGATGTGGGATAGTAAAATCAATACAGTATTGGATTTGCTTTCTCAGAACATCTTAAATACATTGATCACGAGTTAAATCATTTGCAGGGTAATGGTTAGAAGGTATTATTGTATCGAGCATGTCAGGTGTGAATTTCTATTTAGTTGCAGTAAAACAGAAGACCAAAAACAAGCACAACAACCAAAATCCTGAACAAGATAGGTATGAAATGAAGTCATACAGGCACTTAATCTGGCAGCCACTAGATCAGGATATAGAGACCAGATCCATGACCCAGAAATACTGGGTAAGACATATTCTCCTGTCTCCTGTGGGATCACACCCCATCTCCATTGATTGGCATTGATCCCGTGCGTCATTGTGTGCGTCATTGTGTGCGCACGCATGCGTCTGCCAGTTTGTAGCTGTGAAGAACGGCATGAGATTTACTGTCCAACAGATTCATTGTGTACTCTATATGTCATTAGCCAGATATTTCGGCCTGAGTATGTGTGTATCATCAGCTTGTTGTTTGTGTGTGTGTGTGTGTGTGTGTGTGTGTGTGTGTGTGTGTGTGTGTGTGTGTGTGTGTGTGTGTGTTGGATGCATAGGCAGAGTGAAATGTGCAGTGGTGTGTCGTCCTCTGATTGCTTGGTTCTCCTCCACCCGGCTGCACTGTCAGTCACAGTAATGGGAAGGGAAAGCCGGGGCTAAACAGCTGCTAATGGGAGATGACTAGGGAAACCTTAGCACTGTCCTCGCTAACCGCTAATGCAAACCAATGAAGGAGCACTGTCCAGACTGATGCTAACAGCTAATTCAAAGTAATGATGAGGGAAAACTCTGCTAATGCTAACACAAGATAGAAAAATTAACACTGTCAGCACTTATGTTCACCATTAATTTAAACAAGGGGAAGTGTGACATTTGCTAATGCTGGTGTGCAAACTAATGCAACTGGAAAGATAACAGCAGCACTGGCCTCAATAATGGCTGCAGATGACACCAATTAGCATGATTATAATCATAATGTGATGCGTTATTGATTTATCTTCTGAAACTCTCTTTATTCTTGCCCTGTCCAACACGAGGTCAGAGGTCAGGGTCAGGTAACAGTGCCACCTCAGCATTTGTATCACTTTAAAGGGAAAGGGGCAGGTAGGACCTGGTGCATGGCTGTAATGAGGGGAATTTATTTGGACGTGCAGGGTTCAGGAAATAAAAGTCATTTTTTTCTGAATTAGACAATGATAGGTGACAGCTATCATAGCTGCTATCGTAGCAGCTGAAGCACTTTCAAAGACAGAATGAACATGAAAGATCTGCTCTTTTGATAAAAGATGAAATTGAAAGAAGAAATCTTTACTACAACTTCAAAAGTGCATTTTGGTGCAAAACATCCAATCACAGAGTCTACAATTCCGCTGTGTGCACACCCAACAGTAAGCAAAAGATTTCAACCTGAAAAAAATACCTGAAAGATGTTGGATCAGTTCTGATGAATTCTGTGTTTTTCATTTGCAAAGATGAAGCGTTTTGATTTTGCTCTAATTGTTGTCAGTGAGTGTCTTCTTATCTACTCAAAGGGAAAAGTTGAAGAAATTAAATGAATAAGTTTGTAATGTTGGGAAATATGCTTATTCGCTTTCTTGACAATAGTTAGATGAGAAGATTGATACCACTCTCCAATCGCTTCAATAAATAAGAATCTGGAGCGGAGAGGCCGTTAACTTAGCTTAGCATTAAGACATACATGCAGCTCCAAAGTTCTCTTTCAGTGTTTCTCAAATGGAAATACTTTGAAATATTGCATGGGGTACGCCATATTTTTTATAAAAATGTTAATTAAAAACAATATTAGTAATGCATAATTCCTAAAAGTGATATAAACACATTATCTATTCAATATTCTGATTTAGAATGCAATCTTGAATTGCCATAACTTGCCAACAAATGCAATCATCTCAGTTACGTTTCTCCAGTTAAGTTTTGAGTAAACAAATATTTCAGTTATTGTAAAATGTTTGCGGACCACGGCACTAATTAACACATTATTTTTCATTTATTTAATCCATAGAACAAAGAAATTTGTGAACCACAACTTTATCCTAAGCAAACCGTCTCTTGACCAAAGCTTGCACTGCACTTTACACATGTTTTTTTGCGCTATAAATTAAATGATTTGACTGTACTGTGATGAAATACACCAATCCTGGTGTTCATGTTGACATTTCTTCCTAAGTGTATAACAATCTGTATCACATGGGTTGAAAACACAGCATCTACTGATTCAAATCTGCCCTGAACCTTGGAGGTCACTGCAGACATGGAGTCGCCCGGTTGGGACTGATCTATGTCACTAAATGTTTCTAAGAATAGAATTGTAACGCCCACTGAGCAATTCCTGCCTCACACATCCATGCACGCCTCAGCCCTTTGCCCTCTTTATAAGCATTTTATTTTTTAAACGATTCAGTGGGTGGAGTTAGGCTCATACCTGCGGATAACTTTGCGCTTTGAGGGAGGGACAAGAGAGTGATATTGATCTTTCAATCTAAGAAAGCGAATAAGCGTAACAGTCTTAACATAAATCTATAGTTTCATTTTCAAGGCGTCATCATAAAAAGGAGAAATAAAAGAAAACTTAAAAAATGTGAGTTCCCACTGAGGAAAACGTAACCAGTGGCTTCCGCCACCACACAACTCTGCTGTCATTGTTAAGGTAGTTAGTAATTAGGAAAAAAAATAGTTATTACAGTATGTTCCCAATTGATGGCTGCATTAAAAGCTCAGTTAGAAAAACTCAACACCTCCATTGGGAATATGTTGCAACGTTATATTGTAAAGTTTATTGAATTGAGCTCAACAGTGATTCCATTCCACGTAGGAGCATTCTCTTTATTGAATATAATTATATGCGAGCTGATGCAGACTGAAGCTGATTCATTTTTTTACGAGGGTTTATCCTGTCTCATCAGTAACTGCTGAAGTCTAAGCACTTGTCGAAAACATTAGTGCTGTGTACCTGCAAATAAACACGTACAGGATTAGCAATACATTTCAGATGAGAACGAGTTTCATCTGAGAAAGAGTGGTTTGAAGTTTGGAGGAGCTACATATAGAGCGGCAGATAGATGATAGATTAGAGGGAGAAAGACAGGAGGAGTGCTAAAGATTAATGAACAGACGGACCGCTTGTAACGCGAGCAAATGAAGATGAACGATCGCTAGGTTCAGAACGAACGGATCTTTTCATTAGGAAAAAGTACAAAAACAGAAAAGAAATGGAGAAAAAAAAAGATGAAGAGAGTGACGAATGAGGGACAGAGTATGGATGATGCCGTTGGTGTGTGTGTGTGTGTGTGTGTGTGTGTGTGTGTGTGTGTGTGTGTGTGCGCAAGAGGAGGAGACAGATGAACTGATAGAAACGGAGACAGAAGGACAGCTATTAGGGGTTGAGACATATGCATGGCAACGAGAGAGGACAGGGAGAGCCGCTGATGGATGGGAAGGCCAACGCGGGGTTACAGGGGAGGAAGAAAAGATGACAACGGCTGGATGGGAGCGCGAGATAGAAGAGGAAGAGAATGGCGAAGAGGGCGAGATCACAGCGAGGAGAGTGAGGGCGGATCAGGAAGGGCAGAGAGTTGAGGGGAGCTGCCTCTTAGAGAGGAAGATGAGGAGGAGGAGGAGGAGGAGGAGGAGCAGGAGGAGGAGCAGGAGAGGGGAGGAAGGTGTATTCGCTTGGACAGGCTGTCATAACGGGAGCTGACTGCTCATCCTGATGCTCTGAACTGGCCTGACCCACACTGCTGAGGACGCGCATGGGGGGGTAGAAAGAAAAGAGGGCATGGAGCGATGGAAGAGGAGATGAGGACGAGGATGAAGGAAAGGTGGGGATGAAGGAGAGATGGCAAACTGTGAGAGAAAGTAGGAGGCTTCACTTTGAGCTTTACTTTGAGCTTTGACCTCTGACCTGCCTGGCTTTGGATACGACAGAGATAGTGAGACGTACAGAAGGGTGGACGGATGAAGAAGTAGGCTGGTCTTGTCTCAACGGATCTACTTACTTTGTGGCAGGAGGGCGACGCAGAGAAGAAAAGGGGGCGGGACGTTGGAGAGAGGAGTAGGCGGCTGGTCCGGCCTGACTGTTACAAGAGTCGCACTTTCGAAAAAGTTGCATCGAATCACACAACACAGAAAAGTAACATGTTTGCTCGGTGGTGTCGCATGTAGGAAAGGGAGTCAATATTGGAATTGATACTCAAAAAAAGTATTCATTACCCGTGCCTACAGAAAGTACAGGTGGCTGTGAGAACAAAGTGCTAATTTGAGTGTGGAACAACATTTTGGGAAAATAACCGACCCCCATGCAATGCTGTGAGTCCCAGTTGAAAGCTCGAAAAGGCTAGTAAGTGGACCTTTGGGCGTAAATTATGTTAAACGAAAAGAAAATTGCTATTAAAGTAGACATTCTTTGACGTAGTTTGGCTGCATGTGTGGAATCTGCATGTAATTCAAAGACTTTGAGACAGAACCTCCTACAGAACGCCCTACAGAACTAAGTTCAGCGATGGAGCAAGTTAACTTTTCTAATTTTTTGCAGTAGTGAAACAGCTGAGTGCTTCATCGACTGAGAGTATGAGGACTCATTAGAAGTAAAAGGAAATTAGAAAACAATCGCGGGTAATGCTTGTTGAATATTTCAACTTCAATCTGGTATTCATGGGGGCAGATAACAACAGTAACAACTTGTTTTTTTTCTTCTAAATTATAACTAACGACTGAAGTGGTAATTTAATTTTCTTGGAGGGATTTTCTTGGATTTAATTTTCTCTTTTCACAGACAAACCACTTATCTGGAAAATGCGTTTTATTTATTCGAGAGAAGAGAAATAAATGGATAAAGGGATGGCTGATGTAAAAGAACAGACACAGGAAGGATGGAAACGGAAGAGCTGATGTAAGATAGAAAGGTGTGAAGTCACACTGAGGAATAACAGAAGAAAAAGAGGGAGGATGGAGGATGGAGTTTGGGAGGCTGGCTGCTGGAATAAAAGGTGGGGTTGGGCTGACTGAAGCTTGGAATAGAAGGAATTCCTGGTGGAGCTCTATGCAGTGCTCCTCACAACAGAGGTAAAGGAAGATAGAGCCTGTCCCCGCTATTCTTCCTCACATGAACAGCAATTCTGCCAGGAAATCCATCACAAGGCAATATTGTGTGATTGTGTAGAATGAGAGCGGTACGTAATCTTACTCTTAGTTTGGGAGTCAAGATGTTCTTAGAGCATGAATGTGAACGCGCACACGCACACACACACACACACACACACACACAGTAAATGAATAATGTTGGCGGTGTAAGGGCTCCTTGGAGTATTTCACATCAGCTGCATTCAAGTCATACATTATCGATGGTATATCAAATGCATTATTGAAGTGTGTAGTAAGCGGCAAGTGTAAGGAAGCAAAATGTGCCCCACGTGACTCATAAATGCTTTATGTCATGTCAGTTCTGCATGTGCCGTGTGCTTGTTTCCTGGTTCAGCCTTCTGTGTGAACGGACTTGCAGTTGAAGCTCCTTTGAAATAAATGTTTCCTATTAGTTGCCCAAAGCAAACGTCTTCAACTCCAAAGGTTGCAGTATTTTGAGGATCTGCTGACATTTACAAACCAAAAAGGTAGAAGAAGAAAAAAAAAACACTGAGAAATAAATAATAAACAAATCCCCTCATTTTATTCCCATATTCGGCTGCACCCAATGTAGGGCACTCACATTGAGGACGGGAGGTAAGAACACTGCCAAGTTGTCAGATCAAGTGCCAATTCCAATTTGCTTTTTCTACCACTCACATCTGCTCAAAGAACACTTGGAGCCAGCTAATTTCCGCAAAGTCACCCAGACATCTCCTGTTTACATGTGTAAGGCAAGATCCGCCGTTTGATCCTATTTTATTGAGAAAAAAAAAAAATACAACGTTTCGACACTTTGTTCATATACAAGGATCTCCCCTTTTACATCTGTGGGCATGTACAGACGATAAAGTAGAACTGAATGTTGATTTGTATCCTTCCTGTATTCCTTCAAGCCATAGTTGGGAATTAAGAAGATGTATTTCTTTCTAATTAAAAAAATGGGACAGGCGAGGTGACGAGGGAGGTCAGACGGAGTGAAGTAGGGAAAGGCTTTGAGCAGACACAAAGACACGCTTTGTGAGCAACAACAACCATTACGAGATTTTGGAGGCCAATATGTATTCAGAAAAACATAATTATACTCTCAGCCCAAAACACAAAATGATAGCCATTCTTCTGCATTGTCGTAGGACCGGGTTGTCCAAACTACGGCCCACGGGCCAACTGCGGCCCACTGTTGATGCAGAAGAAGTGAAGAGAGTCTGAACTAGAACTGATGGAGATGCAGTGATTCTCTGAAGAACCAGCTTCAGCTTCTCTCTCTACCCGACTTCTACTGGAACTTGGAAAAGTATAATATATATATATATAAATAAAAAAGCATAATTTACCTCATTTGATTCATTTTGCGATATACCTCACCTGAGCGGCCCAAACGTTAGTGGCCCTCGGTGAAAAAGGTTTGGACACCCCTGTCGTAGGAGAAAAGAGGCACTAGAGGGCTAACCAAGCGCAAGTGTGGCAAAGATCAAAGACTGGACATGGTTGAGAACACGTATCCAAACACTCATTTTCGCGCTCCAGCTCCAGTATCTGCTGTTCCGACTCCAAATATGTGGCAAACTAGTCCTTTAATCAGGGCCACTCCGACAGAGAGGAACCGCCGGTGCTGTTTCTTTGTTGCATGGCGTGGGAGTCACTGGCTCATACATCACACGGTCTTCTTGTGGGTGAGACCCCAGGGTGCCGTAGCACTAATGCTTCAGACAGCATTGTATATGGATGGTCACATAGCTGCAGGCTAGAATGCATTACAGACAACTTTCCGCTGTGTCCCGGTGGACGGCTGTGAATCTCCAAGCAAGCGGGGATGTATATATATATATTCACTCAAATATGGCTTGGATTCTTTAAGACACGCACAAGGCAGATTCACAACTTTCATAGCCAAACATTCGTCAAGTTTAATAATCAGTTATTGGCCCTGAGAGCCGCAGTTTCTGTCACGCTGCGAATCGGTATACTATTAAGTAATACTGCTGCTGTAGCTCAGCGAGTGGCCTTCCAGCTGGGTCCTATATGAGCGGCCCTTATTCCTGGGTCCATAATTATCATTATTTCTTTCTTCAGGTTTTCCTACCATTCTGTTGCTCCCCAGTTGTATTCCTTATAACAGTGGTTGAGATTAAACATATATATATATATTTAAAATTAGCATCAATTCAAAAATCCTTGAACTGAATTGTATATATTCTATATTAAATCAGACACTGATGGCACAGCGCTGGGTATTACATTGTTTTTTCAACCCCAAATGCTTTGCGCTGCTTAGGGGGTGGTACAATTTAGAGGGTACATCACTGAAAAAAGGTTGAGAACCACTGCCTTATAAAATCGTGTTAAAATGCTATTTTCCCTCACCTTATTAAAAATATTAGTATTTATTTTTCCTGAAAAGGGCCGTCTGATGGCGACATAAAATATTCTAAATAAAGCGTCCACTTAAATGGATATATACTTTTTTTATATGGGGCCTTTTGTTGTTTTTCTGCTGCTCCTGCTCACAGCCGCTCATGTCACTCTCTTCACAGCTACCAGACCCTCTTGACAAAATGAAAATGTCCCTGGCAGAACACAGGGGTGTACATACAACAGCACTTTAAACCCGGGAAAAGAACGAAGATGGAGTCAACCTTTAAATATGCTCTTGAAGGCTACCATACGTGATTTCGGGCATCAAGGCGGAGGCTAAAACTGCATGTCTCCTGCAAAAAGGTCAACATCCCTTTCCAGCCGATCCATGTTTTTCAGGGTGAGACTACTCATCCCATATGATAGTGCTAATACATAAGAATGTTTTGTTATGATAAAAACTGTTTCCTTGCACTTTTCTACTGTTATTTTTGGTTCCGGAGACACAGAGTAATGTTGTTATTGAAGCACTGCACACTGCTTTGGCATTGAGGAAATCCAAAGCTCAACGGGCCGGCTGTGCCTAGTTACGCCTTCTGAGCTATGATGAGACAATCACTGTTCGGGAGATGGGGTTTAGCGAGCGGTCAATTTGTTGTTACAGGGTTTTGTATAATGCTTTTTCAAGCTTTGTGCATAAACACACACACCCAGAAGCAAAAACACACACCGAGGACAAAGTGGCTTTATAACTGTGTTCATTACTAATTCAACACTCAACTCTTATGGGCGGCCTGTTGTATGTACAAACATTGACAAAAGGCGAGCAAGGCGGCACAAGACAGGCCGTAAATTTGCCAAAGATGGCCACGCAAGCAGGCGCGCTAATGCACACGCACGGATCACAAACACACTCCCTCAGACCCTGTGTGGGCACGTTCAGGGTGATGTTCAAGCATAAAACATCTACTTAATTAAAATGAAAGCTTGTAATAACTTGCGTTCACCATTGATGTTCCACAGATTGCGATAATTGTCAGCTTTGCACAAACAACTTCGAGCAGTCATTCATTTGGTGCGCTTGGAAAATGTTCTAGAAGTGTTCAGGAAACAGCCTCACACAGGAAATAAATAAATAAAAAAAAGGTATGTTTTTTTGACACAGGAGCTCAAGCTTGTTGTGGCACCACTTTAGAGGTACCATCTGCCGCATTCAAAGCTCAACGGATTGCAGAGCTTTCCAAATGAAACTTGAACTACACTCAGCGCGCCCACGCCGCAGAGAAAGTCTGTACAAATACACTTCTATCATCCTCATCATCAGCACGTCTTCGTTTCCATCGTGCCGGGTGTGGAAGAACGCCACACGGCAGAGCGCTAACCTTCCCTTCAGGTTAGTGTAACGTTCAGACCGCGCTGATTGGCAAAGGGGTTGGTTCCCGGCCGCCGTGGGCTGGTTAATTTGATAATTAGCTCCAGCAGCTTCCTAAAGAGATGCCTACGCCGCTCCGACACACACACACACATGCACACACACACACACATGCACACACACACACACACACACACACACACACACACACACACACACACACACACACACACACACACACACACACACACACACACACACACACATACTGCCCCTACCTTATACATATTCATGTCCCATATCATCACCATCTCCTTAAACCAACACATGTGCATGAAATATTTAATAAGCTGAGTTGATGAATATGTGCAAATGCACTTCCACACACATTAGCAACCTTAGAGAACCATGCTCAAGGTTTTCAATTGACAGGCCAGGTGTTGTAAATGAAAGTGTGTGTAGGTGCTCTGGAGTTTACCAAAATTAGGTTTCACAGCTGGTCCTTATATAAATTGAACAGGAACTCATGAACATGCATGCATAAATATGTGAAGACTGTTTACCTATGAACTGCGATGGACAGTCTTTCCCTGTGTGTGGGTTAATGACAGTATAGCTTTCTCTTAGCGCCGAGGAAAGCAGGTGGAGGAGAAGAGGTGGAATGGGACACGGCTCGGAAAGTGGCCAGGCCGAGAGGTGGAGCAGCGGAGGAGAGCAGGTGTAGCCTGGCTCTCACACTGCTCGCAGCATCTGTTACTGGGCCAGTGAGTTACTACGGCAAGCCTGTGCTTGGCATGTGTGTTTGTGCGTGTGTGTGCATGTGTGTGTGTGTGTGGAGAAGAGTGAACTACTCGGATGAGTGAACTCTATTTCGCTCACTACTCGCCTCGCTTTTCCTTTGGCCGACTCCCTCTCCCTCGGCCCTCCGCTGTCTCATTTTATTATGCGGGCACACATGCAACAGTGTGTGTGTGTGTGTGTGTGTGTGTGTGTGTGTGTGTGTGTGTGTGTGTGTGTGTGTGTGTGTATTTGCTTGTGTCAGATGTCCTATCGCCTCTGACATTACCGTGCTTTCCCTCCTGTCAATCACAGGTGTCCTGGCCAACCATGCAGGTCGACACCAGGCAGTCCCGTCCTTGACCTAACCCTCCCTATAATGCAAATGACTATTATTATCATTCATATTGCCTGTGTGTGTGTGTGTGTGTGTGTGTGTGTGTGTGTGTGTGTGTGTGTGTGTGTGTGTGTGTGTGTGTGTGTGTGTTGTTCTGCGTGTGTTGAACATCCGACATGTGTAATGAAGTGTGCACACACACACACACACTCACACTCCTGGCCCCAGGTGCTGTGTTAGCCAGACTTGATGTGTTAATGCAGCGGTGGAGATAGTGGAGCTCCGTGGGGGTAGACGGATCACGCTGCCCGCTGTTCCCCCAGCACAGAGCCTCCTCCAAGGGAGAAGGACCAAGGGTCCAGCAGCTGGAGCTCCAGGATGAACCGGTGTTACTGGAACCATAGGGATGTGACAACTGGCACAGAGAGGCACAGGCTGGATTCAATTTTAGATTTTTTGTTTTACATTGTGGTGGAAACTTCCAGCCATTAAATGATGAATAGGCTCGTTTGAGATGAGCTGCGCCTCGCTTGGTGGTCGAGAGCAGGCGGTAGCAGCATTGGGCGTGGAAAGAAAACTGTGGTCAAGTCAGACAGTTTTCAGTCTTCAAAGAAATAAACAGGAAGTCCCAGCAACAATTACATCCTGTTAGATCTGTATCTGCATTGTATGCTATCTTTTACTTATTGTTATGTCTGCCTGTGAAACACTTTGCTGCTCATTTTGAATTGTCGTTGTTAAATAAACTTTATTATTATCATCTACCACACAAGATATGGTTTTAGATTAAACCTGAGACTAATAGCCAACGATCGAGCGTTAAATATTACAGCTATAAAGACGTGGCTTTTGTTAACTCTAACAGCCAATCAGCCCTCATTTCCCATCATGCCTTGGGTCATGCAGTCAGTGGAGAGGCTCTAAAAACTGCGGCCGCCTTGCTCCTATCGTCGACCACGTGTGCATGACGCAGAGCAAGTCGGACACAAATCTAACCGCCGTGCATTGTGCGGCGAATGACGGTGAGCCGCTGAACGAGCCTAATAATATCACGGCCTCTGTCCAGGGTGCTGAATCTAGGCCTCCCTGACATTTGCACCAGGGCGCAGCAATCCCACCGGATTTTTTCCCTCAACTGCCAAGCTAAATACCTATACTTGTTATATATACTATATTATATATATATATATATATATATATATATATATATATATATATATATATATACATATATATATATACCTTGTTGTTCCAGATCATGGTTGCTGAATCCTAAAGTTTGTTATGCCTCATGGGGATGCGCTTTAATCGCTTACTTTTTATTTTTATGATTAGTAAGTACTGCAGCTGCCCTTACAAAGTAAGTACGTACTCTGCTGTCATTACTTTGCAAATAGCTTTAACTTTAAAACTGAAGCTGCATATGCTGCTGTAGCGTAGTTCGCTACCTCCGTGAGTCTCGGCCGGCACAAAAGGGCAACACACTTCGGATTTGCGTTTAGCAAGATACTTTATTTGATCGGCTGCCTGGTGTGCGCTCTCGGCCTCGCCCCCGAGCGCACCCGCCTGTAACTGCTCCTGTATCTGCTCCCAGGTCCACCAGCTCATTCGGCTGCGTCGCCTCCGCTCACTTCCCCCACTCCGTCGCTACTGCTGGTTTTTAAAAGGGAGAAACACAAAGACCCCAATTGCCCCCAGCTGAGCCTGATTATCCGGCACCTGTTCTCTGAATCGCTCCCTCCCTCTCTCCCTCTGCACCTGAGCTAACCACGCCCCTGCCACCACAGCTGCATACAGTGTACTGCATACACAATACAGTACAATAGACTTAATTGTCCCCATAGGAACATTGGCCTTCACACATGTTGTGCCGTCTTGTCATATAGATGCCTTTATAGTAGTGATAATAAAGAAACAAACAACATGTACCAATGCACATCACAACCACATAACAACCATACACAACCACACATTTTCTGGTAGAATGGGTATTGGAATGCACCATTATTTAGTTATTTGCTTCAATACTTTTGTCTGTGGCAGGTTCAGTTGTTGTTTATCTGCCAATTCCGGCATTTTTTTGCTTTTGTATTGACCTGAACAAAATAAATAAATAAATAAGTACATATAAACTTACTGGCCAAGACTCTTCAATTGATATGCCTTCGTAATAGTTCTTCACCGCAGGAGCTACCTTTGGGGCTAAAATAATTGGTTGGCAGCTCTTCATTTAATCGATAGAAGAAAATGGCATCACTGCCAATCATCAATGTGTATGAACATAGTGTCCACACTTTTGTATTTCCTACACTTAGATGGCAGTGATATTCAATAGATAGAAATTCACAGGTAGAAATCCGCTGCAGCAAACACAGCGACCAGCAGCCCCGGAAGAAGTAATAAAGCCACACAATGAGGGGAGATTTTCGAGGGAGGGACATGGAAAAGCTCTCAATTTACTGAGAAACCAGCAACTGGCAAACGGCTTGCCGGTCACTCCTTTTGGCAGCATCAACTTCACACCCGTTCTCTCAGGATTATTACGAATAGCTTGGGGAACGTAGTAAATCACCCAAGAAAGCTGACGTTAAAGAATAACCACAGAGGCAAAGTGGTATACGGCCAAAATTTAACTTGAGATGACTCCTCTTTATCTCAGAGAGTGATATTAATGGATGAGCGATGTTGCATCCTGATGACATATGTTGTTTTAATGCACGTGTGTTTGCCGCATGCAAATAGAGAGTTAGTTTGGCACAGACGCAAGCGTCCCATCGCAAGCGCTGACTGCTTTTCTTTGTGTGCACTCTCACTAACAGCCTGTCTCCGTGAGTGTCGATCGCAATGTAAAAGGTGTACGGGATGCTGTTGTGTCCCCAAACAACTCCGCCATCCCCGAGGGAGAAGTGAGTCTCCCACTTAGACCTGTAGCCCCGCGTGATGATTCAAACAGCTGTCATCCCCCCGTAATGATGATCCATCCCTGGCTATTACCAGCCCATGGTTCCTCACTTACAAAGCTGATTGTTTGACATGTGAAACATACATCAGCATAACCCGCCCCATAACTCAGTTTTTAAAGAGTGCCCACAGGAAATCATCTGCGTGTGTTGATTTTTCTTCATCTACAAACTGCACGCATGCTGTTAAGGAAGCAAGATACTGTCGACTTGTGTGACCGTTCCATGAA
>JBAMJR010000008.1:232500-418950 GCA_038501785.1 Myoxocephalus aenaeus
TCAGTTGGCGACGGAAAGCTAAAAGATCACGTCTCTCAATCAGCCGGAAGGAAGGAAAGACTGAAAAGGTTGATTTCTTTTCCCGGACTCCTGTTACTGCAATTCAGGTCTTTGTGGGCTTGATTTCTTTCATCTCAAATGCTCTCATATATGGACAATATACTAATGTATCTACAGCGACTGAATACACCCCAAAAGCTCCTAAATACAGTTTTTCAATTAATTAAAGCAAGATAAAAAAAAGCCAAGCGGAGACAGGATTCTTGGAGGTATTTGTACCAAAGGATACAAAGTTACTCTGCTGTTACTGAGCTTTCAGGTTTCATGGCGTTCATTTCACTTTGCAACCTCATGTGACAAAGTGAGATGCTGCAACTGTCATTTTCTTTTTTTAACAGGGGTCTTAGCCCCTTCCGTGCAAAGCAATTTCCCTGTGGTTCACTGGTTAGACCAAGTTCCCCCAAACTAAAAGGTCTGGTGTTCAAACCCCACTTTGACCAGCATGTTTCATGAAGATAATCCTACCTGTGGCTAGCTTTACTGCTCAATACCTCACAAGGTGTCAACCAATACAACCCAGTTCCATCTAGTTTTGAAACGGCATTAAATACTTTTTGAACCCAGATCTAGACAATAAAATGCTATTTGAAGAGTTTGGCATGCAGCCAATCACAGCAAGCTTCCGCTTACCCAGCTTACCCAGACCGGCCCTTCGTGAATACACTGGTCTTGTATTTCAAGTCTGCTGATTTCGGTCTTCTGAGCCCACTCAAATGTTCTCCACCACTGTCTTCCTCTCTAGGTTTGCTAGTATTTACGTACGTACAGCCTCACTAGGGAGAGAGTATGGGATTACAATTCCAACCAGATTTCAAGTCCAGGGGCAGAGAACGTTTTTTTCAATTCCCATCTGTTACTTTCCCAAAACAGCATTTGCCAGACCGGTTTTAAAATACCAGCTTTACGTTTTAATAAGCAGCCATGCATTCAAATCACCTCCAGCTGTAATCACTTTAGGATTATTAAATACCTTACTAAATTGAAACAATTTGCAACCTTCACAGTAACTTGTGGAACGCTTCGTAAACCTTTGGACTGCTGACTGAAGCGAAAGCAAACGACCACAACAATCAACTTAGCAAACATCTATAACACCCGATATGTTGCCAGAGAGATTGAAGATAAGCGTATCTGTCTGGCAGGCACGCAGCATTGGGTTTGCATTTCATGACCACATCTAGATCCTGTGTCAATAATTCCTGCATTGCCCTTCCAAATTAGCATGTCCGATTGCTGAAGCAAGAACACAAACACAGTGGGTACCCTCGCGGTGTAGCCACAGAGCAGACATTGACATGCATGAATGCACGCAGCTACACGTGCTTGACGCACACCACCTCTAAAAACACACAAATGTGCATTTCTAACCCCCCCCCCCCGCACCCACACTGGCATCTCTGTGTGTCTCTCTCTGTCAAAGTGAAATGCCATCCATCACGTAGGATGCATGGTGCGAAAGATTACTCACATTTCTCCTAATCATGGCCAAATTGCACTGGATGGCTCTCATATTTGTTTTGGAGGGAGCTGCGGTGTTCTCTCTGCATACAAATGCCGAAAGTCTCCCTCTCAATTTGCTTTCTCCTTGATGCAAGAGATGCCAGCAGACTAGCGAAGAGAGAGAGAGAGAGACGTGGGAAGAGACCGGGAGAGGAGATGAATGAGATCCAGTCCTACCTCATGCACATCCAGCGACATAGTAACAATCGGAGATAATGTACTACTTCACCGTTATCGTCTTTCTAAGTTTAATCAAAGTCAGTAAAAACCTTGGGAGGGTAGCTGCTGATATTTCAGACTCACTTTATCATCCTTCAAAAACTAAACTTCTGCTATTAATCCGCTCACTTGAATTCCTTCCGATATCTTTGGCCACCAATAGCTCGAAAAGACAAAACGTTTAAAGATAATTCATGATTTGTTGAATAAAGACTTATAATGAAGCAAATGTTCTGTCAATTAGGAACCGTCAACCGGATTAGATCACAAACCGGTCTGATAATAAACCAAACCAAACAATGTGGTCGGCTTGACTGCATCCAAAGGGAACTTCCAGTTCTTATTTTTGTCACGATAATGGTACGATCATCAAAGCATTTCCTACACATGGGATCTGCGTGTCTCCATAACTCCCCAAGAAACACAGGTCACCTGACAGTTGGTAAACAAGCCAACAGGGTAGAAGGAATATTGAAACCACTCGGTGTAGACAAATGGTGATAATAATTCCATGATTCCAGAAGAATACCGTATGTGTGTGTGTTTTATATTCCAAATAAAACGGGCTAACCCGGGACATCGTGTATAGCTAGGTAACATTGGAGAAAGCAGCAACTAAAAGACCCGGCCCAATGTAGCCAATAATAAATAACTAGCAGCACTATCTCTGAAAGTCATTGTGCAACACTGACTGCCCGTCACTTTGGGCCTCCCTCCAACACCACTCCCCCAAGATGATCAATGTGAAGGAATACAAAGAACATGTCTACTGTTAGTACTCATAGCTGTCACGCGAGCAGCCTGTGGAAGGCAAAAGGTTCAATGCTTTCTTTTGAGGAATGCTGCCGTGTTCCCTGATCTTAGCAGTTAGCACGGTAGGAACAATATTATTTTTACAGACAGGACTGATCGGCCCAAAAAACTCAAGATAAAAGATCCTTCAACTTCTTAACACCTCACAGTACTGGAAAATAAAAGCAAAGAAACGCCCTCCGGTCACACACTGGTTTCCTGGCAACTTCAACGATCTTTGATAATAGTCACATTTTAGATAGACTTTCAGAATTGAAACACTTTAGGTAATTGCAGACAAATGAAAAAAATGAAGAGTAAATCTTTGTAAATGCTGCGCGGGTCTCGGGAAGAACAACATAGAAACGTCCTCTAAAAAAAGAAACAAAATAAACGCGGCGCAGCCGATTTCAAACAGCTTCCAGCGGCCCACTCTCTCTTCGGCTAATGAAATATCTAATGCACTTAGTTTCCTTTAGTTAGCGCCTGCCTCCTTAGAGGCATGTTCCTCCTCTCCAAGCTAAATTACTTGGTCTCAATAGAGCGAGACAGAGCGAGTGAGTAACAAAGGAGGAGAAGTCAAGTGTATTTTCAGGAAAAAGGATGACGAGCTTATGCCGGAGAGCCGAGGCGACACGGCGATGCTTTCTTTCTATTCACAAACCCCGGCTGTGGCCTCACGCGACCTCAGCAGACAGGTTGCAGTGCACCTCCCGCTCTCGGCCCGTAAACACCATCATAACCGACCAAAACACACCGTGAAGGCATTCTCCTTATCTTTTCTTTTTTTTCAATCCTCGCTCTTTGTGGAATGAGTTACACGGCCGCAAAACCGACGTCTAGAGGCGGCAGGCGCCGGGGCGAGGGCGCGCCGTAAAGATGAAGAATTGTGAGGTGCGTTTCTGTGTCAGTAAAAATGCCAGATCTGGATCTGATTTGCATGCTTGTGCCTGTCTCTGCGTTCTCATAAAGGCCTCTCCGAGAGAGTTACTAACTAAAGACAGTATCGGCTCACTCGCCGAATAAATAACGGGGTGAGCGGGGTCACGTGGCGAGAAGGTCAAAGGTGGTGCAAGTCCATGAATCTATTTCAAGCATAAGGTTGTGAATGTCTGCCTGTTGACAGAAGGAAATGCAGAACTCTCGCTGCTTGTCATAAGAACATGGTGATATTTCTCAACTTGGTACTTGAAGAAATGCTTATTAGAACTATGACAAAACAGTTTTTGCTTTCACTCATACAAATGTATCTGTAATCTTTTCATTTTATTACAATCCGGATAAAAAGATGATGAGAAGTTTAGTCACAAGCACAGAAATATGATCAGAACGAAATATGATCAAAAACGCTTGACGGCACTCGCCGTGCAAATTAAATACTCCCTTTGAACCAAATTCAAGATTTCCTGTTGTTTGGTTTGAGTGACAATATTAGTGACACATGAATGCCGTGCTTTATTTTTGTTGGTTGGGGGGGGGGTTGAAATGGTTTGAGGGCCTTTCATTAAAACCCTTTGCGTTCAAAGCTAAGCGTAAACACGTAATCAGTGTTCAGACTGGAATAATCAGCAGAGGAAAATCCATACGAAAGTGAGCGCTCGTGATCCACGCCTGCACTCGTTGTCATTATATTGATGACTCGTATCGAAGTCATCCATCACTGACTTAATCAAGAAGAGTCTGTCGGGAGAAATCGACTTGCACATGTGTGTGTGTGTGGGGGGTGTGTGTGTGTGTGTGTGTGTGTGTGTGTGTGTGCGTGTGCGTGTGCGCAGAGGATGGTTTCGGTGGGATGGCGGTGAGGGAGTGGAGCGAGCGTAATATTTGCCACAACAGGGTTCTCTATTGGGGGGCGGTGGGACTTACCGAGCACACCAAGCCGGTAGTTCATGGTCACCACGATCACATTGCCGTAGGCGGCCAGGACGCTGGCGTCAAACATGTTTCCGGTGCCCTCCATGTAGGAGCCTCCATGAATGAATAGCATCACCGGCTTCTTCCTGCGGTCCCGGATATCTGCACACACACAAAGAAGAGAAAAGAGAGCAAAAAAAGAGAAGTAAATAACTGTATTTACACCTCATATTCTCTTTGATCACATATTGTGTTGGACTATAATATACTGAACAAATTGTTCTCCTGCATGAGAACACACTTCTGTATCAGAGCTGTTCCCTGCAGCTGGATGTCTGCTCTGGAGACGGGAGCTTGGGGTAATTTAGATTTCAGGTGAGGACTCCAGCAACAGGCAAACAGCAGGAGGCGCCGCAACAAGAGCCCCATCAAAATGTTTCCTGGGGATTAAAGCAACACCGTTGGACTGAAGACGATCACCGGGTAGTGCAGCATATTAGAGTCAGCCCGCGCTGGGACCACAAAAAGGACAATTTACTGGTTAAAAAGAATAATAATTCCTTAGTGGGACATGAGGAGTTACTGTACATTAAAGTCTGCAAAGAGAATAGCTGGTGTCTGAGGAACATCCTGCGTGCAACCAACAGATAACAAATGGCCACTGGCTCTTAATATATCATGTCTGCAATGAATTTCCATAATTTCCTCATTTCACTTTGCACATTGGAACTTGGAACTCCCATAAATGCAAATCTCAACTGGCCCTGAGCTGCAGGGACAGCTATATCAACCTATTTCTGGGTCGATTACCCCGTGGGGAATCTTTCGAAAACACCGCTCTCTTTGATGCCATCATTTTCTTTTTGCACTGGCACAAATTGTGAGCTGGATACTGCCTTGAGGTCAAAAAATGGGACAATAACATGAAAAAGTTCAACGTAAAAATGTAATTTCTAGCACTGGGATCCACGACACAAGGTTTAGCATTGCTTCTTGTAGTACTTTCATCCAAAAAGAGTATTGCGAGTGTTAGATTGTTAACATGAACAAGTATAATGGAGTCATTCTGCTTTTCAGCCACATTAAAAGTTAAGCATTATTCTTAAATATGATTAAAATGAGTCAAATCACTGTTACTTAATATCATATCATCTGTCAATAGGAGTCATCTTTGGGGAGCTGAGGGTTAAATCAAATTGGCGTTCATTAAAACTATGATGATACGTTCTTGCATCCTTCTTTCAGAAATGCATGCAGAACATTTCAGAGTGCACGTCAGATGCTTCAACATATGCCTGCCACCCCGGTGTGTGCGCATGCAGCAGGGTCCCTGATGGGCCCTCGTTGGCCTTTGAACCGGCTTCCCATAGCGTGACTGAGAGCAGCGATACTCCTGCTCCTGCCAGGAGCCTACGCTAGCATATGGCACACAAGACTTAGAACTCTGGCACAGTGACAGAGCCTGTTGGCTTCTGTCTGTGCGTGTGTGTGTGTGTGTGTGTGTGTGTGTGTGTGTGTGTGTGTGTGTGTAGGCCTGGGGATATGAAAGAGTAGTGCAGAACAACCACATAAATAACCACGGCAGCATCTGTTAGAAGGAGAGAGATGGAGAGTGTCTGGCTTCCTGTGAAACCTGCTTTTGTATTTATATATAAACACGCACGCACGCACACACACACACACGCACACACACACACACACACACACACACACACACACACCACACACACACACACACATTATATGTGAAATACCTGCTGAAATGTTCAAATGTTTCAGCAGAGAATATGCATGATACACGAGGGTTCAGTCATACTTAATACATAGGAGAAGCTAAAGTCAGGCAGACACTGAATGGGGTACATTTACAGGCAGCTGCAATGGAGAGTCGCTATGGCAACTGCTTCCCTTGAACTTGTTTCCTCCTCTCCTCTCCCCCTCCATGAGCCACTCTCACGTGGACAAAGTCTCATTGACTGTTGCCGTGGCAACATATTGCTCCTGTGCGTCTCTAACCCTGTGATGCCCTTCGCCACATCTCTACCTGAATCTCATTTCATTAGTGGCACACACACACACACACACACACACACACACACACACACACACACACACACACACACACACACACACACGCACGCTTCATTCTGGATCAGGAGATAAAGACTGACAGCCAGTGGCATCATGGGAAACAGACTGCAGATGCACCGATGTACCCACCCACACCTACACAAGACACAACGCACACACCAGGCCGGCTGTCACAGTTGACCCGTGGACCCCGTGTCCATGGATCACTTACAGGGCGAATCGTTCTGGCACAGTGACAGATAGGACGGAGGCCCTCGGGGGCGACAAGCCTTCTCTCTCTCTTCCTGTCTCTCTCTCTCTCTCTCTCTCTCTCTCTCTCTCTCTCTGCCTCTGGCTTTGTCGTGTTTCTACCACAACAAAAGTTTAGCATGCGATGCCCACACATGGGCGGGTGGTTCGGTTCCCAGCCGCAGGACTTGCATGTGATCCCCATGTGGGATGAACTGCTTTTTAAAGCTGACAAGAAACAGTTAGCACTCCCCCATAATTTATGTCTTTAAAATATGATATATAACAATAAAAAAAAAACACACAACTAATAACATCATCATGTGTTATATTTATTTCGCTCACAACCCGTCCACAGACAAACAGAACGAGAGCAGAATGACAACACGATGCCTTGTATTCCTTGTATTGTTCTGTGTCCAGAATATACACGCAAAAGCCTCCGCAAATCCTCGACATCCTCTGCGAGATTATGGACAGATGGCAAATGCGTCCACGCGGGCCGACGCTGCGCAGGCAGAGGCTCACTCATCGTGGCAAGCTCTGATTTGTGTTGGCCTACTGTTCAGCGACAGGTCAGCGTCACCAAAAGAGGTTTCATCCCACTTTTTCCATGTAGGAATTCCCAGTGTTGGAAAGTAACAGTAACAGTACATTGACTTAAGTACATTATTTAAAAACCGAGCCCTTTTTTCCGAAAATGAAAAAGTGGTCATGCCCATACTAAAACAGGTCTAGCTCCTCAACCACAAGGGCTATTGGAATCATTTAAAGTGATATAATACAGTGAGAGTCCGTGTATATGGTTTAAAAAAATAATCATTTGTGCGCTAATCGCGAGTAGCATGTTGCTAACGGTACGAAAAATTATATTTTCCGAAACTTAGGGAGCTCTCTCGGGGTCATTTTCGACACATCTTGCTCATACTTATGGATTATGTTCCTGAATATTGTTGAATTATGTTAAAAGCATTTTTGAAAGGCAAGGACTTGCTAGTTGATTATTCATCCCAGGGATTTATGACCAGGGTCCCCTAAATAGGGGTTATTCTACTTCTAAAATGATGTTTACTTTCTGCACATGCATCTGTGTGCCCAGAGAACTCAGTTAGTGTTTCTGTGGGCTGCCTATAGACCAGAACATACGTGATTCAAACAGACATTCATATCCCCCCCTTCCTATGTCACATGCAGGTGTGTTAAAATATACCGCCCACGGCTTAAGAACTACCTCTGCAAAGGCTTAAAGAGACAATGTGGGCGCTACAGTGGGGAGGATGAATACAGATATAATCACACAGACAGTGTGATGAAAAATAACGTGTTGTTTTGAACATTAAAGCATGTAAACATGTTCTAGTGGAAACCCACAACACAAGCATGAGTGAGCACGATGCGGCCTCTTTAAGTTACTGCCGCTCACCACCGCTGCTGTCGCTTTACATTGAAAGCTTATTAATGCCTAACAGAGTATTTTTCCATCGCGGCTTTATGTTTATTTGAACTCTGCAGAAAAAAACAACCAAAAAAGAAAACGTGAATTACTACCGACAAGAAATACTGACAGTCTGGTCAAGGCTGTGCTCATTTCTCATAACGGCACCTCAAGAACAGAAAACACGAAAGCGGGAAAATAAATACTGATTGACTGCAAAACCATATAGAAAGGTGAGCAAAATAATAAATACAAAAATAACAATGCCACTAAAATTAATTGGCTCTGCTCAGCGATCACAAACAACAACAACGGCCACGACGACGACAAAGCAAGATGGCAGAGAGCAGCTGAGGGCCGGTACCCTGAGGAGCTTAGCGCGGCAGCTGATCCTCTCAAGCAGAACGGAGACAATGAGACGATTAGGCCCTGAACTTGTGTCGCGCGTTCCAGCTTAGCACGCTGCCCACCGCCGCCCTCGGAGACGCCGCCCTCTGGTCTCCAAGATGAGACGCGGGGGCCCTCGCCTCCACTGCGTTATCAATGTGACCGATTAGTCACGGGAGGGGAGGGAAGATGGCAGCGAGGCCCGCCGTGCCACGCGGCGTGCGTCATCGTCCGCTGTGGATTTTATGGGAAAGGATGTGTGCTGTCAGTAAACACCGACAGAGGCAGCGGAAAGATTGATGCACTTAAGTGGCACGGCTGAACTTCAGGGTGTAACAGGAAGGGATAACAGATAAAAAGGCCTCAGATTATTAGCTCCGTGTTCATATTTCTTCTCGTTGATCTTCGACTGCCGAGTATAAACCCCGAACTGACCTCAACCACATCAGAGAGGTGAGGACGCAGCGTTATATATAAAAAGCATATATTACTTCCTAACAGGAGCCTGCGGAGACATCATCTTCCCATACGATAAACTGAGCATGGAGAGATGGCGGCGGAGGGGCCCTCTCCTGACAGAGAGCCGTAATAAAAAAAATGGAAAAAGATATTGAATCACGTCGGGGTGAAACGACAACTCAAGGGTGGAAGAGTGCAGAACGCACAATTTCATACCTTCTCCAAATTAGCATTTTCATTTCTTCCATATAGGCGTGACTTAGTGTACCTTTCTACCCTTTCTATTTTCATTAGCAAGGACAGGCCAGGGAGTGTGTGTGTGTGTGCACAAGCATGTGTGGGGGCGGGGGTGGGGGGGTAAATATTGACCTTTGACGCCGAGGTTCCAAGCTGTAATAATAGGGAGATTGCTCAAAGCAAATGATGAACTGTCATCTGTGTGCAAATACACAGAAGCTCTTTGTACTAGTGGTCCAATTAACAGAAAGGTTACAGAGTGGTGAAAATATTGTAACAGTGTAATGGAAGAAATACATTTCTATGTATTTCTATGTTTCTGAGACCTGTAATTTTAATCATGACGGATCGGCATTATTACGAATCCTCGATGAGCAAGTCGAGCAGTTTACGGAATGCAAAGCTATACGTCCCCGATTTATGAGGTGGAATGTGCTCTGGAATGAGGCTTTGCTCCAAATATGCCAACGCATCCTTCTCATTAAAACATGAATTGGAATAGCTGATGAAATATTTCTCTTGCTTGAGACCAAAAGCGTCCGTGTAAATCGCATCTGTTGCATATTCAGGAGAAAAGTCTCAGAAGGGATTTCATCTGGACCGAGAAAACAAGCTTTTCAAACATGTGTGACGCGTCAAGACCGCAGATCTGTTTGGATAAAAGCGTGCGAAAACAGTGAAGGACAATTAGATCATATGTCAAGTATTAGAGATGGATCCATAAGAATGGCTGATTGTAATCCAGCAGTCGCCAAAGATCTCATATTGCAAACAGGAGGGCTTGAGTAAGGCAACAGAACTGCATTCAGAAGCTAAAATAACAAACCGTACTATCAACTAACTGTACGGCTGTGTGTCAAATGTGTGTGTGTGTGTGTGTGTGTGTGTGTGTGTGTGTGTGTGTGTGTGTGTAAGTGGGTCAATAGCAGGTCAGTGGCAGGCCGATGTGATGGAGGACTGGAGGTGGAGACAGACAGAGGGTGATGAATGGGATGTGATGAGATGCACAGCAGCAGAGCTGGCCTATGGGCCACCAAGCAGGGCTCAGGCTTAATCGCTAGAGCACAAGGGATCAAGGCAAAGGCCACACTGCATCTGGGATATATATGTGTGTGTGTGTGTGTGTGTGTGTGTGTGTGTGTGTGTGTGTGTGTGTGTGTGTGTGTGTGTGTGTGTGTGTGTGTGTGTGTGTGTGTGTGTGTGTAGCCTGGTACTATAATGCATTTGAGAATCAGCTGGGTTTTTCTGGAATGCGGGAAATTAGCTTTTTCAAGGAAAGTAAAGAAAGAAAAAGATAATATATTTTTGAGGGGGGGGGGGGGCTTATCAAAATATCTGTGTTCTTGCATTTCTCTCTTAATTACCACACTGACTGATGAGTGTATACATATTCAACAACCCAAAGCACACACAGGAAAAAAGCGAACGGGGAACCTATGTCTCGCTCTCACGCGCCAGCGCCAGTGTACTGAGAGCCTCTTCACGCGCTGATGAAAGTATGCATAATTATATGAAGACGATTAACAATTATATGGCCTTGTAGCGTCATCCCATTTCAAAGCCTCTTTGCATCAAACAGGTATATTGTCACACTATCAAAACCCCACTAAATGAGGCATTTTGTGACGCTGTTAGAGGTGGATGAACCACTGGCCGCGTGTGTCCGCTGCTTTCCATTTTGCACATGAACATATGGTACGTGCTTGCCTGTCGAGGGTTTATGGGATAATCATATTAGGAAAAACCTGTGTGTGTGTTTGTGGATATCTGTGTGTGTACGAGTGGTAGTGGTAGAATTACCAACAGATTTCTAGATTTAAAAAAAAAGGTTTTACATCAAATACAATTTTGGAATAAAGGAAGTTTCACCCCTGTTCACTGAAGAAAGACCGCTGTAAGAAAACATCATCTTTGTTTATATATATCCTGCTGCTAGCATTAGCAACATGCTACCACAAGCAGCCTGGCTACTGTCCAAAAAAACCCCACCGTAATCCAATCTAAATGCGGAAGGCAGCTTTATTCTATAACCATAACATTCTGCCATCAACATTGGCTTCAGAGCGATGAGTCAAAAGCAAACATGTTGTCTGTGGCCGCTTTAAAAGCCTGAACGCTTCATTTGCTGTTGCATGCACCGAGAGAGGAAATGTTTCTGCAAAAGTCACACGAAAAGAAACGATTCCGACTCTAACTTCGTGAACCAGGTCCATAAATTAAAAGAATTGCATAAAAAGCTCCTCCACTTCCCCACTGGTTTGGTGCACATACTATGGAAACACACACACACGCACACACCTACACACACCTACACACACACACACACGCGCGTTAGCGCGCCAAGTGCTGTTCCCGCTGCCTCTGTTCTTGCTGTCTGCCTGAGCAGCAGAACACGGGGCTGTGGGGACCAGCATGCAGTTGTGATGATCCTCGCTGCTGCACTGTTTGCACTCTGTCTCCACCGGCTTCACTGCCTGCAACAGCCACCTGACAGCTCAATATGCTCCCAGAGATCAGACCAGCCACCTCTAGCCGGCTGCTAAATAAGCAATAGCAGCTTCAGATGCGTCTACAGTATCCATCTAGCGCTGTATGAAAATGACCACCGCTGGTATAGACATAAGCGTTCATGGTTTATTGATGTAAAAAAAAAATCCCGGCACTCCTTTAAGATAAAATAAGATAATCCTTTATTAGTCCCGCAGTGGGGAAATTACAGGATTACAGCAGCCTTGCTCACAAGTGAATAAAAAGAATAATACAATAGAAACAAGTAATATAATGAGCAGTAAAACAGTAGAGAAATATTAATATACAGACTGAATAGAAAAGTACTTAAACGTATTGCACGTAAATACACGTAATATACGTAATAATAATATTGCACCAGGTGAATGATAAAGTGACATTTATCAGCGACTTTCCCTTTTCCTCAAATTAGACGGCAATGCTTCTTTCCTTCAGCAGATTAAATGTGAGTGAGGTAGAAAAAATACAAAATAAAAACCAGTTGGACCACTGGGGAATAAGAATAGCCGCCCTGACCCCTCTTACAAACAGCACGCTCTCGTTGGACTCAATAACATCTTCAAAACCACGAGTGCTCCTCTCGCTCTCCACCCCTCTCACCGCGAGTGCCCTCGCTCTCTTCCTCTCAGTCTATCTCGTATTCTTCACCGCTCACTCTCTCCGCTCCTGTCCTCCGGCGGGCCACCAGCCAGGCCTCACTCCTCCTCCCCACTTGTTAGTTTTCTTATCTCCATTTTCCCTGCCATAACCCCTTTTTTTTCTCTCTCTCTCTCTCCCTCTCTCTCCTCCTCTGTCTCATTTCACCACTAGCTCGCTTCTTGTTGTTAGTCTGCCTCTCTCATACCTCCTTTCAGTGGCACTGAGTGGTCTTGCTTTTCTTTTTTTTCTTTCTTCCTTGTCTTTGTCCCCCCCTCTCTCTCCCCATTTGTATTCCTCTATCTTTTTCTCATCTCTCTGTCACAGGGTTTTGTAGCGCTCCCACTGTCGAGTTTTATCTCTCGCCCCCTCCTCGCTCCCATCTGTGATATAAATAGAGGTTGGATTAGGCTGACTTTTTGTTTTGCTCACAATTAGGGAGCGGATCAATTCCACAAATTGAGTGGATGGGGATGGGAAGACACACATGCACGCACACACACACACACACACACACACACACACACACACACACACACACACACACACACACACACATACACATACACATACACACACACACACACACACACACATACACACAGCCCTGCTGTCCTCCAAAATGTCACAGTGACAAAGACGATACAATCACAGGCATTGTGCTTGTTTTTTCCACTGCTGCCTCTCTCTTCTCTCCATACCCGGTCTTCTTCTCTTCCATTTTCCACATCCCTTTCTTTGAGCCTTAAGCCTTGTGGACTTCCGTTGAACCTCCTTCCCTTCCTCCCTTCCGATTCTGTTTTGCATGTATTTATCTGCGCGTTCTTTATATTGGACTGTTAACAAAAAGACCTGCTTGTATGTGATTGTCAGTGTGTGTTTGACTGTGTGAGTCTTTAACTTGCTGCCTTGTTTGGAGTGATACGTAAAACACAAAAACACACAATAGCTCATCAGAATATAAAAAAGACATATAAGAGTATCACAATAGTAATAGTGATTCATAACCGGTTCACTACCGGTAGTGACATCATGAACCACCTAACACCACATTTTTTTAAATTGGTATTACAACTGGTGCATTTGGTGCCATTTTGCATCTGTTCTGTCACACATAATACAATGTTTTTTCTTTGCCATAATATATGCTAAGTCCATTTTGCTTAGAGAATATCCTAAATCCTTATTCACCAAAGTCCATCCTAACTCTTTATTCCTCAAAGCACATCCTAACTCCTTATTCCTCAAAGCACATCCTAACTCCTTAATCTCAAAGTCCATCCTAACGCCTTATTCCTCAAAATCCATCCTAACTCCTTATTCCTCAAAGCACATTCTAACTCCTTATTCCTCAAAGCCCATTTTAACTCCTTTTTGCTTAAAGACTATCCTAACTCTGTATTGCCTTAAGACCATCTTAACTCTTTATTCCTCAAATATGATCCTAAATCCTTATTCCTTAAATACTTTCCTAATGTATTATTGGTTAAAGACTATGCTAACTCCTTGTTGCTTATAGTCCAACCTAACTCCTTAATATTTAAAAACTATCCTAACTAAACTAAAAGACCATGCTAACTCTTCTTCCTTAAAGGGATATAGGCCTACAGGCAGGTACAGATAGGCCGGCAGGTTCAGGAAAGCAGACACACAGGCTGGTAGGCAGACAGGTATAGGTCCAGGTAAAGGTGTAACAGAAGCTCCAAAGCAACACAAAACAACAACTAGAAACTATAGCAGTCTGGTAGGCAACGGATGGAACTGGGCTGCCTGGTGCACCGAGAGGCTGATGAGCGAATGGGTTCCAGGAGAGCAGGTGGAGTGAACTGCAGAGCAGACGAGTGAAGTGGGAACAGGTGTGTAGATGGGTGGGGCACTTAGGTGAAGGGGGAAGGAAGGCAAGTCAGAGGGCATCTGGTGTAGGATGGAACATGGCAATGAAGGGGAAAGGAGACGTGGCTAGAGACGAGGGACAGAGAGATGACATGTTGTTGTGTATGTCGTTTTCATTTGATATATCTTTGGTGCAATAGGTGGAAATAATCATGAATTGGCACTTTAGTGCTGAATTACTTGTATCACCAGTAAAATGTAGCAATATGGATTTTTGTATACTGCATATGCTGCAGGATATTACTCTAAGGAAGTGCAAGGAATGAATGTCAATGAGAGGCTCTCAAGCAATCATTTGTGCTCTGTATATAAAAGTCTGTGCATTTCTTTTTCTTTTACATCTACACATTTATGCATGTCTATAGCATAATCAACACCGGTCCAGCGTACGTCCTCATCTCCCTCCTCGTCCGTCCTCGTGTAACCTCTCATTACCCCCCCCCCACCTCTCGCTCTCGGCCTCTCTGCCCTGGCTACTTCCCTCCCTCCCACACTATAACGATCTGGCCATTACCGATGCTGCCGTTCCAGCCCTGGTTTCACAGGGTGTCCGAGGTCTAATTGGGACTGAATGAGTGTGTGTGTGTGTGTGTGTGTGTGTGTGTGTGTGTGTGTGTGTGTGTGTGTGTGTGTGTGTGTGTGTGTGTGTGTGTGTTGTGAGGCCTCATTGACACAGGCTGAGATCCAGGGGCTGGCTTGTCCATTCCCCCTATAGAGATGCACTCTGAGTGAGTCTTGACATACAAACACACACACGCACACTCACACACACACACAGACACTCAAGCGCATTACGCATTACTACTATTACTCCCACACTTCGCTTGTCCCCATTCCAACATGCCAATATCCATGTTTGAGATTTATTTTGAAACTGTGCTTCCTTTGTTTTCTCTTTCCTTTTGATGACCAGTGTAGTTTCTATGCAGATTTTCCTCTTGTCTTTTAAGTTTAGCTATTCTGGGACTTTTGGTCTGTTTGGTTTGTTTTATATTATAAATTATTGTTTTTATATCTGTTTGCCATTCTTTCAGATTTTCTTAATTTTCAAGCTGGTTTTGTGAACTTTGAGCTTGTCATGGTTGAACGTTGGAAAGACATTATATTACGTTTCTATGTAAAAACATCTTTTTAACTGGTTTTCACTGCTGATATATCCTTGATATATCCACAATTGTGTGGACTCTTCTGTCTGCTGCTATCTCAAATAGCTTTTTAAATAAAGTTAGATAATGTGGTGACTCTGACAGTGTAGAAGAAAAGTATCTCAAACAAAGCATTTTACAGGTGAACAGATAAATACAACAGTTGCACAACAGTTGCACATTATCTGTACGCCGTGTGAAGTGCATACAACGATGTACCAATACATCGTGTATCAAGAACTCCGCTGTCATACACTCAGACACCAGTGTTCCTATTAGGTAATGCTGTCAGCTCGGCCACCACCCAGCACTCTCCCTTCATACATAACAAAAGCTCCCTAATTGGAACGCCACACTGACAGCTACTATACAATTAAGGCCGGTGCAAATGGAGAAAAAGAGACAACACACCTTGGAAAGAAAAGGGGGGGGGGGGGTTATGGCAGTGGCGGGCTTCTCTGCTGGCCTAAACAGAATCACAAAGTTTACATTTAAATTAAAATGTTTTATTATTTTATTTTTTTATAATTAAAAGTTATAGCTATTTTATAATTTAATTGTTTTTCACAAATCAGCTGTTAAACAGCGAGAGTAGGTACAAAATCCGCGGCCCGCCACTGGGTTATGGATTATCAGCAACCACTTGTCTCGTCTGCCCTGACAGTTAATCTGATGGTGGAGCGGCTACAGAGCTGTCACAACTCCAGCTCTGATTGTTTTTGGCAACTCGTATTCACCACAGCCACGCTCTCCCCTGTGCCCGTGCAATTAAACCAAAATGGCCGCTGGCAAACAGCGGCCATCTTGGTGTTTCGAATCGTCTCGGGATACGACGTTCCACTTGATCACATCTATCCCTCCGTGAGTCCAAAATGAGCTGTTTTGGACCCCTTACCAACTATTTATATACTTTACAAAATCACATCTCTACATGTTTGTTTGAGTTGGGCATTGTTTATTCTCTTTTCGTTACCACTCAATTAATGCTGTTTTTTATTGATTTTAACATCCCTGTAGCGAAGAAACATCCTTTTAGACCAGGGGTGGGCAAACTACGGCCCGCGGGCCGTATACGGCAATACCCAGCGTTTCAGTTGATCCCACTCCCCAGTACGAGCACTCTAACAGCCCTTATTAAAAGTAAATTAAGTTTTTTAAGTTGTAAAATGAACTAACAGCTGAATCCAGAGTTATTTCCTCGGCATAATGAACGCGCATCAGACGCAAGACTGCGCCGCCCTGCGCGCTCATGTGTCACATCGGGTACTGCTTCCAGCTGTGAAGAAATGCAGAAAATCACTGGACGACCTGCACGGAGAATTCTGCCATCGGTTCTCTGATTTAAAAACAAAGTGACTTCAGCTGGTGTCCCATCTCCTCCCAGGTAGCAGCGGACTCGGCTGTATTGCGGCTGAGTGTCGGCTGATCGACTGTGATCCGGCTCGATGCGGCCAAATGTGAGCCAGCTTTGTCTCATTTAATTTTTGCAATATCTGGCCGAGATTCAGCTGTTACAGACACGAGCCTGTTCTGTCTTAGACATGGCGGCAGCCGGGTTTATCGGCAGCCAGCACTAAAGCAGGTTCTGGTCCGTCGGCAACCGGACACGGGCCAGTGTATTCGGCCCGATTCTGGGGCGTCATTCATCCTGAGTCTCAGTCGAGTCGGCAACCGGACTCGGCCCAACGTGTTTCTTCCGGCGTGCTGAGCTTAAGCCTGATCCGGGGCGGATCATTTTGTCTACCTGGGCTGTCATAAGACTATGAAACAGCACTGCAGGAGTTTCATTGGAACTGATTGATCTTCAATGTGACTCCGTCTTAAAGGAGAAGTTCAACTCCCTTAAACTGGATGAGTTTTATGCTTCACTAAACATCAGGAGGATGCACAGAGGATGCTGCTGTTGTTTGGTTTTAGCTGTGAGCCGACGTTCAGTGTGATGAACATCAACACATCACACCACACATCCCAGTTACCTGATGAACATCAACACATCACACCACACATCCCAGTTACCGGTGAACACATCAGATCTGTCCTGAGAATTGCCAAAACCAAACTGACAGCAAACTTTGATGCACTGGCAAAACAAAAGGTGACCAACAACACTGTTCCCACTGAAATTAAATGTTTTCTTTACTTTTTAATTAATGGCTTTTACTTTTAATTTATATTAGTTCTCACACACTCTCCATTGATCTGATACTGACCAGGATGAGTTTTCAAATTTGACAGACGGTCCGGCCCGTCAAATTTTAAAACTCATCGTGGCCCCTTAGCCAAAAAGTTTGCCCACCCCTGTTTTAGACACGACTAAAGTTTTTGTAGGTCTAGCATATTAGTGGGTTTGCTTTAATTGTGCTGACACAGCAGACAACTGTTTTGCATTGTTTACTTTAATGATTTCAACTACCAGAGATGGGGGAGTTTGATTCATGGGCAAACACATGGAAATTTGCACAATCAAGGAATTCCGACATCATCAAATATCAACATGTTCCTGGAAGTTTAAATAATGACTTTTGCTGAACACGTTTTAAATTCAATTCAATTGCCTCGTGGGTTATGCTCACGATCAGGTGCTACTTTCTTGTGACACACAGACGTCGTTTAGGAGGGAGGTCAATGTGAAACCAAGACCACCATCTTTCCCTAATCTTAACTAAATGCTGTGAGTGCACAAATATAACCAACAGATATCACTGTCAAACTTTCCCATTGAGGATTGGCAACAAGGCAATAATTTTTTTATATTTAATGTTTAAGTAAATATGTGCTAATTTGCATACATTTCCAGAACAGAAATCCAAACAATGGATGAAGACAGGTTCAAAGTTCCTGTTTCATTTTGTTGACATATTAGAGTCAAGTGTTGGGAATTTGGGATATCTCCTTTTATCACTCCATAAATCAGAGAGTCGGCTCTCAACGGCCATAAAAATAAATAAAAAATCTCCATGTTTTTAAGAATGAAATGTTCTATAAATCAGGCCATGAATTATATATGAACAAACCCCTCTGTGAAACCCTTTAGAATATAGATAGGAATGAAACTGAGTTTGGTGGATGTGGAAGTGCTGCTGAAGTGGAGAGTCTGATAAAAACTAATTTATAGAAAACAACCTTTAAAGATGTGTTATACAATTGTTTACATTTTGCATAACACTACGGGTTTAAAGGGTAACATAATTAGCTTCAAGATATCTCCATTAAGACAATTTTATTTTGTATTAAAGGTCTTCTGCTTAAACATCCTATGAGGCGTTACATCACGGTAATTTTGGGTGAATTTAGGACAAATCTATGGAAGCAAATAGATAATGTAGTAAAATAAAAAATGGCTTCTTCCAGTAGTCTGAATTACCACCTATCATTACCACTGCAGTGCAGCAGAGCCCCTCTTCCTCCAGCACTTGTGCAGGTAGAACTACACAGTGAGAGTTACACATGTGAATGTTCCCTTTCTTCTCTCATAATGCAGCATGTTTAAATGTACCTGTCAAAACCGTGCATCACCCAACCGTTAAACTGGAGTGTAATTCTGTGGCTAATCTCACTAGCGCCTCCTGGGGAGGGGGGCGGAGTCTTGTCCGCAACGCAATTTGACAAACTTAATTTGTTTTAGTGAGCGCTTTAAAATTCATTGACTTGGATGAAATAGACCCATAATAGCTCTCGGCGAGGTCAAAGCCAGCATCAGGGGTATTCACTGGAGTTCCATCATCGAGAGGCCTTCACTGCTGCTTCCCTCGGTCCCTTGTAGCCATTACACATGGCGACAAACACACCCAAAAAAAAAAACAGCGTTCTCCCAAACGCTAAGCTAGCTGACAGGCATCACAGCGCCAACTAGCTCTCTCTCTTTCCCCGTCTCTCTATCTCCTTCACTCCGTCTCCCGGTTCCTTCCAATCCTTTTCATCTCCCTCCTTTCCCTCTTCTTCCTCCTCCTCGCTTCCTTTGTCTCATCAAAGGGTTTCAAGCTCAATAAAAAACTATCCGTCAGCGAGCGATGGAGTAGGTGTATTCGACACGATATTGACACAACCTTGACACGACGTGGGCCGGGCATTAAGGGAACGGGAGAGCTCCGGCAGCAAATAACCGACAGGCCCAGAGAGACGGAGCGATAGGGAAAGACAAGAGGCTGCGTCTCTGTAGTAATGTTAAAATAAAGTTGGTTTGACAGTGCTGTTGATCCTTTTACTGCGGAAGATTCGTTTCTGTTCTGGGGGTTGTTGTTTTTTTTACTTTGCCGAGCCGAGCCGTGCTATTCTTCGTCACGCTAGCTAGCGTGTGTGGTTTTCCACTGTCCTGCTTTTCTTGTTATATTTTCTCGGAGTCAGTTCTGCTCTGCCCGTCCTCTCTTCCCCCCGTTGTTTCTCTCCATTCTCCTTTCATCATTTCTCTATTTGCCGCCCAATCTTGTCCCGGTGCCACCTCATTCCGCTCAAAATCCTCTTAAAAAGTAATTTGTGCTCGGCACATGAGGATGTAAAAAACGGTGAAATGAATAATAGAATGGACGCCGGCCTCCACATTTCTCACTGCTGATTGCTCACGGCCTCCTTGTCTTTTTGTATTTCACAATGTTAGAAATGCGTATTGTACATGCGTATTGTCCATGGTAAAAAATTAAGATAAAAGCCTGCAGGAAATAGAGATTTAGCAGAAGAGCGTCTCACTGGATGCTCCTAATTATATGAAAAAGATGAAGCCCGCCCAAGTCTCCGTCCTGGCATGGCGCTGTCCTCCGAAAATGAGGGACCGCGAGCGAGCATTGTAGTAGGGGGAAGTGTTTGAGAGCAAGCGTGTCTGTCCGAGGGCATGAACAGAGAGGCCGATACGGAGGGATGCCGCATTGCCCACAGGCCGGCGTCTGTTAACAGAGTTATAACCACAGTGGATGCACCACATAACACAGAGAGACAGAGAGGGGAGGAGTGGGGAGACAGTTACAGGCAAAACGGGGAGGAAATTGAGAGAAATTTGCTGTTGGAGACAAAAGCTTGTATCCGTCTTGCTACAGACAATTTCTTTATTATTCCTCCATGCCATCCACCGCCTCGCCATCCAGGAGGGAGAGTTGTGCGTCTCGGTGATGAAGCCGACTTTCGTCTCGCTCGCCATCAACACAAAAAAAGCATCGAGACGCAACTTTCTCCGGTGCCGCCGTCCCTCTAGCTAACGCAACTAAGACTAACTAACTTTGCGTCCCTTTTTGTCCACCTTCCTGCTCTTCGCTCCTCAGACTTCAACCACTTCATACACAATCTCAAAGGCCACGAATGCATCTATTCCTTTTTCCTCCTCCTCCTCCTCCTCCTCCTCCTCTCAGGAATACCGTGTGAACAATCCGGGCCACTTTCAGCCATCGTGCAACACATTCAATTAAAAGACAAAGCTGATTCAGTACACCGTGCTCACTCATCCAGCCACTTTCTGCAGAGCCAGTGTTACAGGCGCTTAATCAACAGCCTGTTTGATACGAGCCATTGTTTTTGCTTTGAGCACACAGTGGTCAGCAGGGACAGTAACTTTTAGAGATGGAGCTTTAACAAGGCGCCGGTGCTCGGTCAGTATTCATTTCAGACCCCGCATGCTGTTTCAAGAGTTTTATAAAAATCCTTCATGAGATAAAATATTTTCAGTTTGAGTGCTGACATTGCTCTACTCCGCTGTAAACATGAAATCCTTGTTTTATCTTTAATAATTTAAGTCAACACTGTTTGCATATACAGTGATATTTACTGGAAGAGCACGATACAAGCGTAGAGCATCTATGATGTTTATCCAGGAAATGTGTTACTGTTCAAATTAGTGTGTGAAATAAAACACATACATCATATATTATATATCATATCGTATCCACCTCCATGTGTTAAGACACAATCATTTCAATGGCTCTCTAATGCACTCGTTCTCTTTTTGGACTATAACTTAATTTTGTCACACAGACTGCATTGTGCTGCATGGAACTAGTTTGAACTGAAGCACCGTGTTTCCAGCTATGCTTCTGTATATTGTGTGACGTAAACAACCTTTATCTGCAGCAGTAAAGTGTAATGCTCAATGGCAGAATGTGTGCAGCTGCAATTTGTTGAAAAATTATTTTCTTTATTTTTAGATAACGAATGAAGAATCTTATGAAAAATGAAACATTTGGTTTTGTTTGCTTTCACACTGATAATAATTGAAAGTATAGGCCTGGTGTGATGTTAAACATAACTTTTATAGCCGAACCAATTAATACTTTAGGAATATTACTGGAAACCCCCTTTTTTTCTGCTGTCCCCTAGTGGCCAAAATGCTTTGGCGCTTTGTGACACTTTACCTTAAGTTTCGATTGAAGTCTATCCCTTTAACAAATTAAAAGATTGGATGCTATTCAACAATAGTGACCTGACGCTGATGATCTGTTTTGTGAAATATACATTTATATGAAACTTAGTGAGAGCCATTTGGGTCTAGCGGTATCCTGATAAGAAAAAGATTATCTTTTACCTGAGTGCATCCTCTAAGAAATCCCCATAATTCCCCTTTAAAGGCTGGGTAATAAATAAGGAAAGGTTTCTCCTCCAAGTTCAATTCATGCCATTGCAAAACAAACTTTACGAGAAACCTGGAAATCCATTAGAGATACTTATTTTTCTGTCTAAAGGAAGTGTGAGGAACTGCAATAATACAGCCGGCCTACATACAATGCCAGTATCTTATAGCCTTGACAGTCTACTTTCCTCTATTTGTATTTTACATCTCGGAACTAAAGGAAGCTCCATTTGTTCAATAAAAGTGCTGCCTACTAATTCAGTAGAAATATAAAAATCTGCAGTTGACTTTATCATCAGGAAGCATTGGCAAAGAGATTTGTTGAAGGTAAATGGAAGCCTTTCACTGCTTTGTTTGAATAATGATACCCTACATTGTGCTATAATTAAATACCATGCTGGATGGTTCATATTCTTATCATCAGTCATTAAGAATATTGACTGCATTATTCTCCTTTAATCCATCAACATATAAAAGTGTTGCCTTGAGAGGAGGATACACATTTAAATCAGGATCATGAAAGAAATGCTTTATGTTTTCATCCTGAGTCTATTTCATTATTTCCCTCATTTATCTCTGTTTCACTTTACTGGCCAGGGAACCTTTCATCAGCGCATACAGGGCCGAGAGGTTTTACTTTGGTTGTAACTGGTTGGTGGCTAATCTCAATGGATTTTATTTTAATTTTTTAGCATTTTAGGTACTGCATTATGTCTGCCTCTTAAATATCCTAATATAACCTCCCGTAGCTCTCTTCAATGTCTCTACGTCCTCTTTTTGGAGTAAAAATAATGAAGCAGTAGATAGTTGAAGAGATGAAAGAACACTTGATATTATTTCACTGTTTCCAGACATACATTGTATAGTTCTTTTGTATTTATATTGTCTGTATTATTTTAATTGTCATTTGAAATAAATCCTTAAATATGACTGTCAGTCTAAACAATAGAAGTGTTGTTCAACCGTAAGAGTTGCCAACCCTTTTGTGAATTTGGCAACCAATTCAAAGAATATGAACCTTTTATTCTTTCATGTTACATTTCTATAATTAAAGTGACATAAAACAGAGCATCTTAATTACTAAAAATATTAGGAGGACTGACAGTGGCAACCGTATTGTCAGTTTCGGCAACCAACGGCTGGCAACCAGTTTTTAAAGCCAGTGTTGCTGCTGTAAGATGTGCTCCATCTGTGTCTGTCAATTTGGTTTTGATGGAACATTTTCTTTTACGGGCATGTTGTGTATTGTGAGGCCCTGTTTATATTATTCTGTCTGTGTGTGTGTGTGTGTGTGTGTGTGTGTGTGTGTGTGTGTGTGTGTGTGTGTGTGAGCGAGTCGGAGAGGGGTGACATTGTTCCTGGCAGAAATATGTTCCAGGTCTGCGGCTCAGGTGGCTCTGGTTTGTCTCTGATCAGAGCTGACACTCAGGATGGCATAGTAACACATTCTCTGTCTCTTTCTTGATTTAACTCAATCTCACTCTGGTTTGTAATCCTCTCCTCTCCTCCAGACACACACACTCACACCTACACACAGAGCTGTGCTGTAAGCCCTATCCATCTTTTTGAACATCAACACGGAGCAGCACTGCGGCCCAATAGCCTTTGCTCTCTCACATCTGACGCAGAGCGGAGAGCGAGCCCCGCTGCTGCTGAATGAAGTCATCTCTCCGGGGAGGAAGATGCTGCTCTCGAGTTGAGAGCACATACTTTTTATTTAATTTTATTTCAATGGAATAGCTCACAAGTATAGGTTTTCACACTTCACGCTTAAAAGCATACCAAATATAAGGCTGTTGATGAAAGAAACGAGGATAAAATGGATGAACTGATATCACTGGCCGCCGCCAGTAAGAGCTGGCTACGTAATAAGGTTTCAATCATTGCAAATGTTCCGGCAATGTAAAGATGTTATTTGTTGGTTGGAAAAATAACCGACTGAGGATTGGGCCACGCTTATGTCGGAGTCTAACCGTTTCTGCACTCTCAATGCGGTTTCTCATGCTGGAATTTTATTTGTGCAACAACTCAAGCCACTGCAGGCGTTTGACAGTTAGCGGTGCTTTGCCTTCGGGCCGGAAGGTCGCACAGGTCAGGCTTATGAGTGGCTTGGGATCATGCGTCACTGCCTTGAGCGGGCAGGAAGTCGCCATAAAAAGGTCACATTGCAAACAGCTCCCCATTATGCCGTTTCACTGTGTGTTTGGCACAATACAGACATTGTACCAAAGCCCTTTAGCTCTGTTTCTAGCGCCGGTTTCTGCATCCAAATGAGTCCAAATAGTTTTTAATAAACATGTGCTCTTCATCTATTTGAGGTTAAGCGGTACAAGTCGTGGTCGCTGAGGTTAACTGGCATTGTACTTGCAATCTGGGTTGACCATAACAGACTTGTACAGTGATTACCAGCAGGGCCGCAGCTATCAATGAGGTCAGTTCATGTCTATAGTTTCTGGAAATTTCTTGATTTTTTTTTTTTTTAGCAAACTGAGGAGCAGTTTCATTTCATTCTGCAGCTACACAAGGCCGATTCTAATATTATTTATTTGACTAAATGTATTTAATGAACCCCACCAGACATGTTTTGAGACACATAAAAACACTCATATGAATAATGTAATTATGAATATGTATGACGAATAATTTGTGTCCGATATAGATTTTCCATAAACAAGTTTGACTTCCTTATGAAATATTCTCAAAACCAAATCTAGTTATTCTCCCCCGCTGAAAAACCCAGAATCTATAAATATGCTAATATAATTTCTTTCAAAAGTTTCACTGCTGGACACAAGATGTGAGATGACTTCCCTGAAAAGTGTGTGTGTGTGTGTGTGTGTGTGTGTGTGTGTGTGTGTGTGTGTGTGTGTGTGTGTGTGTGTGTGTGTGTGCGCACACGCTGGGGGCCTCAACTTTGCACATCACTCTGGTGTATAGTAAGTGAGTTGATCGTGATTGGCTTCCGGACTTGTTGTGATGTCACAAAATGCTGCTTGTGTGTCCGTGTGTTAATCTCAGAGAAACGCTCCCCTGCAGCAGCAGATGAATGTGAAAACAGCCTTCTGGTGTCTCTGCACATCAATCATTAAGCACAGTGGAGCTCAAACAGGCAAGAGAAGTACGGATAAGCCAAGCACATTTTATGAGTGGAGGGGAACTTTACATTTGACTCTTTTTAGGCAAAATATAGTCAAATATATTTAATGACATGGAGGGGCTGAGTATTTATCCACGGAATTCTATCCTGGGTGAGTGTGGAAGGCTTAGACCATAACGTATGGAGTTGTATTAAATATTGAAACTGGTAGTTTAGCAATTTGCAGCGCTGATTAATGGTTAATACACAGAACACTACCGCAAAGTTACAGCAATAAACATTTGATTTGGACAATATTCCCTTGAAACAAAAAGGGGGATGTTTGAAACATAAGGTAGCATGAACTTTAGCATTACAACATGGGAATTACACATTTTGAAATGATTAAGCTGATAAAAACATGGTGTATCATCCCATTAATGTCACCATATTACCATTTTTGTGTTACCAACTATTGCACAGATATAACCATTTCTGTGGTTGCAGGTTCCCAGATTGTTTTGACTCTTTGCTATCTTATATAACTATTTATGTAAGATGTACATAATGAATTATGGTAACATCAGTTTCAGTCTAATATTACCCAGATACACACATTGTTAATACCAAGTTATTACCTGGTTATTGCATTGTATTACTTAAAATATCACATATTTATTATCAAACTATTACCCCTTTGTTGTTACAAAGTTGTAAGGTCAAGTTATACCCACATTATATATATATATATATATATATATATATATATATATATATATATATATATGATTGAAGAAAATGAGAAGAAAATGTTATAATCCTAACATTTTAACTACTGGGACCATATTAGTGAGTAATTCCCAGTACCTGTCCAGTGCAAAGGAGATTATCTCCCTTTTTATTGACAATGCATGTGTTTATATTTTTTCGTACAAGCTATCTGTTTGTGTATTGCTCAGCAAGACACATATTATATATATATATATATATATATATATATATATATATATATATATATATATATATATATATTAGTGCTGTCATATCAGCGCGTTATTAACGGTGTTAACGTAAACCAATTTTAACGCCGTCAATTTTATTAACGGCGTTAACGCATTTTAATTTTTCAACTTTTTTCTCGCGAGCGCCACGCCGGATGTAACTCAACCGGAAGCAAAACAATAGGCACGCTGTTTGGGCTTGGAAGCTAGGCTAACGTTACGGTTTGAAATGAATGAATGGTGAGCGCGATACGGCAAAATGAATGATAAGACGCTAATGAATGGAAAGTTTATTTAAAAAAGTCAGATGGTCCCCTTGACAAGACCAAAGTGGTATGTGCCATTTGTCATTGTGAACTGATGCTAACTCTGCGCCCCCTCGTCATAACCAGACAAGAATGGATGACTTCGGAAACACATGGACACCACAACGAAGAACAAACGTATTGCAGCCATAGCTAAATGGGTGGCTACTGCGTGTAGGCCTGTTAACGTTGTGGAGGACGAGGGTCTAGCTGATATAATACGCATCGCATCCAACGACAGGACCTACGAATTGCCTTCGAGAGCCTGACTGCTATGTTCACAGCTCTCTCTCTCTCTCTCTCTCTCTCTCTCTCTCTCTCTCTCTCTTAATCCCTTGTTTACCTGAAATGTGCACTTTATAATTTTATTTTGTACCGCCCAGTTTGGCAGTTGTTTTTCAATAAAATAAAACATTTACAGCAAGCCAATCCACTTTTTCATGTTGATAAGAGCATTAAAATGAAGAAGAAAAAAAATTGCGATTAATTGCGATTAATCGCAATTTTCGCAGTTAACTATGACATAAATGCGATTTAAAAATATTTTAATCGTTTGACAGCACTAATATATATATATATATATATATATATATATATATATTATAAACACATTTTATTATTGTAAATTTCCTTATTCCGGGACTAATAAATGATGATAATGATTATCTTATCTTATTTTATTAAGTATCTGTGAATGACTCATTTTGGTCTCTACTCAGTGACTGACTCCAGTTTTCCACTTTGACCTCAGATGACTCCCGGTTTGGGATTTTGTTGCCGAGTTAGTGAATTGAGATCTCCGGTTCCCGATGTTAATTGCACGTCGTGATGAGGGATGGAGTGAACATTTAGAGGAAGGTGGAGAGCCTCTTGACTGGGCTCGGCTGTTTTTCTACATGCTTGCTGACTGCGGCAGCTGGAAAAGAAGTTGCGTATCCGCCGCGTTTGATCACCAAGAAAATCCTCTTGTGTCAAACTTCCTCTGACTCCCAACTTCAAAAAAGACCCCAAATCAAAGAGCATCGCGGAGCAAGAAAAAAAAAAAGAAGAAAAAAAGGAGAAAGACTCAACTGCACAACCCCCTCGAAATAGCATGAAGAGAAATATGTATCAAAATATCATCAGTCATCTTTTTCTCCAAGAAACAAGTCCAAAAGAACAAGGAAGGACGGGGAGAGGGGAGGAGGGTGAGAGTGCAGATAAAATCACCTCCACGGTGTAATCTCCCAAAGTCCGAAACAAACGTCCTTGGACGTCTCCAAGTTTTTATTTATTTTTGTTCCTTGCTTGATTTGATCTTATCATCATTGACTTGGAATGAGACTAGCTTAATATTTGTGTAGGTCCTTACTCAATAGCAATTTCATCCTTGAGCCTGGGCTTGAGGCGCGATAATAATGCACCTCATTGTGTAAGCTCGTCTCAATCGGTGCTTTGTTGTGCTGGGACAATGCTGTTAGTTGGCCAATGCGTTTTCAAGGGCACGGTGGAGATGATGATGTCCGGGGCTCTCTTTTGTTTGAGAGCCAGATGACGACCTCTGGAAAACACAAACCACTCCCTGCAGATGATTGAATAATGAAGGGTCTCTGGGTTCCATTGGCCTTATATAGGGCTATTATTATTATTATTATTATTATTATTATTATAAGGCTAGGATTTGAATAGGAAAAAGTCAGCAACGGTCAGCACATACACTTACACCAACACATCAGTATGCATCTCATATCCAAAGTCCCACCCAAGAGATGTTTGACTTGTGTGTGTGCGTTCCACTCTATGTGTACACAGCCCCCAAAAAGACTTCAAAACAAGAAAAAAGGAAAAACATGCAACAAAAATACCTTCGTCTCGAGGCTTGTTCATTGAAGATTCATCAGTTTTTTTTGTGAGCGGACCTAGGGTTAAGAAAAAAAGGGGGGGAAAAAGAGAAAAGACAAAATTCAAAAAAGATTACTGGCAAAAAACGAAGAAAAAAAAGAAATATCAAAAAAAGAAAAGAAGAAAGAGCAAAAAGGACAAATCAGCAGGAGTTCATGGTTGCTTATTGTTTTGTGTTTTTTTTTGTCTTTAAAAAGAGTACAAAAGCAAAAACAAAAGGTATCACAGACACAGATTTATCACAAGAAAAGACACAAGATCAAAGAAAACTGTTTTTTGGATTTTCTTCTCTCCCCCTGCAGAAGAAAAACGGTATTTTTCTCTTCCCCTTAAACCTTGTTTGTTCCCTGAGCCTAACTTGTTCTCAGGGGCTGGGCGGGGGGAGTTGGTGAAAAGGGGTGGGGGTAAAGGTAATGAGGAAAAATAAGGCCTCTGTGGTTTGAAGAACAGGAACCAGCCCTTCCCTCCCACTATGTGACCAGAAAAATGACAGATTTTCTTTTTCTTTTTAAAAGTAAAAGAAAAGAAAAAAGAACAGGCAAAGAAGAGGACACCTATAGGAAGAACAGCAGGGTTTGTTCGGGGTCCTGATGCCTCAAACCCCAAAATCTCAATGGCAACCTTTCGGCTGTAAAAGCACACAGAGAAAATGCAAAGGGAAGTCGCACAAAGTCAGACCGGTTCAGACAGACACAGTGAACACAGAGACACACACAGTGACCCTGTAACAGCAAACGGCATGTTAAACAGATTAAACAGAGCACAGGTGCTTCTGTGTTTCCGAGTGTGTGTGTGTGTGTGTGTGTGTGTGTGTGTGTGTGTGTGTGTGTGTGTGTGTGTGTGTGTGTGTGTGTGTGTGTTTGTGTGTGTTTTGGCATTATTTAGTGGTAAATAATGACATAGCACAACAGCAGCGTGTCAATTCGAAATGACGAGTTAGCGCGGCGCTAATTGCGCAGAGGAGTTTCAGGTAAAAGGTGAACGTCATGTGATCTCCTTCTGCACACTGGCTGTTTTGTAAATTAAAAGAGAAAGAAGAGACGACAGAGAGAGAGAGCGAGAGAGAGAGAGCAGGAGAGAGGGAAAATAACCTTCTCCTGTCTTTCTTCCATCATCATGTCTCTGTTTATTTATATGTTGATGAACCGCTCGTGTCGCATTCAGGGAACCTGACTGTGACGAAGTGGTTTCTGTGTCATCAACCCTCCGACTGCTTCTTCTCATACAGTCATTAGCAGGAAGTGAGGTGTTTAGGGGCGGACAAATACAAAATGATCTTTGATCTCTGTCTTGTTTTATCGTCCCTGCGGTTGTCATTGTTTTCCATGTACAGTGCGCTTCATTTGTGTGTGGATGTCACAGAAGAGACACAAACAAAGTCCATTTATGTGCACCGTTCACCTCATCTTTCACAAGAAGAATGTTGCAAGAAAATACTCTTCACCTCAGCTTTCAGAGAGAAAGTACTTCAACGAAAATACTTTTCACCTTTCATCGCTCGAGCTTTCATCTTGTGAATCGACTTTGTGAACTTTGAGGTTTTGGCAAGAAAACTGGATTTTATTCAGATGAATCTGTGAAAGAAAAGTAACTCCTATCACACTAAGTGGCTTCCTGGAAGAGTCTGCTGCTCATCGGGGTGTTGAGAAGAAAATGGTTAAAAGCATAAGACGACAAGACTGAATACGTGTCGGTCCTCCATAGAATGAGACACGTGGACGTCCAGCAGGCTGGAGGCAGCGCTTCACACACAGACATTTTTTAAATAAAAAGTACACACAGCAAAATGTTACTTCAAATCCCCAAATACACAAAATCCAACTGGGATGTAATTTAAGGCATGAAGAACACAACCCAGGTGTGGATGGGGCTGGGCGATAATTCAACAGGATCATTAATCGTCGTTCGATGGAATCTCGGTGAGATGAAATCATATATCCAGACATCATGATACACAATTTACGTCGTCTAAATTGACAACAACAAACGGACTTAAACGAAAATCTGATTATTTTGCATTAAAGTTCTTAATTAAATGTGAAAATAATCAGATTTGACAAAATTCACACAACCATGCGGTCATTTCACATAGACTCTTCATCTATTGAATTACCACAAAAAAAACACGCATTATATCCCGATTTTTGCCACCACCATCAACCCAAGGTTGAAAGCTCTGGACAAAGCTAGTAAGCAGACCTTGAGTTGAGATTTGGTGTTTTCCAGTAGGGCCTCTTCTTGACTCCATTGGTGTTGCGAGGTGTTTTCTTTTCCCGTGTTGTCCTTTGGTATTTGGGCAACTAGCCGACCCGTCCTCTCCAATGTATGAATCGTTATTCCAAATGTGTCGAGTACAAATTTCAATTATTATATTCATTTACACTGGCAAGGTTTTCCAATCCACGAAGTGTTATATTCTTGGTTGGGGTAAAATGGGAGTACAGAACATAACACTGGCAGAGACTAGGGTTCCCCATCCCAGGTGTGGTTGGGCTAACATGGGAACGTATTTTCACCATCTTCGTTGAGCGTGATAAACACAAAGTACAGCGGCGGCTGATGGGAATGCCATTCGTTCCGTTTACTTGCTGGCCGGAAAAGGCGGGGCATCACCACACGGATGCATCGTCCGGGAAGCACGTGATACATTTGACCTGCTGGATGATGCCTGGTCAGGGCATCATCAACGTCATCAGGCCTCATCCTCTGGAGGCCGTGAAAGTTCAAAATATCGTGGCAATCCGGACAAAGGTTAATGAGACGTCTCAGTCTTAACACCGCCATCCATAGATCCCCTCAAAAAAGCTCTGCATCACACTTTACTTGTGATGGCTGATGGGTTTAGGAATGACTCTGAAAGGTAATATGTATGACATTGAGTATAAGATACAATATATTTATGTTCAACCTGTAAACTGAAGATCACAATATTTTCTGGGATTCAAAAACTTCAAAGCAGACGTCAATAATAGTTGTGGCTCGAGAGCGGAGGTTTGCTGTATTTTTGAGTCGCATTTTACCACTTGAAGTTGGTTCTTGTCCTTGGAAACAGCTGTTTTCTGAGCTCAGGGTCCTCTTACTGGCTCTTCCTGGAACGCTTTCCCTCAGCGACGAAGACCTGAGCGAACTCGTTCCACTGAGGAAGGTGTGATGGAGCTGAAAGCCGCGACGGAGCGAGTAAGTGGACCTTGAGTTTGGATTTTTCTCTCGAACAGATACATAGAAATCGGGACTAATACTCTTTCCCTTTTTAAGATAATGCAGAAAGACAGTTTTTAGCCGAAATTATGACATATGATTTATGCAACACAGATTTATGCACAACGTCAGAACTCTTCACTGAAAAAGTTTGTCAAGTGACGAAGAGGTTTAAACAGTCAGATGCTCATCGAAGAAAAACAAGACATCACAAACAAAATTTGGGGAGGGAATATGACAAAATTGGGGACAGCAAAAAATCAAGCAATCATTACGGGCCCGACAACATGCTGAGGAAGAGAGTGAAGACAAGCTTGATTGACATCTTTTTGCAATGAGTGGGTCGAGGAGTCGAGCAGTGTGAATCAAGCAGGGAGAGAAAGAAAAAAAAAAGAAATAGCTGCTTTTTCTGGACATTTCGCTATAAAAAGGTGCTGAGGAAGCACTCACACTTCGCTTTTGATGACAAAAATAACAGCAAATACAATACTGATGCACCCAGAATAGACAGCAGTAGACAGATAGTACTACATTTCAGCACATGTCTAAAAATAGAAGAGGACACCAAGCACAACCGTTTTTTGGAACAAAAAAAGACTAATTAGACTGAAGCGGTTGTATGAAGCGTGTTCATTTTCCCGTATGTCGTAACCAATCCCCTGTGCTACATGCACAAGAGAAGCAAGAGTATTATACACCTACAAATTGTCCTCTCTCTCCCTCCCTCTCCCTCCCCCCCTCTCTCTCTCTCTCTCTCTCTCTCTCTCTCTCCCCCCTCCCCTCTCTCTCTCTCTCTCTCCCTCCTTCCCTTCCTGCTGCTTGTGTTGTCGGCCGACTTGCGGCTCACTTTTTAAGCCGGTTACGTAAAGCTTCACTTTGGCTCCACTTCTCCCGAAGGCCCTGCGTGCATCGTCACGCCCTCACGCGTCCGTTCTACCGTGCACATGCAAAACAGACATCCGGCATGGGGCCCGGAATGCAAGAGGTGTGTGTGTGTGTGTGTGTTTGTGTGTGTAAAAGCGATAAGACGACACGAAGGAGAATCCATGCTCAACGTGGTTTGCGTGAAGGCGCCTATTGAACTGTGTCGGTGCAGCTGTGTCCGGCATCGAGGGAGAAAGGCAGACGGCGTTTGTTCCTTTTGCCGCCATGCACTCACGTGTACGCACGACGTCAACGCTCAATCACAACAACTAGTTGCTCACTCTGTGATTATTCTCTTATGGATGACAATATGAAGTAAATGCAACATGAAGTGCCTTCATACGGTGGTTTGAACTTCCCTCTGCGGGATAATAAAAGCGGAATCTGATCATTATGTGTGGTGATTTAGTTCATTTTTAGGCAAAATTGGCCTGTTTTCAAAGATTATTTGGTAAACTAATCATCTCTATTACTGTCTTTATGCACATTATAAAATAAAGGAATTAAGCTCTGTGACACATTTTAAATGTAGATGCTGTCTACCTGGTGGTTAATTGGGTCAGTGCTAAGTGGCTTTTGTTTGATGTGTAGATGAAATGCAATACCATTTCTGTATGATTTGATAGATTAAAGGAGTTCTTTCCAGATGTAGACTAATTAGACCTGTAATTACGGCGTCATGTTAGATAGTGGGGTTACGTTTGCAGGTGTCTGGGCCCCACGGGGGACTTACATTGCTCAAATTGTTGCTGTTGCACGTATTTCTTTTACATAATATCCTTGAATTGAAAAAAATGTGCGTTCCATTTTTTCCCGCGTAGACATTGACATTTTTATAGGATGATATGTCGCCACTTCTTTATCCGTTGGCATGTTTGTCTACAACTGGAGGAACCCATTTACCATCATTTGCATGAGTGATGAGAGTCTGCTGGTGGGATGGTGGGTGGATATACAATAGCGCATAAATAACTATTCTTATAGGTTTGAATCATCTTTCACGCTTTTAGGTTGCAGAAAATGCTCTTCACAAATAGATTGTTGTTTTGTGTAAAGGGTTTGCAGAATAGTCATGAGTCACATAAAAACAACTACAATTCAAAAGTGTAGTATTTGGTGGATTTTTATTTTCAAACAGTATTATCCCGTCATGTAACACTCAACTTTGAATCATTTAATTATTCATATTTTGGGCCCAAAACTATTTAAATTGTCACTGTCAAACAGCAGTGTATATATATATATATATATATGTATATATATATATATATATATATATATATATATTAGTGCTGTCAAACGAATAAAATATTTAATCGCGATTAATCGCATTTATGTCATAGTTAACTCGCGATTAATCGCAATTAATCGCATTTTTTTTTTTTGCATTTTAATGCTCTTATCAACATGAAAAAGTGGATTGGCTTGCTTTATTTTATTGAAAAACAACTGCCAAACAGGGCGGTACAAAATAAAATCACTGCACATTTCAGGTAAACAAGGGTTTACAAAATAAAATTATAGAGTGCACCAGGCATGAAAACGGGTCAGGGGTGAAAAAGGTGAGAAGGATATTACCCCTCTAGGAGGGACCGGGGGCATGCTCCCCCGTAAGAAAAATGTAAATATTCCATATTTTAAAGCATCAATCTGATGCATTTTGAGATGCATTTTTTGCCAACCTGGGGAGAGCTGGAGAAACTTAACTTTAGCCATGAGTCAAAAATTATTATGGCCTCCTTACTGAGTATTATGCAAGCCATTTCATGCCAGCCTGTCACTGGTCTAACATTTACAGTATATGAGGCACAATGTGGTAAGGGAGAGCATGGCTGCCTTTGTTAGCATAATTTATATCTTTGATGCAGAGAATGCATCTGGTGAATCCCTGCCTGTTGATTTTGGAGAATACATCTCCTAGATGAAAGGACACCTCTTGCCCTTTTATTGAGACCTTGCCTTCCAGTTTTAGCCACCAGTTCCAGCTGCATTTCAATCCAGCTGTTTAACAATGGCTGCATCCTTCTCCCCTAACACACTCATTCTGCAAAAATAATGTTTGTATTAGTGTTAACTTCTAGTTTAGCCTTATTCAGACCTGCCAACCTTGATATATAACCTATATATTGATAAGTCATTAAATACTCGTCATGCATTATATTGCATTGCATATTGTGTGCTGGTCAATTAGTCTAAAATTAATTTTAGACTAATTTTTACCAGCGTACTTTGACGTCAAAATGCGTATCCGCTACGCAAATTGTGTACAGGTTGGCAGGTCTGCTTATTGATAGAATGGTGGACCACTTTACCTTCTGCCTTGTCAGTCCCCTCTCCTCAAAATCTACCTCCTCAAAAACGGTAGCGTTACGCCGTGTTCACACCGGACGCGGCGCGTCCGGTGTGAACACGGCTTAAGCTAATCATTTCCCACCGGAGCTTTAGCTAGCTGGCTAACGTTGCGTTCTCTCCTGCTGTGTTCAATGACTCAATTCATCAAGCTGTAGCTAACGTTAGCTAATAATTTCGCACCGGAGCTTTAGCTAGCTGGCTAACGTTGCGTTCTCTCCTGCTGTGTTCAATGGGTTCACTCGCACTCCCTTCTGGCACGCGCACCTGTTCGCAGTTCACTGAATATCATTCATTTTGCCGTATCGCGCTCACCATTCATTCATTTCAAACCGTAACATTAGCCTAGCTTCCAAGCCCAAACGGCGTGCCTATTGTTTTGCTTCCGGTTGAGCTACATCCGGCATGGTGCTCGCGTAAAGAAAAAAAATTAAAATGCGTTAACGCCGTTAATAAAATTGACGGCGTTAAAATTGGTTTGCGTTAACGCCGTTAATAACGCGCTAATATGACAGCACTAATATATATATATATGAGTGAGTGTGTGTTTGCAACTGAATTTCACATTTCTGAATTTAACACAATATTTGAGATTGATCTGAAACCTTATCATCATTCAGTATATATAATAGACTCAGATAACACAGCATTGTCCAATATATGTATACTTTTTTTTTTTTTTTACGTCTACATCAGCATTTTAATACCTGTCATCTGGGAGCATTGTGAGGATTGAGGCAGACAGTAGCCCGCAGAAAGAAAGAGGCTTATCACTTTGTCTATGGATATGAGCGAGTGTGTGTTTGTGTGTGCCGGCACAAGAGTAAGTAGGTGTTGAGTAGCTCATTTAGGCAATGTGTGCCAGTCCGACATGATGTACGAGGAAATGGAACCGAGTCTGACAGCTGGTGAGTGAGCGTCGGCCCTGAATGATGGACGCTTGTATACGGGACTGTGAGTGTGTGTGAGCGAACAAGAGAGAGAGACGAGATGGGGACATTGTCCTACAGCGAAAATATGGCAGCCGAAACGCAGCGAATAACTCAGTACCATTTTCTGCACGAGTGTGTGTGTGCACACGCGTGTGTGTGTGTGTGTGTCACAGATGGGTAAACTGTGACTCCACTACAAACAACAGTGAGGTCCATTTTCACACTAATGGCACGCTGAAAAGAGGGCGCTTCTGTCCCGACTGGGTGACGTGACAACCTCACCCTTCAGAAAACACTCTAAATTGGATTAATACAGTCGTCATTAGTGTCCCGTCACAATCTGGTGCTCTTGTATCATCAACTCTCAATTCAGTTCCCTCAATTAAATCACGCGATTTGCCTGGCTGTTTATCAGGCAGCGTTAGAGAATATAAAGTGGGAAAAGCTTGTGAGCACGTGGCACTAAAAGAAATATGGAGCTGTAAAATGCATTAATTTGAAGCTCGAGAAGCTACGTGTGTAGCCCTCCGTTGTTTTCGATCTGCTGATAGGACGTCCTCTGTTTTGCTACAGAGTCACGCAACTTCGTACAAGGACTTCCTCCCGCTTGTCCGTCTCGATCAATACGCAGTAACCTCGCCCCGTGGCAGCATTAGGTGAATAATAGGCCTCTGAGGGGGCTTCAATGTTACGGGACGAAGACAAATCATACAGTCATGATGGCATCCCGGCTTGTTCCAGCAGTCTGCAAGAGGGTAACGAAGGCGTGAAGGGGGGGAAAGCAGCTGACGCACTCATTAGTTTAGACTTCCTGTTTTGCCTTGTGTGGCCGGACTGCAGTTTGGGCTCTCGTTTTGCCATTTTTGTAAGTTTAAAATGGAAAAGAAAAGAATTGCATGGAAAAGTCGGTCACATCTATATTTTCCACACCAACTTTATTATGCTGCACTAATTTAAAACATTGTTTCCCTCCTTGTTTTGGGGGCTATGAGAATTAGATGTGTCGCGGCTGAGCGGGCTTCGGCGCGCTTTAAACTCATTCCACATTCTTCTCTTGAGAGTGCGCACTTAAATAAGGAGACGTTTAATATGCGTGGAAGGTACTGCAAATGTTTTGGATGTATTAATATACCACAAGGGTTCCTTTTGAGGCGCAAACTATCTGGGATTAAATAACAGCTACAGGCTGTAATTTGAAAGTGTTTCTGGAGAGGCGAGATTCTGTCGCTAATTCGAGCAACAAAAAGCATATATTTACTGGCCAAAGATGAATATTCAATATGTATATTTTCCCTTCGATGTCTGTTTGACAGTTTTCTTCCTTCAAATGTAAATGTAAATATATATTTCTTAGAGTGACGTAGCCTCATCCAGGGGACATTATAGATCTAAAAGCACTGGCGTGTAAGTTAATCATATAGTATGGCATGATCTCAAGTGTTTCATTGCTGATTGATATTCATAATTTTATCATTTGATGATTTGACTATTGTCACATGAATGCCGACAAAAAAGGTGTTTTCTGAGGTCACGGTGACCTTTCACCACCAAATTCAGCGGTTAGCTCAGTTCGTTCAGGGGGAGTTTGTGCCAAATCTGAAGAAAATTCCCTCGAGGCGTTCCCGAAATGAACACGTGGACAGACATAGCGCAGGTATTGTGTTTAAGAAGTCAAATACTTTACATACATGGGTATATTTCATTAAAAGTTAAAGAGTTTTCCTGTAAAGCTACATTTCCCGCTCACTGTTTCTCACTACAATGTATGAATCCTTGAAATCTAACAAATACTTTGAGTGCATTTCCTTCCCTCGGCCCTCGGTAAGTCATAAGATACAGTATCATTCTATTACGGTCATGTTATCTTTGACTTTTCTTTTCTTTTTCTTTGCCTCTGATCAGAAGGACTCTTTAGTAACAGCAGCCGACTGTGCGCTGTAGTTGATCCATGTACATACTGAATGTGCTGACTTTTTCCAGATGCAACATACAGAGTTTGACAGCCTCTCTGACTGGCACGGCGTCATATCGAGTAATATAAACGGTGTTTTTCATTGAAACACTGTCTTCAGCGGATGTGCGACTCATTCAGATGCTCACAGCCTGTGTGTCGGACTAAATCTCAATCGCTTGGTACACGTGTTACTGCCACAATGATTCCGCCGGGAGTCTCTCTCTCCCGCTCTTTCTGTCTGACAATTTATCTTTTTACTTTTTCTCTCGTTTCCTTTTTCCCACTTCTGTCACTCCCTCCACTGCCTTTTTTCATCTGCCCTCATTCTCTCAGACTGAGAGCCTGAGAAGTATATCGTTCAAACTTGGCTGATGGGCGAGAATTAAATAGAAAGAAATGGAAAAGGAGAAGGATGGAGGGGACAAGGACACGTAGGTTATGCTGACGTACCCTCTTTTTTTTTTTTTTAAGTAATGTGATTGGACGAGGCCGAGAGAGAGAGAGAGAGAGAGAGAGAGAGAGAGAAAAGCTGTGTGTGCTATAGAAAGGAATCTGTCATTTGTACAGGTATCAAGGTTCAGGGGAAGGAGAAAAATGAGGGGAGAAAAGTTCATGTGTGGGAGGGGAGAGAAGAAAAGTTGGGAGTAAGAGTTGCAAGCTACAGTTGGTCTTTTTGTCATATGTTCCTCAATTAGGTTCCTCTTCTTCCTTTTAGCGCTCCTCATGGCGTTTACAAAAACACCCGATCAGACCCGCCGAGCCTCTAATGCAGCTCTAATGTCGCTGCTCGTGAACTGCACTCAAACTGTGGAACGTAGGGAGTGCCGATCATTTTTAGCTCTCCTGCAATCATCAAACTTCACTTCCGGGTCACAAAACATTTTACAGCTAAACAGCACACAAAAGGCATGTTTCCCAAAAATGTTTGAGGCGGGGAAATTGGCAACAGTTCGATCGGAGTTCACAAAACTCAGGCAGCAGCTGCGTTAAGGACTCCTCGACTCTGATTGGTTGTTGTTTTTTCCTTCGGCCGCAGCAGAAGAGATCTGTCTCATGTGCTAGTGTTACAATAATGGCAATCAAACCAAATATGATAAAAAATAAATAAAAGGTTACTCTGATATAAGTTAGCAACAGCTGCTTTAAAAGCGAACAAAACCACTGGAGGAGAATGTTAGGAAGCAAGAGAAGGAGATGGGAAATAAAAAGGTGAAAGGTGTTGCATTGCAGGGGAGCAAAAATAAAGAGAGGTTTACAGGCAACAACAAAAATAAAAAAGATAAAATATAAAAAGATAAAGAGATGACAGCTCGAAAGAGATAAAGAGGTAAACATCGATGTAGAGAGTGGCGGGGTGACATTTACGGAGCGGTGGTGATCGAGTAGGCATGAAGGTTAAAGCCATTTGCTCCCCATGTAGCCACACACACACACACACACACACACACACACACACACACACACACACACACACGTAGGCTTATCTGCTCATGTGTTCATGCATGCGCTATGTGTACAAATGTGTGCTTTAGAGTTTAGATTCCAGTTGGAATCCAGATTGTTCTGCACTTACCACAGAATTACTGCAAGACAATGCAGTCGTTTTAAAATGAACATAGGATTACCGACCACCTCTCAGACCTCCATCCAGCCTGGCTCCTTTCAATCAGCACTGGAGATTGTGAGCTCCATTAACTTTTCATAAGGTGGCCAAATAAAGAAAATAAAAATCCAATAGTTACACTACTGCATATGTCATGTTGAGTCCCCAGTGTTATCGCCGGACAACTTTTAATGAGAAACACCCCCCTTTTTCAGCACATTGATTTATACACTTGGTCAGTGTTGTGCATGTGTGTGACTGGTCTCCAAGGGCGGTAACCCTTGACGACGTCAGGTAAATGCACGTCAGCTATATCTTCCAATGGACACTATGAGAGTGTATTATATTTATATTGTTCTAACTGTTTGAGTCCCGAGAGTCCAACAACAAGCGACTAAGGGCTGTACTTAATAGCTGGAAGCCTCGAAGCCTCTTTCATAATGTAGACATTCAAATGCAAAATCAAAATTTGAAAGCAGAATTGAGCATTTTAATTTTAAATTTGTTTGTCTGTTCATTCTGAGTATTTCTGCACAGATGCAGATAAAGATGAGACGACACTCATGTTAGTGTTTTGACTTGTGTGATCCAGAGGGTCTTTTGGCTAAAAGTCTAAATTTAATTAAATTATTTACAACATGCATATTTGTAAATGCAAGCCCCTCAATTACGGAGCCAGTCCATTCCACATCTGGATCACGTGGTTCCCTCTGCTCCGGAGAGGGTGATAGATTACTCCATCTCCCATGATACCCTGGGTCTGTCAGAACAACGCCCGTTGTTTGTCTCCTCGTGTAAAAGATAACTGGAAAGCCTTCCCGTTAACCATTTTGACATTTGCAGTTTTGTCTGCGGAGCTGTGCAGGCTCTTTATTGGGCTAACCTTTGAGGAGCGAAGAGTCTTTATGTTGTCTTGACATATGGGGAAGCAGGCGGAGGTAACGGGGAAACAGGAAAAAGATGGCGGGAAGGTTATGCTATCAAAATGCCGACAGGCTCAGCTGCTCTGTTGCCATTTCGTGTAGTATTTCATCTCTGAGGTAATCTCTGCGGTATGTTGGTTCCTCTCGCCTTTGTCCAGGAAAAGCACAAAGGAGCCAATCTGCGTTTGTGTGTTTGAAGAGTCGTTCAACCCCCTAGTCTGTTTCTGCCCTAAACAAAGGCCTGTTGATGATCTGTGCAATACCCTTCCAGTGTGATCTGAGATCACTTCCCTGTTTATCTGTCCATGTGGGCTTTGAACTCTTCATGCCGCTTCAACACCAAAGCAGCTTCCATTACATGCAACACAGAGGTCTTCTCTGCTGGTCTATCCTCTCCCTGCCCCTCCTCCTCGTCTTTTCTCAGTCTAAGGCCCAGTGTGCAGCATTCAGAGGGATCTATTGGCAGAAAGGGAATATAATATCCACAAAGATGTTGGCTTTTGTGTTTAATCACCTGAAAAAGAAGAATCATTGTGTTTTGTTGGCTTAGAATGAGTATGCTATGGTATGATAGGCCTTTGTTGCCTGATGTAGCGTAGTTAAGGTGAGGATGGCTCGTGAGCAAGACCGCAATCTTAGAAAGGGAGTGAGTGAGTGGAGGGGTATTCAGCTGATCACAATCTGAAACCAAACCAATAGATTCCACCAAGCTGCACACTGTCCCTGTAAATTGGTGCACTAAAAATGCTATTGTTGCACAGTGTCTGCTGTGGAAACAGCAGTACACCAGCATGAGAGAGCTGCATGTGTTTTGAGCACGGACACAAAGAGTTGAACACAGAGCTTGTTTTGGGGGCTGACCCTTCGCCATCTTCCCTCCCCGCCTCCATCTAAGTCCATCTCCTCCTCTCAGGCCGGCCTTGTAAGAGCTCATTCTACCGCGGGGCCGTAGCACTGGGACATTACTGACCAGGGAGCGGATGAGGCTCCTAATGCTGACGGAGTAGAACACTGAGGGAGTGCCAAGACGGAGCACGGGGACTAATTTAGGTCAAATGCCCGGGAGCGACACCGAGATGCAGACACATGCCCATTTTCTCTTTCTTTGTGTCTTCTTGTGGCTCTTCAACTGTCCCTGCTCCTTGTGTGTGCCAGCTGTGCAGATTCTATTAGAGGGGGGGAAGGTCCTCACTGAATTATGCCTGCAATCACGGAGTTATGAAATCCGGAGAGATTTCTAGTCACACCAATTTGTCCCACTAAGGTCTTCTCAAATGGGATGGAAATCCTGTTCAACTTGAACGCCAAAATAAAGGAGGCTCCCGGGAAATAAGGCAGGAACTGACTACAGGGATATAACAGAGAGCGTGTTATTGTAATGCTTTTGGACAGTTCAATTGCCATCTCTCTTTCAAGCGCCCCCCACACCCCCGTAATCGGTTGTGTCACCGCGAGAGACCAAACCTGGAATTGTTGCATTTACTGTAAAATCAAGTGGTGTACCGCTGATTGGATATTTCAATAACAATTTTTTTTTTAATAGATCTAGTGCCTTATGGATTAAAATTGTTTTGCTCATATCCCTGTAGAATCCCATGACTAACCGTTGAAGTGCTCTGAAAATATGGCTAATTTTTTCTTGTCTGTTGGGCTACGGCCGGCTAGGGAGTTCTTTGAGATTTTTTAAACCCTTACACCTTTTAAAGCTTTTAAGCTGAACGGCCAATTACTTTAGCTAACACACTAAATCAGACCTAATTTGTTGGACTTTTGATTTTATATGTCTTTTTATATTTACTATCTATTTGTATCCGTTTACGGAGCCTCTCATTACATTACATTTAGCTGACGCTTTTATCCAAAGCGACTTACATTTTTGCTCTATACACCGTAGACACAGCAACGGGGAACAATTGGGGGTTAAGTGTCTTGCTCAGGGACACTTTGACGTGTGAGCTATGGGGGGACTGGGGATCGAGCCGGCTACCTTGTGGTTGCGGGACGACCACTCATCCCCCTGAGCTACAGCCACCTCTCTCGGTGAAAGCATTTCACACGTTGTACTTGTATAACTGGAGTGGCAATTAACATTGTTTGACTGATAGTCACCATGAATTTACTTTAGATTGACTGTATGAATTAACTTTTGATCCAGCTTTTATCTATTCGTTCGCCCATTTAGTCCTGTTGTCTGAATGTCTAGAGAGAAATATAATACTTATAATATGAATAATATAATAGACTGTGGCTCCTAACCCTATTGTCTCATGCACTGAAATGTTCACCTACAACACCTTGTCACTGGATGCGTAACTCTACCAGTTGGAGACAGAATAAAGCCATAAGTGGTGGATTTGTATCCAGCAGAGGTAATATCGAGTAATATAGGAGTAATTCACCCCCAAAAAATACATTTAAAAAATCAAGGGAAGTATGAGAAACACAGTTAATCGCCTTGCACAGCCGAGACAAGTACTGTACAAGTGATGCAAGGGGAATTTAAGCCACTGCTAGATGAGTAGTTTCCCAAATGTTTTACTTTCTCATAGGAGTTCCTAAACAGTGAGTAGTGAGCAGTGAATGACAGAACAGACACAGCCTTGAGTGGGAGCAACAGAGACGCCTGCTCTAAATGTGATTTGGTTGTGTGCGCATGTGTCTCTTCTGGTGCTGTCCATGGTGCTGAAATGTGAGCTGACATCAGTGTGGAGTGCATGCTGCTGTTCTTTTAGTTTTTTTCTGCCTGTTCTGCCTCACGTAAAAACACAGCATGCGCCAAATGAACCCAAGATGCCCGACTGACTGCGCATTACTTGATGGTAGTTCTTGGTTAGTGACCACTGACTGTACACTTTTGACCTGGCGCTGCAGAACAATTTGAGGACAAAGTCGAAAAACACAAGCAAACAGATGAGTTACATGTGACACGCGAGTCTATTATACATTATAAACATACTTCTAATGCGTTGTAATCTGTTTATAGCACTGCATTGTTATAGTTATACGCACTCATACATATTCATAATGCTAATGGTAATCAAACCACATTATAAGTGGTCATGCTATTTTTTAAGTGAAGTTTATTTTTAAAAAATTTCAAGATTTGTTGAAATTTTTTTCAAGAACCACTTAGAGTAACTTATCATCACATTGATTATATTGCATTATAACAAAGATTATGAAGTAAAACAACAATGATAATTATAATACTAAATGTCAGTGATGCCAATCACAAAGAATTATGATACTTGACTTTATGCTATTATAAATTATTTTAATAAAGCTTTATGAATACGCAAGAGCGGGTATAACTATGGCTATACAGAGCTATAAGCGTCACAGAAAACTCATTCAGAAATTCAGAAAGTGTTAAGATGATGTAATAGCAAAATACAGATAATAACTTACTATCTCATTTAATATCCCCCCACACGTGAAATTGTGTTTTTCTGTGTGTGTACATCAGCACATACTGTGTGCTCAATCAAGTTTCAAGGTGTTGGAGCTGCACAGATGATGGCATCACAACTCCGCAGATTGTTCTTGAAGCACGGTCATTAATACTCGCCGTCAGCTCGAACCCGGCAGCTACTCTTGCTAACTAGTGATGAATTGCAGTGGCAGCGACGCATCGACTTTTCTCCTCCGTGAACATATCGGCAGACTTGTTCCACCAGAGGAGCAGGCCTTACCTCTGGATAACCTCCTGCTCTCTGTCCATTCATCCCCCCCATCTCCCTTTTTCTCTTTCGTTCTCCCTGCCCTCACCATTCAGAGCTGTGGGAGGGAGCGCGCCCTGGCAGAGGGAGCTCTCTGTGTGTGTGTGTGTGTGTGTGTGTGTGTGTGTGTGTGTGCGTGTGTGTGTGTGTGTGTGTGTGTGTGTGTGTACAATTTGCATTCACCGCCACTGGCCACCTCGGCTTCAGAAGCCCTGAAGAGATCCCTTTGAGCTGTATTGAAAGAGATGGAGTGTGTGAGTGTGTGTGTGTGTGTGTGTGTGTGTGTGTGTGTGTGTGTGTGTGTGTGTGTGTGTGTGTGTGTGTGTGTGTGTCTGTGTGTGGCGAATGGGAGAGCGAGAAAAGGCAATATAACTCGCAATGCCGAATAAGCAATCCGTTTGGATGTGCATGTGTCCCTGCGCCAACAAGTGTGAGTCTTGTTTTCGTGTGTGAGTGTGTGTCTGTGCGTGTTTGTGTACATGAGCGTCTTCAGTAACTTGGCCTCGGGGCGATCTGGAGCCCTTAGTAATCCCCAGACAGCTGAATTCTGCCTCTTGCGATGCGCTCCATAGGTTCTTTGATCTTCCTATATCCTCTACTTTAACAACACTTCCGGTCTGAGGACCCGATTTGTTTGCAACTTCCATGGACAGAGGCAACAGCGGTATATGATCCCGTTGAAGGTCCAGCCTGCGCTGCAATCACTCATAAACGAGCAGAATTATTAGATTTTCTCCTTTCTCCAAGTGGTTCTTCTATTCAAATGAATAAGAAACAAGGTTCCTATTTAAATCAATTCCACTCGGTTCAATAACACAATTCAATACAATCCACTGCACTGCACTCCCCTGTTTCTACACTCCGAGCTTATCTCCGTTGCGCAGCGTTGCTCAGTAATTTTCAAATGCTGTTGGTCTCATCAAGAACATGGTACCGGGATAGCTGACCACGCTGGCTAGAAAGGGCCGACTCAGCACTCCAGCATGTGGACTGTATCAATAAACTGGAGGATTAATTATAAAAAAAGGCAAACACGCTGAGAGCTGAGCGCAATTTATGACTGTCCATTTCTCCGTCATACTTTGTATGACAACAGTGAATCCTGTTTAGCCTGATTGTTGAAATGCAGAGTGGAAGTGAGCTGTTGATTGTGCTGAAAAAGCATTTCTAAAGCACTACACAAATATATATTATGGAAATACTACTTAGCAACAAGAGTGTTAGAAGTAATGTTTTTCTAAACAACCACCTACATAAAAATGAATACCCAGCTGTCGAACAGGAGAATGCGTTATGAGGCTGAAGCCTACTTCTTCATGTTCAGACTAAAGCACAGATAACGGAGGATTCAGCGAGTGCCACATGTCTGATGTAATTGCAACATAGTTATTATAATATGAAGCAAAAAACATTATTCATTATATTGAAAACATTTTAAAATATAGATTTGAGCAGGCTGCACAGTGGTGTAGTGTCTAGCCCTGTTGCCTCACAGCAAGAGGGTTCGATTCCCGAGCAAGTTTGTGAAGTTTGCACTCTCATCCTGTGGTAGCGTCCAAAGACATGCAGACTCTAAAATTGCCCGTGGGTGTAAATGTGAGCGTGAATGTTTGTCTGTCTCTATGAGCCCCGTGATACACCCAATGTCAGCTGGGATCGGCTCCAACAACCCCACAACCCTGTTTATTTGAGCAGCTTTAAACGTTTAAATTAGAGGAGACATGTCGTGCTCATTTTCCCGTTCGTTCTTGGGTGTCCACTAGAACATGTTTACATGCTTCCCATACGAGAACGTCGGCTCGCGAGCAGAACATGGCACACTTTTGCAAAGGTAGCTCTCCAGCTGCGGGCGGAATACAATGCTAATGAGCTTGCATGTGACATAAGAGGGGGAACTTGTTGAATAACATGTTTTTTGACTGACTGGGTTTGTGGGTTGCGGTGAGTTTTTCATGATACGTCCCGTTTTAGTTTAAGAGGTCGGAACAGAGCCTCCTGAGGCATTTAAACGAGAGACTAAAGATAGCTTGAGTCAGGAACCCCGGCCAGAAGGCTTCCGTGTTCCTTAGCGTGACTCTGAACCCGTCGCCCCACCTGAGCCTATTTTTGTTAGATTGCTGAACTGATAGGAAAGGGCGGTTCAGACTGCATCAAATCCCATTAGATGTACTTGATCAATCCCTGAGTTAAACCAGATGATATCCCAGATTGTGCTGTAAACTGCCACAGAAGCGAAGCCAAAAGAACATGGATAGTCAAAGCCTGAGAGCTTATTATTTAAGCACTGTTGTAAAGTCAATTCACTCTCCTGAGGCTAAAACCATCATTTGAATGGACTGTCTACAGCTAAATCCTATTTCTGCCTTCATTGCTCATCCAAAGCATATGGTGATGATGACCGGGAAGCCGCGAGAATTCACACTTAAGAGAAAAAGGACGGGAGGAAAGAAGTAAAATGCTATGGAATACGAAGGGGAAGAGAGGTTGGGTCAGCGAGGAGGCGATGCACGAAAAGAGACATCACATGAAGATGGGGGAGGAGGAGGAGGAGGAGGAGGAGGAGGAGGAGGAGGAGGAGGAGGACAACAGGGGAGTCGATCAAAAATGATGACCCACATGAACGCGACAAAACGGGTGCAAACACACCGCACAGATTATTAGGATCATGTGATGTGCGTGCACGTGCCTGCTAGGACCCACCCACCCATGGGTGCATCCACACACACACACACACACACACACACACACACACACACACACACACACACACACACACACACACACACACACACACACACACACACACACTTTCCATCTCTTTGGCTTACAGGCTATAAATAGCTGGAACTGAGCCCTTGCTAATTCTTTCATTCAGAGTCTCGTGGAAAGGCAAAATGCACGCAGCTTTTGATGGGCGCCCGAGCAGGAAGATACAGGAAGTGGTGGATGGTTGCCATCACAACCACCCCACCAGTCCCCCTTCCTCCTTTTCTCATGTCCTCGATCTAAATGATGCACTCCTTCAACATCCATCCATCTCTGGTTCTTTTCCTTTCAGTGCTTCTCACTAACTAAACTGCTGCTTCTCAACTGAAATCTTCAAAATGGGATCAATATCATAATCTGGCTGCGCTCTCCGTCTCTGTCATGTAATCACATTACGAAACGGACGCATTTGCTTATAAGTAAACAATAAGTAAAGATACTGAGTAAATTATGCAAATAATTATCGATATCTGCAGAGATTATTTTAACAGTCACACGTGGAATGTTCAGAACTGATTCAGTGTTTTTCATTGAGAGTCAACATTAAGAATTGCTCAGGTCAGTTCACTGGAGTTAAATGTTAAGGATCTGAGAAACAAGCCAGGTGTAATATAAGTGCACTGAGATTCATTGGCTCGGTCCGTTCATGTGGGCGGTCTGTCAAGCTTTGGATATCTAGGTGTAGACAGGAGCTTTGCATTTAAAGTTGTACAGTCTAGAGGACGGTGAATTCTTGTTTTTGCCTTTTTAAAACCAGAACACAAGAGCAAATGTTAACCGAACAGTCTGTTTATTCTTTTCTAAGAGAAGCTGAATAGTGGTTGGCCAAAAAAGGGAGGAATAATGACGAAGTTTAACATGAAAAGTTTCATGTAAACCTCTCTTGAAAGTTTATATATTCAAACTTTTCTATCTATATTTTTGTAATTAGTTTTTTAGTACTTGGTTAAGTTCAAGCATCAAATAGTACTTGGTTAAACGTAGGCAACAAAAGCACTTGGTTGGTTTAAACTACAAAAGTACTTGGTTAGGTTAGGGTACAAAAGTACTTGGTTAGTTTAGGCAAAATAAGTACTTGGTTAGGTTGAGGAAAAGATTGTGCTTTGGGTTAAAATAACTAAGTTTGTTACGTAAACTAACTACATGTGTTACACAGCTGGTGCTAGTAAAGTTCGGAAGATATAAAGACAAATAAGTCAATGTTGACTTGGTTTCACAATGGACGAACAGGTCTCCCGGATGAAAGTCGTGTGTTAGTTTGACTCCCCCAACCTTCCACGTTTACGTTGACGTTAGCTGAAGCCCGGTGTGTCCCACACAGACACTGAGGTGCCCCGGTGCATCGGCATCAGATGCCGAGGGGCAAGGACTAAAGCTGCGGTATCGGAACAGCTTGGTTATTTGTTATTGGTTAAAACTACTTTTTGACAATCCTGCAAAAGTGTCTTAATAGTGTTCATCTCTTTGAAAACATTTGATATGTGTTGACTGTGGCTTCAAGGGGATGGAACACATTTTTGACACTATGCTGTGCCTTGCCTGTTGTTATAGTATCAAAATGCTGTGTGTTTGATTTTAATACATTTTGAGCGCTTCAGTACAGTATAGTGCAGATGCTCTATACTTCGCCCCAATGGCGAATTATACTTGCAGATTCATCTACGCAGGATTGCTGACCACCTCAGATGACGCAAGATTCAGATTCCAAAACTTTTAAAACCCATAAACAAATATAAAAGGTGACTGACAAGAAGGAATTCCAAAGTAAGAAAACACACCCTGCAAGATTTCAAAGTAAGTCTGACCCACACTACACAATAATAAGAGCTCTCTCTCCCTCCTTCACACCCACAGACACACAATCCCTCCCTTTCCCACACTCAATCCCGGTTCTCCTGGATTCTTCTCTTGCCATGTAAAACATGTCAGCCTCAGTAGTTCCGGACACATTTCTAATGACCTCTCCCCCATTGCAACAGTCCATCAAAGCCACAGGTTCACAGCTTAGCAGTCAGCAATTTTAAATTCCTCCTCCTCAGCTCATGTTTCACATTGGATATTGTAGGTCAGTGCTGGAAGGACTGCTGGTACGGTCCAGAGGTTCATCCCTAGGGAACCGTATTGGTATCTTTACTGACGTGTTGAGTGCTTTCTGTCTTTAAATAACTCCTCACTGTCCTTTTGGTTTTTTTCGTGGATCTAAAAAAATAAATGGAGAATGATATCCCCATTTCAAAACAAGCCCCACCCCACCTTGAACAATTTAAATCCGAACAGTTCAAGATCAGTAACCATTTTAAGGCCCAAAACTTTTCTTAATTTAAGTCCTTGTTGGCGTTTTCAACAACCCCGTACACCGAGTACGCTGTGGCTGCCGGTGGCCTTTTCCCAGGTATGTATCGGGCTGTCCTAGATGAATGGAAAAGTTCAAAGCGAGTGACCGACCCTGGCTGATTTGATTCTCTCCTCGCCCCCACCACCTCCCTGAGTAAGACAAAGCCTTTGACCGAGCGAGCCAGTTGCTGTCTGCTCCACTGTGCCTCAGGATGCTGCAGACAGGAACTGAGAGGACGGAGAGGAGGGACATGAGAGGAGGCGAGAAAATAAAAAAAGACGATGGACTCTGCCAGATTTGGTTTGTAAAGGTTGGACCAGAGCCCCTCTGCTCTGACCTCTATAAAATGACAAGCACCTAGAGATGCCTGACTTAAAATCTGACTCTGCTTCTCAATCCATCCTTTATATATTAAGGGTTGTGTTTTGTCTCCTTCAGTTCTGGCAAGTGGGCTCACATCAAAGGAAGCTTTTGGTTTAGTAAAGGGTGTGTGTGTCCCCTGGGAGCTACAGGCCCATACAGTATGTAACAGCAATTGTTCATTCTAAGGGAAGTGTATTCTGCCTGCGGAAAGATGGTGATCTATTTTTCCCCATCATCCCCTTTTTTTAGTCCATTTTTGTTCTTTAGAGGGTATCATCTGGGCCTGGCAGGAGAAAGAGACAACATATAGAAAGAGATGGAGCAGAATAATCAAGGGTTTTTTTGGGGCATCAGAAGCAATATGTTTCATTCTTTTCCCCACTGCTGCATGCTGGCATCTCTCTCTATTATTTATTTGTTTGTTTTATCTCCTTCATTTATTTATTCATCTCTGGCCCTTTGGCGATGCCGATGTCCCTCGGCCACCATTATTGTGTTAGTATCGAACCCTTCTTGATGAATCCCTTCGGAAAAATTGAAATATTGCAGAACGGGGAGATGTGGGAGTTTGAGTTTGATGCATGGAGATAGATGAAGTATCGGATGGAATAATTTATAAGGCCTCCGGCTTGCACCCTGCAGCTCAGCCCAAGAAGCACGGAGCTGACAACGCTGAGGTTAGCGGTTCAAATCCCAGAGGGTTATCTGGCAAACTGATGTATATTCTCCTCCAACAGGACTAATTGAACAGAACTCGCAGCTTAAAAGGCATTTTGTAACAGCTCATCGGGGTTAAACCTCAGCCGACCACCAATAAAGTTCTTCTAAGGGTGGTGGAGTCTGTCTCCCTTTGTTCCAGATCCATACTTGTCTGTTTTATTTCAGAAATAAATCCTTATATTTAGGAATTATTGATCTTAAAATGTTGTTTGCACCAGCCACCAGCAGGGTGTCACACATTCAGATGCCTCAGAGAAGCCCAACTGAAAGGCTTGTCTTGGGCTGTATATTGGTCGGCTGTAAGCCGATCAGAAATCGTCACGCAAATAAATGGGTGGGACGTGGTTTGAGGGAAACAGGCCTGGAAGGAACGGGAGAAAACAAAAAATTATACATCTCAAGTTTACTGTGCATTGCAAAATATGCCAAAAATAAGAGAATGCAACATAATGCCTGTTTGAGGCACCCACTAAAGACGCTCTCGTGGATGCAACTGTTTTTCACGAACCCGTCCCCGCCTAACATCCAAGCCACGGTTCCTCCATCACATCCATGCCACCGGATACATGAGACCCTGTGTGCTGGTAAACATTTCCAGCTCCTCCAACTTGTTTACCAGGAAGTCTTGTTCTGCGTTGATGGCTGCTGACTGCTGAGAGAAGCATGCGGTTTGTCTGAGAGCCCGAGGCATCAGCAGCAGTAGCCGGTCTTTCCCCCCCTTCCCCTCGTCCATCGATCCACCGTGACTCTGCAGGAGCCAGATGAAAACCTCTCGCTATGATTTATGGGATGTCATCTCCAGGGGAACCGTTAAAGCCCCTCCCCCCCAGCATTCGGTGGGGGAGCGACCTGCCGCAGGGCAAGACCAGTTCCCCTGGGTCCTATGGTCTGATATGCTCCCACAGGGACGAGTGGACAAGCTGGGTTTATAGTCAACGCTTTACATTATAGTGGGATTCCAATGACCACTGATGTATTCTTAGTATTATGTGTATTATGCATTTGCTTGTATATGGTTCCATAATCTGTATTTTTATTAAAGAATGTATGAATAATTATCCATTAGATGTGTTGAAATTAATGTTAAAATTTAAGATTGATGAAGTAAGAACAAAGAAATGTGGTTCCAGGCTCTAAAATATTCATGCACTGGATGTAATAAAAAATCCTCATTTGCATTTTAGATTAAGTTTCTGTAAATCAGATCAATTTTGTATTATTACTGTAACATGATTATGTCCCCTTTCTGTTTTTTTCTCTCAAAGTATTACAAATTCAGAAACATATTTCTTCATGAGCGCCATGGAATTAGTGCCATAGAATTAGCGCCATGAAAAAATGCCAACACATGGCTAGTTTAGCAAACTTATTAAGTACTTAAGTATTAATTAAGGAGCCATGAGTAACCACCAAATGTTTGTGTATGTGTTTATCTATGAACAAACACACACATTCTTGTCAGTGTCCCACTTTCCTCCATTTGCAATGGCAGCATTATGCAGTAATTCTGCAGACTTAATCCACTTAAAATTAGAGGAGGTTTTGAAGGATTCTGTCTTAGTGGTGCCCTATAAAAAAGGATACACGTAAAAGGCCTCAGGAGACTCAGAGATGCAGCAGTCATTATTAAAAAGTGAGGGGAATAGGAGGGAAATCGACGGGCGAGTGTCGTCACGTGGGCATCACGGCTGCGTCTGATTTTGATTTTGATCTGCTGGCCAAAAGTTTTCTCGCTTCCTCTTTGCCTCCCCTCCCTCACCAAGCAGCACATGTCAAAACATTTATAAAAAAACATTAAATAAACATTCAAATCAATGCTGGGGGAGAATCAGAGAGAAAGACAAGCCCTGGAGCTGTAGGAGAAGTGCTGAGGCCAGCAGTGTCATGCCTGAATCATGAATCTGACAGCGCCGATTAAGAGGGAGGAAGCGAGTTCACACGTTGCCGCTACATGTTTTTAACATGAATTAACTAATATATTGAATGTATGAATTCATTCCAACTCATTAAACACCCGCTCTGCTGATACGCGGAAGTTGTATGCCGACGATGTAACGCTGCTGTTCCGTGTTGACGAATGAAGGTCACTGTTTTACACCTGGTTGACTTTTCTAGAGTGCACCGTACACCGATGAGTCAGTGTGTACGCGGGAGGCTGGGCCTGCATCTCCCTGTGTTACATCACAAGTCGTACATCTCACGAAACAGGGAGAGAGAAAAAATAAGCTGTGCGACACTGTGAAATGACTCAAGGCCTGATGTATAGTGTTCTATATGTGCCGGAGGAGCTGTAAGTGGCAATGACAGGGTGTCGAGGGCTGAGGCTGCAGTGTCGGAGCGGAGAGGCGGAAGGAAGGAAGGACGGAAGGACGGGTGGGCGGAAGGAAGTGTGTTGAGCTGTGAGGGGCTAAACAAAAAAAAAGTCCAGTCGAGTGATGGTAGTGCTGACGGGGCGACCGAAATGTGTGAGAGTGTAGAACATTTTCAGGGTGGAAATCACTGCCTCACCACTACAATGATGCACACACCGATGCGCACATATAGACAAAAAGAGACATCGATGCAAACATCAAGGCAAACACACTCACTGATTTTGATACCGTCAAAGCAGGTGCTGGAGGATTTGTTTCTAGTTAATTTGTAATGTCTAAACTATGTGCTTATCAAGAAAAGAAAAAAAACACACAATAAAAAACACATTGTGTTAGTACAGTAGGTTGCTTTTTTGAAGACCTCCAGTTGGTTGAGGTCAAACCAAGAGACAGTTTCTGGATGGGAAACCCGCCAACATGGTTCTTACAGCCCCTCTCTCTGTGCAAGGGGCTGGCTTTGTGCAGATCAGAACAGAGATATAGACATGAAGAGACAAACGGGACACACGTTTTACAATATCCTGAGAGAGAAAGAGAGAGAGCTGATGGAGTCTCTCCTCTTCATATCACATCTGACAACGGAATGGAAATATCTCTCTTTTTTATTGCTCGCACACCGAAGAGGGCCCGGGCAGACAAAACACGTCCGCGGAAAGATCTGAGTTGAGAGAAGAGGCTTCTTGTCGATAAAAAAAAAAAAGTAAGAAAAGTCAAATGTCACCTAATCTTTTTTCTCATAAAACACCTGGAAAATGCCTCAGTCCTGGCCTTTGTTCTCCTGCTTTATAACACCTTGAATGGGAAGGACTGTAAAACCAAGGGAGGGTAATTGAAAAATTATTCATGGAATATTTTGCATACATATATATAAGCCCCTGCGCAACCACACGCCATATGCATATGCAATATTTATGGTGTTTAAGGTCGTGCATGAACATGGGAAATAATTAAAACACTCAGAATTTTCCAGGCTTTTTTTTTTTTTTTTCACATGAAGTGAACTTCCCGAGGCTCCTCTCCCTCATGGGTACTAATTGACCGTTCACTACACCCCTCCACTGAACAGCAATTGACCAATCATACCGTTGCAACCGTAACTGGCAACAGCTGGCCTGTCAAGCTTTGGATTTCTCTGCATGCTGAAGCGGTGTGCATGGTTGGAGTAGGAGTGTGGATGGTGGTTTCTACATCACCGGCTTGTGAGGATGCAGATTTTGTGCCTCTGGCCTGAATCCTTTGCACATGATATAATGTGCACAGCCATCAAGTAAATATTTTAGACCCCTTTACAGGGTTCTTGTTTGAAATGAGTCAACTGGATATAAATAAAAAGTGAACCAGTCGTTTCCAATCATCTCATGAAGGTACCATTTCCAACGGTAAATCTGTCTCCATTATCATAGTAAACTATATATTGGGGCTGGGTAACGTCAGGGCCGCGTAATGCCCGTCAAGGCGACCCCAAGCTACAATTGTCAGTGTTCTCAGCACTGTTGCTGTTGTTAGCACTGTTAGCTCTTGCTGTGATTGGTTGCGAGCAACACCTGACACATATTATCATAGTATTGTTTAACTGGACAATCTTGATACTACATGGTACATGGTTATTTCAGTTGATACCTTAAATGTATTGTGTACCGATACCCAGCCCTAGTACATATGTACTGGCGAGTATGGAAAGCTTGACAGGCATAGCAAGAGTACCTAAAGGGGCGGGGCTTAGCGAACAGTCAATATAATTTATTCTACCCACTGTTACCCACTGAATCCCTCATCTCTCAGCCTACCCCAACCCTTCATTTAATAATGCCCACTCACCATCCTCAGTGGGCACGTAGACATTGAGGTAGAGGCAGTCCTCGCTCTGGTTCTGGATGTAACCCGCCGCCACGTCCAGATTGTCAGTGAACCACACGGGCAGCATAATCTCCGGGAGCACGCCGTGGACATTCTGAGGGCACACAGGGGCAAACTGGGTGGCATTGCGGATCTCCTGCCAGGATCCCGGGGCTTCGGGCGGCTGAAAGCGGCGGTCGCCGATGGGTGCCGTGGCATAGGGGACGCCCAGGTACTGCTCTACAGGGCCCAAGATCTCATTGTTCAAGTCCTTCTTGATGCCTCTGATCTTACCGTAGTTGGTGGTGACTAAGGGGTGTTTGGAAGGGTCCATTTTCTGGCTCGAGGCCAGGCTGAAGAGCACAATGAGGCCAAGCAAACCCATTAGGCACCAGTCCGAAAGGAGACTATGGGGCCGCGTTCTGGACAATAAAGCCTGCCGCCTTTGTTTACTTAGAGTAAGTGTAAGGGGATACATGGCTGGATTCATGGTGTTCAGCCACCAGCTGTCTGTCTGTTTTAGAGTACTTCAGTCTTTCTATGAGAGAAGTTGGATTATAACCAACAGTCTGGAAGGTAAAGCATAAGAGGGGATTTAAAAACCAAAGCAGACAGACCCTGAAAGAATAAAAGGAGCTTTTTTTGTGACAGTTTGATCCAGGCCAGGAGCTCTGAGTGAAGGTGAGATAGAGGGCAAAGCAGTCCCGGTGGGGGTAAGAAGGGTCCTTCGGGTGCTGGAGAAGGAGGCCGGACCTCGGTGTGGGTGCCAGGTCAGTGTTGATTCTGAGCAACAAGGATCCGAAACGCTTCCCCAGTCATGGTTCTGTTGCGTTCCATCCCTATTGGTCCTCTATTATCCAGATCATTTTTTGTTTTTTTAACAGCCACAGAATTCTGCAGAATGAGGCAGAGAAGGGGAGGAGGAGGGAGATTTAAAGGACAGTGATACACAGAGAGAAAAACAGAAAGACAGAGAAGGTGGCAGGGGTGGGGTGGGGGGTGGAGGGGAGACAAAGATAAGAGAGATTATAGTTTATCTGAAGCAGAAATATATTCCATTAAAAGTTTTCAGTGCAACATTCACCCTTCATCTGTTGCCAAGTGGAAAAAAGCATAACCTGAAATGAAAGCAGTTGGGATGAAACGACAGACAGCATTGTGGAGATCAAGTAAAAAGTCCTGGTCTGACCCGGACGAAGACATGCACCAAACCCCCTCGGTGAACTGGGGTTGACCTGCCAGGGTAACCCAAACACAACCCTGCAGAGAGCTACTGTGCAGCTGATGAAAACACTGCTGCTGATGCCTCAATATGTGTGATAATTCATCTCTAAAAGGCTTCAGTTTAGGAAACTATTGTATTGGGCTACAGCAAATCATTTTTGTAATTGAGTATTCCATTGATTAATCAATCGGATAATATACAATTTTGCTTTATTATGGAGCAATAGTTTATGCACAAAAGAGAAAACAAGACAATTAATTGGTTCTCTTTTAAGAAACATCATATTTTTCTTAAACCGCATACAAAAACATCTGTGAAAAAAACTAAATATGCATCACAATCTGGAAAATGATTTCAACCGTCCTGAATCTGTGCAACCTGTCAAAATTTCAAAATGTTTTCCTTTTAGTTTGTTAGTGTCATCTACAGTGTCTATTTGCATGTAAACAGAATTCAAATGATTTGGGAAATAAAGAAGAAATAGAGTTGTTATTGCTGTGAAAACATCTCCTTCAAACAACTATTCAAGTATCTCGCCGAGAACCACATCAATCACACTTGAAAACATCATGATAGTCTCATAATTCGCCTTCTCCCAATACTCATTTTTACTGAGCAGAGCTTGAACATAGGGCTGGGCGGTATGGCCAAAAATCCATATCACGGTATTTTGTAAGATTCTGGCGGTTTCACGGTATATCATGGTATTTTTTTTTTAAACGAGATTCATTAACAGCGCCGGTCAAATAGACAGCGGTGACATCAGCGAGCCGTGCATGGCCACAACAACAGCTTCATTTATTTTGTACAGTTTAATACTGGGAGCGCAGTCAGGGTAACTTACTTCAGTCATGGTTCAAACTTGTTATAAAATTACACCGCCGAATTGCATGCTGGGTAGAGCTCGCGCACAAAAAAACAGGAAGAGACAGACCGGAAGACACACCACACAAACAGCTGTTCGCCGCCTAACTGGCTGCAACTGGCCTTCCCAGCATGCAGTTCGGTGATGTAATTTTGAACCATGCACGGTTCGCTGACGGCACCGCTGTCTAGTTCAGAATCAGCTTTAATGGCCCATACACATACATTTGACTCCGGTTTTACTTTGCTCTTCGTTGACCGGCGTAGAGCAACAACAGTTGTTACGTGTAAGCACCGGTGTGACGGCATACCGTATAGAAATCTGAAACCGGTATACCGCACAGCCCTACTTGAACACATAATTTGCTACTCGCTCAGTTATTTAGTCAAGCAGGGCTGCCCACCAGCTGTTGACTGCTAACCGCTAACTGCTAATGCCAACCAGCTCTCCTCCTCTAGCGTCCATGTTTTCTTTAGCAGTGGAGCTACTTCCATTTCTAGAGGAATCGCTTCAGCCCGAGTACAGTAGACGCCGTAGGCGAGGAGTCAAGGCCTGGGATTAGGGTGAGCCTTTCACTGCCCAGTGGGGTCAAGGTGTCAACAATGTGCGCCGGTAAGCAGCTTAGAACAGCCCCGGCGCATTTTTTGGGCTACACGCAGAGCACAAAGGCACACACGCATGCACACAGTAAGCCTTAATTGACCCACACATGAATAAGTTCCCACACACTGTACACTCATCCATGTAATCTACTGCGGAAATGTGCAAATCCTCGTGTAACAGACCCAGTCGGAAATGCACGAGGCATGGAGGAGATTACGGCGTCATCACATTGTTGCGTGGTGTTATGTAACGGTGGGCGGCCAACACCCTATAGCAGTAGTGAAGGCTGTGCAGGAAAAACCCAGAGATCTCTTTTCTGTTCACACAGACTACTCTATTTCCATCTCATCCGATTTTTACAATTCACCATTACCTCCTTTTCTCTTTCACACTTCTCTCCCGCTTTATCGCCATGCCTTAATTGTCCCATTAACCAAGTCATCATTAACCGTATTATTGGATCGTCCCGCACCCACTGAAGCGCCTCTGTGTTTTTGTTGTCTTCCCCTTCCCCTCTCCCTTCTCCCATTGCCAATAAAGCCATTTGAATTTGAAGGCATGGGAGTTAAGTGTCCCGAGGCAAGACGGCAGATAATGAGAGTATATAGCCTGATGAGCAGGCGACACTCTCGCTGACACACAAATAAGCAGGCCCCTTCATGTAATAATAAAGTTTCTTATGTACAACAAGCTCTTTGGAGCGGCCTCACTTGCAATTGTGTAATTGCGAGCGAGTCCGTAGCCATCTGTAATTTCAGTGTGTTCCCCCGAAATATACTGGTGCCTGCCTTTGTTCCTCTCATTGTGGACTTGTTTCTGTTCTACCCACACGCCCATGCGTGTGTGTCTGGAAGTGTACTCACCAGGAAGTGGGCAGTGCGATGCAGGCTCTAATTAAACCACAGAGAGTCTGGAGGCCTGCGCACTGCGCGCAGGGACGACCCTTCCACCCACACACACGCACACACACACACACCAACAATTTACCATTACACTTTCATCCTCCAAAAGACACATAAAAGGGAATGGGAGATGGAAAGGAGCGGTAATGAGAAGTGAGAATGTAGATGGAAAGGAAACAGGTCTTGGTGTTAATGAAAAGTCTCTCTCTCTCTCTCTCTCTCTCTCGCTCTCTCTCTCTCCAGTAGAGACTCTTCAGAGTGCTGGAGTAAAAAAGCCACATGAGTTGCTGCTTCACTGACCCCGGAATCTCTCGGAGAAGTGGACATCTAAAAGACACACATCCGGAGACGGGGTCAACTGGACTCCTTGTGCCCACACAAACCAGAACACTTCCTTCAATTCCAAAGTCCTGGCAGGCAATAGTGTGCCTGGAGGGACCTCCAGAATTTCGGGGTGCATCTGAGTGTTTAATTGCTAATTGGCTCAATTAGAAGGCCTGATTGGTCCGGCTTTGCTGTGAGCAGCGGGAGAGCTTAAGTGATTGATGAAGCAGAGAGGGAGAGACTGGTGGGAGGAGAGCTGAGCAGCGACACAGAGCCATTTAAAGAGATAGCGCGTGCGGTATTTGGAATGCAGGTGGAGCAACCGCTATCGCGCTATACCGCCACAGATTTAAAGGAAAAGGTTCTCCCGAGTGTGATCTCGGCGCATTCACGCAGCACTATCCCACAAGGTACACACAGGCGCACACTCGCCCGTGATTCATGTCATCAGGAGGATGTTTCATTCTCCACACCCGGGAGAAAGAAGGAGGGGGCCCACACAGGTCTTTCAGTATAAACTTCCATCTTTCTCTGCACCCGCCCTCGCTCACTTGATATTTCTAATCGAAATATAGCCGGCTGTTTTTCAACAGGTGTCTGGCGCTGTATCATGAGCAAAAAATATTCTAAACAATGTTTTTTCCACGGCTACACATTATTCAAATTGGGTACAACGTGTGCCTTTAGCCGAGACGTTCCGTGTTTGACATCATTCTTCAGGACTTGGAAACTATTTACAGTCACAGCACTCAGACCTGCAACTTCTTGCTCTCATAGACTGCTGTGCTTTCTGGGCCAGACCCAACCTGATTCTGACCCACAAATCTGTAATACAGTTTAGTTGCTTAATTTGTTGACCTGAAATGTCTCCTGCCTGTTAACAAATAAAATGTGATAGTGCGGCTATTTTCTTCATATTAGGCCCTCAGCTGAGCTATACAAATTTGACCATTTCTCACTCAAGTTGACATCCCCTCTGCTGCGAACCAAAAAAAATAATGCTGTGAAAAAGAGTTAACGTCAACAATGAATTGTGAACATATGAGACAGAGTAGACAGCTAAATACTTCTCACTAAGGTAGAGAAGAAAGCAGGAGGACTGATCTGTCAGGAATCTTTTGAAGAGTACAACATCAAACACCATTTTTCCAGCATCTACACTAACACGTAAAATAAAGCATCTTTATGTCTGGCATGTGTCTGAATAATTCATTTTTGTCTATTGCTTTGGATATGAAATAATTTGACATTTTGACTTATTTACCTTCTTGAAGAGAGTTAGTATATTTTATTCACCGTCTTGCAGTGAGTTAGGATGCCTTATTCACCTTCTAGCAGATAGTAGGGGTGTCTTATTCATCTTCTAGCAGAGAGTTAGCTTATCTTAGCATGTCTTATTCACCTTCTAGCAGATAGTAGGGGTGTTTTATTCATCTTCTAGCAGAGAGTTAGCATATCTTAGCATGTCTTATTTACCTTCTAGCAGATAGTTAGCATCTCTTATTCACCTTCTAGCAGAGAGTTAGCATGTCTTATTTACCTTCTAGCAGATAGTTAGCATGTCTTATTCACCTTCTAGCAGATGGTTAGCATCTCTTATTTACCTTCTAGCAGATAGTTAGCATGTCTTATTCACCTTCTAGCAGATGGTTAGCATATCGGATACGAGGTAAAGAAACAGGTTCTGAGCCGTGACCCTGTAAATATGAGAAGATTGATTTGTATGCTAAGCTAAGCTAAATGTCTCCTGGTTGTAGCTTCATATTAAAACCTGCAATCACTGATTTTATTTTTATTGTTTTGTCACTGGATACAGTGGAAACCCTCTCACGACCAATCTTCACATGGCAACGTTGTTAGCAAACAGTTGCTGGATTGTCCATCCATGAAAAAGTGAATAAGCACATTCTACAGACGTATTTCTTGAAGTGAAAAAACATGAAGTACACAGCTCAGCACAGTAACGTGATACTCAATTAACTCTGCCTTGGACAGAGGAACTCTTTACCGTGAGGTAATTATGGAGGGTTATATGTATTTGACACAGTTTGAAAGAAGTGAATCCACTGTGGGCTAGTGTCACAACAAACAGGTCAGCGAACCTATTACAAGGACATCACCTCTTGGTGAAACTACCAGCCGGAGTAAAACAAGTAAAACCTGAATATGGAGAAAGCAGCATTGATTAGGAAGCACTGTGGAAGGAGGGGTGTGTGTGCGTGCGTGTGTGTGTGCGTGTGTGTGTGGGGGGTCCGTGACACTTCAATTGATTTTTCAAAAACTTTGCAGTAATGAAACCCAACGCAAGACTGCGACTTTTAAGATGTAACTATAAATAGACTGCTGCATAATTAGACAACAGATCATTAGATTGCATTCCGTGTTGCAGGTGCCTTTCTCCTGTGTTTGTGAGAAAATGTTCTCTCCCTCATTAATTACCACAGACTTCGGCAGAGATCAGGTTCCACAAATTATTACTTGTCCTTTATGCCGCAGATCTGTACTTCAAAACTGATGCCAGACTTTGATGTCGTTGCCATGAGGGGGAGAGCCGATTTCACTGCTGCACATTAAGAGAAGAATTACATAAAGTGCTTATGATTCCGTGTTTTCAACAGCAAGCCTACTTTGTTATCTTCAATTGCTGTGAGGAGCCACTTTTATGTGCTGTGACAGCGGCTTCCTAGCAATTAACCTGCCGTTAATCTTCCATGTGAAGGTCATGTCTCTGCTCATGGTGACTGCAGTGTGATCAGTGAGCGTGATTGAAATTGCACCTAATTTGAGAGGAAATAAGGGTTGGTTCCTTTATGTTTTTCTAAAGCCTGGGTGTGGATTTGGATTAGATGGGGTTGTGTAATTGAGTCACGTGTGGATCAAAATGGGAAATTCGTGGAGCTTGGTTTGGCGCTTGAGCCTTTCCGTAGTCTACCATAATCCGGCATGCTTTGTCTCTCGCTCGTCTGCTTTGACTTTAAACAAACATGATTTATGACCTCCGGTAAACAAACAAAACCTTCTTGTCATTTGTCAAAAGACAGATAATTTCTCAAATGTTACAAAGTGTTACCTAGCCACACAAGAGCAATGCTTAAAAAAAGATGGAGACTTGATTCGAAAGGGACCCGATCGGCATGACCAGAGGACAATCACACGTCATCTGAAATGTGGTGGACCCGTTCCGATCCAAAACAGACTCATGGAAAGAAACTAGCAAAAAGGGGGATGCAAAAGTCCAAAACAGTCGTATATCCAAAGACAATCTGACCTTACCCAAAATACAGCTGACCCAAACAGAACCTGTAACAGAACTCTCCTTAATGAGGAGCCACGGTGGGGGGAAAAAAGTACCAAAAAGATTTTCATCACTTCAAAGAACACATTTTTCTCTTTGAGACTCATGTCCTTGCACTACTTTCACAGATTGGGTACCAGCAGGACCCGTGAAGCCCTATACCAGACAAACAACTCTCACATATGGGGCTTTCCGCTACTTTGGTCGGTGTGGTAAAGACACATTGGGGTGTCCTCTTCTCCGTTGTCTGTTTTTTTTCTTCTTTTTTTCTCGTAGCTACTCGTTTGTTTTCATAAATTCAACGTGGCTCTTTAGCGGGGAAAAAAGTTTCCATCAGCTTCTCTCTGGTGGACAAATCAGCCTGTGGACAAATCACTGTCTCAGAATCGAATCCATCACCATTCCGCCACATAGCTTACTGGGCACAATCTAAATCCCACCAAAACCAATTCCACCCAATTTTGCTCCGATACAGCCGCCGAACCACCCACTAAGACCTCCCCTGTAATTGCTTGCCACCTCTTCCTCCGTCTTGCGAGTCCGTCTGTCAGTGCAGGTTCAACTTAATGATAGATAATAACCTGTCTTCGCCCGGCTGCTGGTGCAGGCCAGTAGCTGGATTCAGCACGTGAAAGGGTGGTAGATGAATGAGGCTGGAAAGGCTCTTCCTTGAAACAATCTCGAGGGGTCTGGTAGGAAGAAAAACAGGTAACGGTAACGGCAAGTCGAAGCAGTCGCACGGACTCAAGTGCCCGCGTTGCACGTAAATGCACTCGGGTGAGTGTCCAACAAGCACGAACGTATGCAGCAGGCAGTGCGTCTACCGATGTGTCAGCGGGCAGCCAAGCGTGAATGCGTGTGTGTGCCCACGCTCACGAATACATGGCGCTCATTATCACCTGAAGGCGTCCAAAGTCTGACACTGTCTGATTTGGCGCAGCTCATTTGTTTTCACAATGGCTAAGTAATACATCAAGGCTGAGGCTTGAACATTTGACGTTTCAGACGTGTCCCTGAGACTGCGAGCATATTCATCCATACACATGGAGTAGACACAAATGTGTCTACTTAATGCACATTTAGCAAAACTGTGTGTGTGTGTGTGTGTGTGTGTGTGTGTGTGTGTGTGTGTGTGTGTGTGTGTGTGTGTGTTCTTTTATCCGTGTGACAGGAGCTAGATGTGGTGATCGCAGAGTCATTTTGAGGGGCATGGCGGAGCGGAGGCCGTTCCATCTCTGCAGATGCCACATTAATGCTAGTAAAATGGGGCGGACGCGAGTGTGCTGTTTGCCATCCTGCTGACAGCCTCTGTGTGGGCTCCGAATAGAAAAGAGCCGGCAGCCAGGTCAGTCCTCCACTCAAGCTCCTGTCAGGCTCCTTTTTTATTTATTTATTATTTTTCATCTACTCCATGTCTGCCTCTCGGTGTGGGGAAGGAGGAATCAGAGGCGAGGCCAGAATTCAGCTGAAAGGGGGTATGTTTGTATGTTGAAAGGATGGAGAAATGTAAAGAGCAGACCCATCAACAAACATTCAGCTCTTCAGAAAAAAAACAGCATTGGCAGTGGCACAAAGTCACAGAAAAGCCTTCGCGGTTTTCGGCCGCATGACGTGATCCCTTCCAAATTCCGAGGCAGCTCACCATCACCCTGTGATGTGATATCAAACATAGGTCATTCGTACCGCATTTTTTAATTGTCCAGTTCACGCAGCATCACACGACCAGCTCTGGTCTACTATTAGAAACCTTATGATTCACATATGAATTACACCCGAGCAACATATTTTATCTTTACTAACAGACTAAATTGTGGGCCAATTAATGTGTTGCGCCCCCTTGCAACACCATCATTTCAATGGCTTTGTGAGTCAGGAACATTCAATGTTGTCTAAATTCTGCAGTCCACAGACAATGAAGGTATGAAGGTATGGCTTACTGTATGTGAATGCCATTCACAGGATGGACGTGAAGCTGCTGGCGAGTAGGGCTGTCAACGAATAATCGAAATTCGAATATATATTCGAATAGTTGTTAAAAACAGAATTTCAAATGTGAAAATTAATATTCGAATGTAAAAAAAATAAAATAATAATATTTCGGAGGATAATTATCGTGAATCTGGCAACCCCCGCCGCGGCCGCGATGAAGTGTCCTCTTTGTGTGTGTGTGTGTGTGTGTGTGTGTGTGTGTGTGTGTGTGACGAGCCGTTCGGGGCAGAGTCTCTGACCCGGAGCAGACGTGAAGCTGGTTGAGGCTTTCACGGGGTTCTGCTGTTGTTTTGGCGTAGGCTGCGGCCCACAGTTCTGTTCTCTGTTCCCTTAATAAACACCCTGTAAGCCAGCTAACGTCTCGTAGCTGTCCTGACCCAGGGTCGCTACACTATGTAAGCTAGAGTTAGCTTACCATTCAACGACAAGCAACTTGAGGCCACATCTCCAGAATGTGCACCCAAGAGAATATGGCATAAAATGTGGAACTTCAGCGAAACAGCCCCGTCTGGATACGTATTTTGCGCCGTCCGCCACAAGTTCGTTGTCTGCGGCACGACAGAGGCCTGCACGCAAACATTGATTTCGTTCGTATGCAAGGACATGAGGGCTTCAGGGAGTTCTGTGAAGCACTGGAACCGAGGAACCTTATCCCTGATCAGCACTCGGCATGTGTTTATTGTTGCCGTTCATTTAAACCGCTATGCGCGACCGACGGTGCGGGGGGGGGGGGGGAGTGAACACCTAAACTGAAGAATTTTGTATTTACACATATATTCGAATATGTTCGAATATATGTGTTTTTTTTAAGGGAATATTCAAACGTCATTTTTTTGCAATTTTGACAGCCCTAGTGGCGAGTAACTCAGCTTTTAGTGGCATTTCTCCTCCGAATGATTTTATGAATAACAATTCTAAATAATTTACATTTTAAATTCTCTCTGCCAGGGAATGTAACAATGCAGAGACTTTAGGTGGAGTAGGTGGAGTCGAAATTTTAACTTCTTCTTGGAGATACAGTTTATTTTCATCCAAAGTTAAGTGAAGTTCATTGTTGATGCAGCTGATACAGCAGCAATAGTTTGGGTGGTTTTCAGTTGAAAAGATGGGCATCTATGAAAAGAGAACTCCACTCCTCATAACACTGTCATGCTCGCAATGGGAAGGTTTTTCATTAAGTACGAAAATCGAAGCAGCAGAACCAGAGATATTGTCTTTTTTATTTTTTATTCCGTGCATTCTCACTCCTTGTCAAAACCTATTACTTACATTACCCACAATGCAGCTCGACCGTGACGATTCGATCGGAAATCGCGGGTGTGCTATGCTGCTGTCAGTGAATGCAACCTCGAGCAGCCGGCGTCAAGCAGAGTGAACGGATGTGTGAAAGTTTATTATTTAACTGGGTAAAGTTGTTTTTTCTGACACCTAAACCACAGGCAACCCTTGTTTTAAATCCATGCTGATGACTATATTTTCAACACTATTTTCTTGGCAAACAGGGTTATTGGACAGGCAGTTCAGAACAGATGATAACACATCTGTAAACATCCCAACTTTTCTGCCTTGCAAAAGCCCGTATGTGAAACTTTTCTTTATTGAGGAAGTCCTATAAAAAATTATCAGCCTGTCTATCTTCATACACTTCCCTCCCTTTCCCGACTCTATTCACGCATTACGGAGCCTAGACGAGGCTGACAGTGGACGAGAATGGGCTGATAGACTGCCAGCTGCAACACAGACACAATGGGAGGATGCTGAGAGGGAGGGAGGGCTAGGCGGAGGAGAGTGTAGGGAGCTGTCAGTAAACGTGTTGACAACAAGGAGATATACACACACACACACTCACACACACAAACATCACTGTTGGGTAGCGGTGGTATGAGTGTGAAGTGTGTATGCCCGTGTGTGTGTGTGTGTGTGTGTGTGTGTGTGTGGACTAGGGGGGTGTTGGGGTTGCGGTCCACTGGAGCGCAAAATTGGAAACAATGTGTCGGCAAGAGTTAAAAGCAAATATTTACAGGGCTTTAATTTGCATTGGGAGCAGCGAGCTTCCGGTGTGGGTCAGCGCGTCTACGGCGGAGCTGAGGAACACGGAGGTGCACGGGTGGTAATTAGACAGGCAGCGGTAGATTAATCACAGGCTGACAGTGCACACAAGCACATTCGCAAGCCGTACGCGGGCCCCCCCCCCCATCATTTAGTCTGGCAAAAGTGCTCTGGATGTTTTTTTCCAAAGAGGACGAGCGTATCCAGCTTGGACGAGGGTACCTCATTCCTCCTCAACCGGCTGCTTTTTCTTAAAACACACACTCACTCAGGCTGCCCAGCTCGTCATGCTCTGATTACCTGCCTCTCCCTCCATCCCCTCTATAAATCACGAGCTCTAAATCCCGTCCCCTCGCTTAAAGACCCCTCTTGAGCCCTCCAGAACGGCCACAAGGGGAACTCTAGTGGAGGCTGGAGGACGCCGTCACAGCTCAGTGAAACGTCAGATGTGTGTGTGTGGGGGGGGAGGTAGTTGGCTGAGAACGTTGTCATTAAACGTTTTATGTATCATAAATATATTACCGTCTTCTAAGTGGTTTTGACCTTGGATCTGGGTACTGCAGGTGATGCTGCATCTACGGGGGCAACACAAGCAGAGTTTTTACAACTTTTACGAGTTGTTTTTTTCACAGTGGTATATTGGGTTGATCTCTCTTTTAAAGGGGATGCCTTTGCGATCAAAAACCAGCTTTACAGAAAGGGGCTTCTACGTTTCTTTTAAAGTGAATCAGCATCAAATGCTGGGTTTTACAGAGCACCATCCGTCACAGGTCTGATGAATACTGAACAGGTTTTCATGAATACATCAATGTTTAAGTTGTTAAGCTATGATAAAAAAAAAGCCCTATAACTTTTCAGGAGTGGTTGCTTTGCAATGGCTGCTGCAATACAGATTCAAGGGCTCTTCTCTAACCCTCATTGGCAACCGTTTACAGTTCTGGGGTCAGTAAAGGCCTCGTGACATTAGCATGTTAAACAGGCATGTACTGATCTGACTTTCTCTGTCCCAATAGCGACACCTGAGCCTTCGGTATCGGCCGATACCGGTGTTTGATCGATAGGCTGTGGAGGAGACTGAAACACTTTACCTTTCTTTTCTTACCTTTGTCATAGAATATAATCTAGCACATAAATACATAGAGCAAGTGTGCGGAATTGGTATGTCCTATGAAAACTATAAATTGTACACCAGCTAAAAATAGTACACAAAGATAAAACTGAATTGAATAAATTGGCTCCATTGACACAGATACCCAATCCAGCTATTCGAGCGAATCCACTGACGGCAGATCCTCTAGCAAGGCTCGTTGGTCATAGAGCATATTCCCGAGTCAAAAATGTATTTCGCTGAGCCACATTGTGGCGTGACCGGCCTTTAAAAGGCCCAGTGAAAGGCGGTCCAATCCGATGTGAAGGATTTGATTCCAATCCCTCTTGTAAACTGTACATCGCTTGAATCTTCAGTTGCGCCACAGTACAGAAACTAAAGATGCTCTGACGTCCGTTTCACTGGGACTTTAATTCTGAAAGGGTGTCTGCTAACTACCAAGATTGTGGTGGGATGTGAATGCAGACCTTAAATAGAGGAGTAAAAGGAGGGTCACTTTTTTTAAACTGGGTGAGTGGGATGCGCCAACGCACCAGTGGCGAGGCTTTGGCCCGAGGCGACGCAGGGGGCCACGGTTTCACAAACGTGGCTCCACTGCGTTAGCGAGACGGGGTGAACGGGATGTAATTGAGCAAATGAATGCTGCTGAAGAGAAACGCATCGAGGGCCGCGGTGGGAGAACGGAGGGTACATAAGGACAAAATGTTCCCCAAGCCCGGCTAAAGTAAAGCTGATGAATGTCGGCTGTAGCTTACAGCTGCTCACTTGCCAAGCAGAGAGGCACTTGGACTTTGTTTACAGTTAGACAGGGATTTGTGACCTGGGACAGATAAAAGCTTCCCATTAAAATATTGACTTAGAGGATTAGGAGCGTAATAGAAGTTGTGCAAAGTGACAGAAATCTCCAATTTTACAAACCGAGGCTCTAGAGTAAAGAGATATTAAGACATCAACAGATAAATAGAGCGTTTAATCTGAATTTGTAGATTACAATACAGCAAATAGGGAGCAGATAGTTGTACTAACACTATTGCCCCAACAAGTTGTGTCTGCTGTGATTCAAGAAATAGCATTGTTAAAGGTTATTCACAGCATTAATATAGCAGCAAACAACTATACTTGCTGTGTAAAGACACAAAATAAAGATTAAAATGTCTGTTTACTACGCATGTTACATTAATTAATTATACGACCGAGGAGCGCAGATGCCGGAGTAACTTATTAGAAGCAATTTTAGTGTCAGTAAGTATATTGAGCCATTGGGGTGATGTTTCGTTAAATATAAATAGCACTGTTTTCCATTCATCTAGCAACGCTTAAAACCCCAACCCAAACACGTAACGAGTCCCAAGCACTACTCAGAGTAGTATTTGAAATTCGAAGGGGACATCGAAACGTTTCCGAATGCATGAAATACGCGGAGTCGGAGAATATCGAGAGTCTTGAGGTACGACTATTTCCTTCAGCGTCGCCGCTGCCGCTTCGATGAATAGAGAACACGTTTGATGCTGTCAGGCGATTCTAATGACTTGAAATTGATTCTTTGGTGAACTTTATATTCGTGGCGTCGCAGTGCAGACCCAGGGTCTAGGTATTCATAGCTGTTCACAGTATAGAGGAAGGTGAAGGACAGGGACAGGAACAGGAACGTCTGCATTGTGGAAACGAATAAAGGTTCTGCTGAGGACACAGGCTTTGTTACGAAAGCGGCACAGCGGGGGCCGAGCGAGGACGTGGCGCTGAGGAATGAAACCAGTGTCATTTGGCTGGTGATGACCGGCGATGAACCTTGAGCGAGAGTGATATACATAAAGATGAACGCCCACAGAGAGCGATAGAGAGGGAGGGAGAGAGAAAGAGAGAGAGAGAAAGCAAGAGAGAGGGAGGGAGGGTTTGGAGCGCTGCCACCCTGATCCGGTTGTCCCTGACAGATGGCCACCGAGAGACACGAGAGTAGCTGATGTGTGTGCATGATTGTCTGCTTCCCAAACAAGAGGACACGTCAACACCCGCCGCTTCAGCCTCTACCTGTTGTCCTCCTCCTCCTCCACTCTGTCTATTTTGGTCTTCAATCAATTCAACTCTGTGAATATTTCGTGACGCGTTCCTTCTGAAAACCAAGGTTGAGGATGAGGGATGAATATCAAAGGAATGGGCATGGAGGGCAGTGGAGAGTCTCTAATCAGCATTATGAGTAAGTTGCAGCTAAACACTCCTTCCACTCTCCCCAAGATCTTCCTCCCTCTCTTTTCTTTTCTCCTCTCGTTCCTCGCCTCCGTTGGCTATTAACGCGAGCGATGAATATTCATCCAGTGCTTTAATCTATAGCTGAGCTCATCTCAACGGGCCGTGTTTGTTTTACAGCTGGAGTACATGCTCATAAATATACTGTACATGATCGGCCCGATAATTCGCCGGGGGTTTACTGAGCATGACGACGTGTACAGTACCGTACGCTCAGCATGTGTACTGTTAGAGAACAAGTCGACAGTAATGGCCGCCTCATTTGCAACACAACATTTTGAATCCCTTCATCAAAGGGTCCCTGATTTAAGACGAGAGCGGGAGTCTTGTTTTTACTCCTCGACTGTCGGCCTCGTCGGCTTAAAGGACAGCCATCGCCTGAAGGATGCTATCAGCCGTAGCTAGTCTGGCAAACAGAGAGACTCCTGCGCCTCTTCCGCGACTAGAAACGTGCGCCCGCACTAAAGTTTCACTCTTTTTTTCCTGCTCTTCTGTCTCCCGAGGAAATAATGAGGTGAAGACCGGCTGAGGAGTGAGGTGCAAGAAAGAGGAGGCCTGAGAGACTTGTTCCACTTAGTGTTGGGGTGGGGGTCACGCTCAATCCTTGGTGGCATGTTGCAGCAGACTGCCATGGGTGTGTGTGTGTGTGTGTGTGTGTGTGTGTGTGTGTGTGTGTGTGTGTGTGTGCGCATGTCAGCGTATATGTCCCTGTTTCTTTGCCAGCCCCTTGTGTTGCTCCCACCTCATGGGATCCATGATGCACTGATCCTGTGAACCGACTGGAGCAATTACAAGAAAAGGGTTTCTGTGTGTGTGTGTGTGTGTGTGTGTGTGTGTGTGTGTGTGTGTGTGTGTGTGTGTGTGTGTGTGTGTGTGTGTGTTTGCCACTTGTTAAGCTTCTACAGTGCAAAAAAAGAAAGAAAAAAAAGTAGGTTACTGTTTTTTTTCTTCTTTTTTATCTGTCTTTCCTCCCCCCATGCGGCCTCTCACTTGTGTTGCCTCTCACTCCTCCTTTCCTTTGCTTCCTCGGCGCCAAAGCATGAAAAATGAATAAGACAGTGCGGATTGTTTGACTCTCTCTCTCTCTCAGCCCGTGCTGTAATTTTGAGATGGGGTTGGGGGTTAAGATGAGCACAACCATGAGCCCACTTCCAAAAGATGATGCAAAAATCTAGAAGCGGCAACTGCATCCATCAAGCCCCGACCCCGTCTCCCTCTTCACTTTCCTCCTGTAAATGCTTCCTTCTTCTTCATTTCCAGCCGTCTTCCTTTTGTTTGACCTTCTTCCCCTCGATGTTTTCCCCTTAAATATTGCCCGCTGGCAGCGACAGCCCTCTGACCACAAGGAGATGACAAATCCCCCACTCATAAACCCATAATCTTTATAGCTCCCAACAAGGACATTTGCTCTTTGAGGCCAACAGTAGGCGCCACCACTCGGCGACCATGAAGTCTGATTCCCACATTGGACCGCGCGGGTTGAATTGGTCGCTCCATTAAGTAGCTGGATAGTCCGCGTGTTAATCTAACCCTGGATCCGCCGGTCTACGGGAGACCAAGATGACACCACCAAAGTGGATCCTGGTTCCTGTCTGCCGGCTGTTCTGCGGCTCTCTAATTAATTACGGAGGCCAATGATAATACGGGGCCGGCCACCAGCGAGCACAGAATGTGGAAAACTGGCGGCTGATCTGGTGTCTGTCTGCCGCCCCTGAGCCCAGGTGGGGCGCTGCCACGCCAGCACCTGCTCTCAAACTGCTTTCAGTGTGTGTGTGTGTGTGTGTGTGTGTGTGTGTGTGTGTGTGTGTGTGTGTGTGTGTGTGTTGGGAAGGGAGCTGGGTGATACAGGCTGTTAGGAAAGGGAGGGAAGATGGGGCACGGGCTCCCTGCTCCGTCAGGGTGGTTGATTCACAACAATGTGCTGGCGCCTCGTGGGCTTCCCCAAACTGTGAGTCATCTGCGTTAATTCACTGGAGCTGGATCGCTTTTGTGACTGGGAAACAAGGCCTTCCTCGTGAGTGTGAACAGGTGTGTGTGTGCGAGAACAAGCAGTGCACACACGAGGGCCACAGCGCTCTCTGATCTCGCGGTGCATTTAAAAAGCGAGCATTGAAGCTGCTAATGGAGGCCTGCTGGCGGAGCCAGAGAGATGGCTGTTGTGGTGAAAGTGCAGTGAAATGTCTCAAACCGCAAGTAATTATCAATAGGAACAACGGTCTGATGTGCGTATTATTGAGATGACGAATGTGCGCGCTCGTGCACACCGGGCTCCACTATATGTATTCTGTTGTTTTATGAGGCAATCTGTGTGGAGCTTGTGCAATAAAATTAATTTATTTCAGTCTGCATACCTGCTGAAGTGTCAGCTTACTCTGCAGTTTGCACATCTGCACACGCCTCCATTTGTTCTCGTCTTTCCACCTGCACAGCTAATTAGAGGAACAAGCTACCACTGCCCACCGGCACATTTGCGTTAACCTGTAGGCCCATGTCACGTGTTTGCTGTGTTTTTTTTCTTCATGCTCTCTTTTATATCCCGGCGTTCACTTCAGAACGCCTCCTCGTTGTCAGTCGTTTTCTTCAGAGGCTGATTATAATTGGTGTTTTCTTTGTTTTCTTTTTACACCGTAGGCCTGGCAATCATCAATCAGAATACTGATTAAAATAACGCACTGTGTTTTTTTAGATGGATATTCTATTAATAATGCTGCATGGAAAAGTACACAGGAAGAGTAAATCTCCATCCATCCATCCAACCATCAATTATGCAACCAATTACACTATTCAGGGTCGCGGGGGGGGGGGGGGGGGCATGACATCGTGTGAAGGCAGGGTAGAGGACAGGTCGCCAGACTAAAGAAGTGAATATAATATTTCAATAGACAGATGTCTTTTCTGTGTTAGTATAGTGTGTATGAGGTCACTATCGTAAAACCTCAGTATATAGTCAGTATACTACAGTATATATCATTTTTTATCATAGTATTATACCCATTTCAGTACATTATTTGAAGGCACTCATGGAATGTGTGTGTTGCAGTAAGATGGAGACCTATCATGCTCGTTTTCTGGCTCACACTCTCACATATTTTAGAACATGATGACACGCTTGTGTTGTGATCATGAACTTGTGATGTTCAAGGAAACTGATTATATTCCTCATACAGGCTGTCTGAATATGCCTGTATATTATGTGTCTGTCTTTAATGTCCGCCTCTTTAAGAGGAACAAAAGCCCATTCTGATTGGTCGGTGGTTTCCGGTCTTCCTCTTCACCATACGGGACCCTTTAGCTAACGCTGTACCGTACATCCACATGACTTCTAGCATCGCTTTGTGCTACATTAGGAATGGCTTAGTACCCGCCCGTTAATGTACCTTTCACAACTCGTGCCAAAGAGACGTTATTGCCAAAATGTTCAGCGGTAATCACACCGGATTTCTCTCTCACTCTCTTTACAGTCGCAAAGGGCCGCTCCTCATTTGTTTTGCCAAATTAGGAGCTTTTGTGTGTGTGTGTGTGGGTGTGTGCTGTGTGTGTGCTGTTTTTAACAGTGGGACCCCCCCCTATGCCTTTCAGCTGTGATCCTGCTGTGGTACCAAGTGACAGCGAGGCAGGCCCGGAGACATTTGGAACATTTAGTTTGCTCTGTGAACACTGTTGCACAATAATGTAATTCAGATAGTGCTTGAACAGCAGGTCCCCCCTAACAAACAGTGTGTGTGTGTGTGTGTGTGTGTGTGTGTGTGTGTGTGTGTGTGTGTGTGTGTGTGTGTGTATATCTACGTGAGCATTTTGCCATACCCCGCCCACTCACATATGGCTACCTTCTGCTCCGAGTGATTCAGCCAGGACTCGCCCCGGTGTTAACATACAGCCATAAATACACTTTGTGTCGTAAATAATGTAGCTCCGTTCAAAATGCGTCTGAAGGGCAGCGCAGCACAGCTTTAATTCACAAATACATAAATACACAAACAAAGCCAGAGGGGAGAAAAACAACGAGACGTTTAGCGCCGCTCCACTAAAAATAAATGGTGGATCTGAGTCACTCGTGGGGTAAGGAAAAGTAAAAACACACTGCAGTGTTTCCCCCACCGTTAGAATAGGGGGGCGGGGCGCCCCCCTGTAAAAACCCTCCGCCCCCCTGTAATTTTCTCGATAGCGCCAGATCACAAGTCGTCATTTAAGTTTCTCTTTCATATAGAACCGGTCTACACCTTGTTCAGTTATTAAACTAAACGGCCGTATTTTATTGATCTTATCCACACACAGCTTGTCATTTCGGTCTCTACATGGTCGTGTTAACACTTCTCCTCTGCTCTGCGTCGCGCACAGCGGAGTTCCGCCCTGATGCGTACACACACGTGCGCGCGCACAGACAGAGAGCGTCGAAAAATATATGTCGCGGGAAAAGCAGACCTATATATGCGTTTTAAACGCTCCCAGGGTGAAGATGGCAACAGCAGCTCTCATGTGAGGAACACCGGAGCAGCTCTCCTGAACACAGAGCAGCTCTCCTGCTCCAGGTGAAAGAGCCAAAGTGCTCGTGTCTTCTACCAACAATGAGCTGCTGGCTTCACATATTACAAAAGTACAAAGTACACGGACATAAAACTAAGTCATTAATAAATACATGGAGAAAAGCCTGTACTTTCGGGTAAATGTTTACGTTATGCCGTTAACAGGTTACACTTGCGCATGCGCATAGCGACTCGCCGATTTTTGGCTCTTTGCCAGAAGTCTCCGTGACGTCCTTTCTGCTGCTGCGTCTCTCAAAACAGAAAACAGATCTCAGATCAACGTTGAGCATGAATTGTATCAAATCTACAACCCCGTTTATAAAAGATGTGTAGAGGCTCACTGCCCCACTAATACTGATGCAACCTGATGCTCACATATCTGCACTCATTCTGTTTTCCACAATGAGCTATTTAGTAGTAACTAAATATTAGTTATTTTTTTGCACAGATATAACTTTATTTTCATTGTTCTAAGTGATTGCAATTTAAAAATAAAAAAATGTCCGATGGAGCAATCTGATTTACTTGAAAGTGATTGCAATTTTCTTCATTCTGTTATTTATAAAAGCACAGATGGAGTCACAAAATGAAGTTATTTACAGAAAAAGTTTGAGAACCACTACTTTAAGTGTTTGTGTTGGTGTCGTCACTGCCCCCGCCGCCGTGCCCCCCCCCCTGAAGCTGTAAACCTAGGGGAAACACTGCACTGGCATGTGTAGTGTGTTACACTGTGTCATTCCAGAGGGCGATTCAGGGAGGGAGATGTTCCTTGCCACTCCCACAAAAAAAAAAAGACTCCTGTCCCCTCCCAAATCCTGTCCGGTCCCAATACCAATGGAATGATGGGAGTTTATTCATATTAGAAGTAGATATTTATATAAAACTGGTGATGCACCAATTGGCCCGATTCCGATTTTCTTTCCCTTTTGAAATAATTGGATCCAAACACATATATTTTTGTAGCCTCGGAAGACACAGTTTCTGTTGTCATAACACTCACATAATGCATGGTGACTAGATCACACATAAGATAAGTACTACGCCACTGTACTGTGTATTTATTTACTTTGTTTTTTAAATTACCTGGACATCTACTGGTTTATCAATTATAAATTAAAAAAGCGGCCATATTGTCTCACTCCTAAAGTAACCCCAAAGGTAAATCCGGGTTTGGCGAAGGTGAAAGGGAAAATCATCCCGCACTCAATTAAGACTTGAAATACTGCGGCCCGTGGTAATTAATGTACGACTAGACTTTAATTAGCAAGAAGATGGCCTCACATTAGTCACTGTCATTCATGCTCAACAGTAGAAATCCATGCGTCTAGTGAGTGGCCTGCGCGGTCGGACACAGGAAGTGTGTGTTTGGAGTCCTTAGTTAAAAGCCACCGTGCTTAACTTTCACTGGGAGGACGGGTGTATATTTACTCGCTGTGACACCACATGTGTGCGTGTGCAGGATGTGTGTGTGTGTGTGTGTGTGTGTGTGTGTGTGTGTGTGTGTGTGTGTGTGTGTGTGTGTCCGTGTCCGCAGCATGGAGCATGATGGGCCAGCGCTGAGAATAATTAACTCCGATGACCCAGTCACCGCAGTGACGGGGGTACCCGCAGTGACGGGAACGCCTGTCACATGGACTGGTCATCAGGCTCCTCGGGCGCCACCAGATGAAGAGAAGTATCTCACACACACACACACACACAGAGAGAGAGAGAGAGAGAGATAGACAGAGAGAGAGAGAGAGAGAGAGAGAAACACATATTCACAGACAGACAGACAGACAGGTCGAGGCGCTTAGAGAACGCAGAGCTGTCGTGTATTAATTAACACATTCGCCACCTCTATAGGAGGAAAAGCACAAACACGCACGCCGTGTCACACCTGTGAGATGATCTCCATAGCTATCCACACGCCGGATAAATATACACGTGTACTTGTCTGCTTAGTACACTTGGCACACACTCATTCACACCATGCTGCCGCAACAGTACGGACGTGCTCACACACACACACACACACACACACACAGACACAGGCATATGGCAAGAAGCTGGCTGTTCGTTAGCACCCTTGACATCTCTGACAAATTGACTCCTTTATGTGAGTGGAAGTGTGCGGCAGAGTGGGATCATCTCATTCACGGCGATACACACACACACACACACACACACACACACACACACACACACACACACACACACACACACACACTACATTCCACCTGTGACATCACCGGCAGGCAAAAGAAGAGAAAATAAGCTGTTTCCGCAATGATGAGCTAAGATGGAGGCGCCGGAGAGGAGGGAGAGAAGGGGTCGGAGGGCAAGGGCGAACGAAGGACCAGGAAGAGGGAAAAGAGACAGATCGAGAGGATATTTGGGGGATGAAAGGGAGCCGGGAAGGAAAATATTGAGAAGAGAGACTGATAAAGACAATATTGAAGGAGGAGAGCAGCGGGGACTCGCGTTGTTTTCAGACCTCTACGACCTCGTGAGAGGAGCTCATAGCACGGGGGACAAGACATTTTTCATGAGAACAAAATGTATTTTTGAGAAGCTTTTTAAGAAACGCTTCTTTCTTGTCCTTCAACAATATATCCACCTGGATCCAGCTACGTTATGCATTTTTTGAAGATGATTTTCTAAAAGACAGGACAGAGAGGCGGGAAAGGGGGAAGTGAGTGCAGCAGCAAGGAGACATGCAGCAAAGGGCCGCCGGTCGGAGTTGAACCCAGGTCAGGCGAATGTATTTTAGAAACACTTTTTGTTACATTTGTTGAAATTGTCTTTACATCCCTACGGCGAGCCATAAATGAAATTCGGTGAGAAAAAAACAAAAAACAAACCATCTGGCATCTGTGGCTACCACAGGACTGATATAAGCTCGTCCAATCATTTAATTTGTCCGGGAGACGTGAGTGGACGGCCTCTACGTGCCTACCTGCCCGCCTGCCTGTGGGCACTCTGCCCGTCCACCGCTGCGCATCACCGGAGTCTTCCTCAACCTGCTTCCTCGACAGCTGCAGAAGCCGAGTTTTAATGTTGGAAATGATCATTGGGAGGGGGGTTTGGCGGGAGGCCTGAAGGGACGGGCCTGTCAGCGTGGCCGACTTGGCAACGTTCTCGATAGGACTCTCGTCCCCTGCATGAAAAGTCCCCCCATCGGCCATACGTTGTGGTTAGAATAGGTGATACATGTAGCGTATATGTAGCGTCCGCTACAGGTGTTAGTGGCGCTGGGAACAGAGTTTTCATCGGATACAAAGACAAATGCGTTGTGCACTACGGGCACCTCGTGCTTTCGGTTGCCATGCAACAGTAATCTCCACTGAAGTAAAAGTCCAGGAAAAATAACTCCATCCCTCCAGGTACGACTACATTCCTCTGTGTCTCACTGCTGTGGCATGCAAACGAATTTAAGGCGAGGTTCTTGTTTGAAGCCAAAACGCCCGCTCATTCTGGAATGAAGGCTTTTTTTTCTTTCTTTTTTTTAGGCTGATTATCTCATTTTTCTTCTCACAATGGGCTCAGTTGTCTGCGCCTTCTCTCCGTGTCTCTTAATCTCAGTCTTGTTTGTACAGTAAGGTACGCGATGCCCCTCCGATGACAATAAATCGGAGCGTTAAAAAAAACAAAAAAAACAACAACAACCTGAGGAGGACAGAGATGAACGAGACGGAGGAAATAGATGAGCAATGGGACAGCCTCACAACTCTTAACTAATTCCTTCAGCGGGTGGAGGCGGGGGGACACAGAGCGCATGATTCATATCCTGCATTATGTAGAGGATGATGGATCTACTGCCTGCGGCCGTGTATTGTCCTCGGCTCGCCATAGAAGGGCTAAGAGTATTCCCGACATCTGAAACAAGATGTGAAGTGTATCCCGTGGATGATAACGCACTGCTGATGCCGTGTTGGGAATGAGGCCCCACACGGGGTGGAGACACGACGGGAACCATCACGGAGCAGAGGAACCAAATTTACTAGGTTACAACCCATCTAGTTGGATTAACGTTGCTTGTGGTGGACGTGCATTGGGTACTATGATGGCACCGAAGAGAATCCATTTAAGAAATACAATCCAGGTGATTTCTTTAAGGTAACATGTATATAACATCCAAACTAACACGTCTCCGTCCACGTGAGCGTTTCAGCATTGTTTTCTTTGAAAAACGCTTAAAGTATCACGTGTGTGTAAACAGGAAGTAGATTTTCTGCAGTTGGTTTGGTTGCGGGAAATTCTGCGGAGCAAGAACGGCAATGGCGAGATTTCTTTGCTTGGACCAACGACGAGGTCGAACTGTTGCTCAGAGTCATGTGATAGGGCCGTGACGAATCAGGGAAGGACGCGTCTCATCATGTTGCGAAGTCATCGTTTCCCAAACTCCTCCGTTTACGCCCATGCACACCATGTTGTAACCCCGGAGTTCCCAAACGTATCCGTCCTCGGGAGCGTTTTCTACTCTGTTTTCGGTGCGCTAGCACGTAGCAAAAGATGTGCGTTTTACAATGGAAGCGTAGCGGCATGGAAACGTAGCGGCGTGGATGCTGCCTCGGCGCTTCCTACTCAATTGACACACAGTACGTCACGCCTTCAGACCCACCGAGGCGGCCCACGACTGTGTGGCGAGTGTGGGTGCTGAGGAGCCCTCGGCTGGCTGCTTATTGCTGATGCTGTTGGATATCTGGGCCCGGGGTCCTTATCTGTTTGGCTGCCGAGGTGCTGCAGTCGCTCTGATATCTTGAACGGGCAGCTCGGTTTGGGCAGCTGTCGGCGTCTGCGCCTTCCTTTCCCTCTCTCTCTCTCTCTCTCTCTCTATATATATATATTTATATATATATATATATATATATATATCGCTCCATCTCTCTCGCCCTTTTTTAATCCTTTGCATCAAAAACAAGGGTGGCAGAAATCTGATTGTCGAATCGACCGCTTTTCCCCAATGCAGTTTAAATGTGTCGCCGCGATATCGGAAGCATAGACACAGAAGCATCTGAAGTTGCAGATGCTTCTGGTTGTTAATTCCCCCCTTCTATAAAGGGCTGAGAAAAAGTGTTTAGAAGAAGAAGAAAAAGCATACGTCGGCCTAGACAGTGGCTGTGTTTTATGCATGTGCACTAAAGAGAGATGACACCGACAGATTTACTCATCCAGAGGAGAGGGTGACTGATTGGGACACATCAATGAGTGCGGAGCTGTTTACTTTGCTGCAGCCTCCTCATCCCTTCTGATGGAGCAATCACGCCTTTATCAGATACCCGGCGCACTTATTCTAGCGGAAGATAGCGGTATCAAGCGCCATCGTACAAATCGAGTTGTTGCGCACGCAACACCCAGGTTGACGTTTTTTGATGGGTTCGTTTTTTTGGTGTGTGTCTGTGTGTCAAAGACTGTGTCCCATCAAAGCGCCGCTATAAATAGCAGCAACATCGCTTGCCAGCTACGCAGCGTGATGAATGCGTTATATAACCTTGTCGAAGCGCACACTGAGTACACATCAGCATCAACAACGAGGCTGCTACCTGTTCTGGTGCTGCAAGGCTCTCTCTCTCTCTCTCTCTCTCTCTCTCACACACACACACCAACACACACATGCACCAACACACCCATTACATGGTCCTCTTCATTATTCATGTGGCATTTTTGCCTTTACAGCTGTGCAGCAGGAGGAGAGAGACAGGAATCAGATGTGTGAAAGTAACAGCAAAGGGTTGATGCAATAACTCTTGTCTTAAATATTTTGTTTGCTTTAACCGGGACTGAGAACGTATTGTTCCTCTGTTCATAAAAAATAATACTAATAAATAATACATAATAAATGATAAATACTAATAAGCTACCACAGCTGACGTATCTAATGGATGATGATTTGTTTTACTTAAAGTTGGCACAGCTTGAGATCTAAAATAATTATATGAATAATAATAAATTGTATAATTATACCAAAGCCTCCTTTAAGATTTGTCACTCAACATTTTCCTGATAATCCAAGGGTTTTTAAAAATTGTTTGTTTGGCTTAAACTCTTCCCCCTGAACCACAGGAACACTTGATCCTCTCCACATTTGGAGATATGTGTTTTTTCCCTGGACAGCTGTGATACTGTAGTAAATATTGTTTACACATTGAAGCCGATGTTGCGAGGGGGTTATTGCAATATTCAGTTCGTCCATAAGTGCTGAAGCAATTAGCAGTTAACCGATAGTGGATCGATAGATGAATAACTGGCTATTCTAATAATAGATTTATCAAGCAGAAATACAGCAGTACAGTGGTTTTGCAGTGGTGTTTTTGAGGGTATTTGGGTATATTTTAAGACATCATGTCTGGTTATGTGACATTTTACAGACTCAGTGACTACCGAGTCATTGAATAACTTATCATCAGAATAATCCGTCATTAAAAATAATTGGCAGTTGCAGTCTTAATCATCTCACTCACTTCCCAACTACAGAACATTGTCTATACCTTTTGAACGATCCGCCACATTTCAACCCGCAGATCTTTCTTTTTTATATCTCTTTTAAAGAAAAACATTTTTAAAAGACCTTTCAGGAGTCGGTGAGTTTAATTCCGTGTTCTTGAACCAGCCAACACACACAGTGTATGGATTAACTGTGTGCATCTATAAAACACTTTGAAGCACCTCGGCTTCTCACAGGCATGGGCGCCACACACACACACACACACACACACTCAGGGCCCGTCTTTTATCACCCCGCTGGCCGCCGCGTGATTCCCTGCTTGCTGCTAACCCAACGAGCTGTGTAACGGCTGCTGGGGCCCGTTAAAGATGACGGCCACTGTCACGGCTCGGGGGAGCGCGGCTCATCCGCAGCTGGGAGACGCGGTCTTTGGCCACAACAGCCCCATTTCTCTTATCTCGAACCACTTAGCGCTGATCGAACACAACCTGGTTATACAGGGAGGCTAATTTGGAGGAAATGTCACTGCCGGGTCATTTAGTGGCCAAGTGGAGCCCGAGACTGTATTTACTGTAGAGCAACTGAGTCCGAGACGCTTAATGTGTGCGACTTTGGTTCAGTGTTGAGTAGACAGAGGCTGCCATCCGACACCCGCCCGCTGTCTGACAGCGCCTGCTGACTCAGCAGTCAGAGAGAGATAAAGATAAAGTGTTAAATTGGAGGAGGGCAAACAGAGGGGAACTGTCTTACAACAAGTGTACAAGAGGATGGATTATTAATAGTGAGTGTAGTCATGTGAGAGAGAGAGAGAGAGAAATATGGCTGGGTAGATGCTAGTGCGAGTGTGTGTGTGTGTGTGTGTGTGTGTGTGTGTGTGTGTGTGTGTGTGTGTGTGTGTGTGTGTGTGTGTGTGTGTGTGTGTACCCTTATCTTAATTGTTGTTTCCACATAAATTTGGGGTTAATCCAAAAATTGTATTGCTTCAGTTTCCGTGATTTCCTGTGTGTGAAGTGCGCTGCAAATTGTGAGGAAACGCCAAATTTTTCGGATTATATTTTTTTGTTGCTCTCACTCTCCCTCTCAGTGTCTCATCCCCTCCAGTTCCTTGGTGCTCAGAATCACTCAAAGCTTACACTACCCGGATAGCAGGGAAAAAAACCTGTAGCTTGCATCAATCATCTGACCCCAAAACCTCCATCCCACTTGAGCCTGTACCATTGGCTCTCACCATGACACACAAATGCATATTTAATCATTCATATCACACGATTTTCATGTAACAAAACATGCCAACCTTTTTCTTTTCTCTCATGTTCTTTTTCATAGCATTAAGATCAAACATGGCGCCGAGGGAACGCTGCGTTTTCGCGACAACGCGAGGAGAGCGAAGTGCGAATGAAGAAAAAAAAAATAACAAAAGAAACACGAGGACGAGTGCAGACTAGATCAATAACGACGTGTGTTTATTGGATTGAGGCGAGCTGAGACAGAGCCGGGCCCGGGAGTGGAACACTAGCGTGTAATCTTGTACTGTTCTCGCTCTCTCTCGAACGCCTCGGGCCATAAAGAAGCGTGCAATATACAGCCGTCAATCTGGTTTGGGGGAAGTATTGGCTGGGGAAGGGGAGCCGGTGGAAAACGGGGCAGGTGGGAAGTAAATGAGGACCTCGGGGTGTCGTAGGTTCTGCAGGTGGGCCGCAGGACTGCTGTGCCGCTGTTATTGGAAGAACTAAGGAACTAACGACATTTGGTGTTATTGTCTTGTGTTCTACTCCTTTAGCTGAACATCAGACTGAAGTAGTCCACTCTTGAGTAGCGGGCAGTTTCCCACAGTGCAGCGGCCCAATTAGGGCACCGCTACATTTGTTTGTTGATGTCCACTGGCCATTAGTCCGGATGCCAGTATTGATGCTTGTGATTATTCCTCATCTAAATGCACCATTGGTCTCTGTAAACACGGCCAAAAGGGCCATTTATTTAAAAAAGAAAACTGACTTTTGGCACGAACTCCATCTCACATTTTATTTGTGTAATGAATATGTGGTCTATTATTCATTTGTTATGCTTGGTCACGTCCACAGAAGTAACTGAGCCGGAATGATAATAGAAGAATCTGGAGATTGAGACAAATGGAGCCCCGCTGCCCGACGCGCAGCAGCCATACATCAGCCACCAGCAGCAGCCACGCTGCTCCACGGAGGCCTGATGGGGGAATTAGAGAGGGATTCTGTTCTCCCTCCATGGTGACAATATGCGCTTATTCTACACAGCGGTGTGCCAACGTGTGTGAGTCAGAAGGAAGGGAGGTCTCCAAATAGCCCCGCTGTATATATACGCAGACCTACAGCACACAATCAAGTCTTCAAGAAATGGTGCACAAACAAAACGTCACTAAATTAAATAGAAATAGAAAGGGGAGGATTAACTATAGGTCTGGGATTTTCTTAAAAATATATTTTTCCTCTAAATATATCCCCAAAAAAATTCAGGCAGCGCTTTGTTGTTTTACATTTAAATGTCTTGTCTTATCTATGTATTATTTATTTTGGTGAAATAATGTATTTAAAAATGTATTATTTTATTTTATTGATCAACTGACTGACAATGATTAATGTGACACTGTGTTCACCGGGAGATCACTTTTCAGTTGTTGCGTGCTCCTACCGTAATGCCCGGTATGCACATACTGCAAAACAACGTGGAGGCTAGCTTGACTCTCATTTGCAATGGAGGCTGGCTTCTTCCAGCACCGCTTCTGACCTCCGTTTTTTGCAATTTTTTTATTGCAAAACAGAAAAAGAAATCAAGGTACCCACTAAAACATTTGTAAGTGAATCAAGACAATTCACCATAATCCATCTGAAGATATTTAGACTCCTATTGAGTTTTAGTGTTTGAAAATTGTTTTCCTCGACGTAAACAAAGCATTTGTGGAGATACAATTTAATTACTTTGTAAAAAAAAATTAAATCAAGAGATTTGAATGAGGAGTTTTCCCAATTGTTCCAGCACATTGTCTCGTGAGTGAACACGTACAGTGTTAGATACATACTGAGAGGGGAGGATACGGCATGCACACTTTATCTGCAGGCCCGCTGGAAATCTGGACGTACATATTTGGGGCTCGGTACCGCCAGTGACCCGGGTCCGCTCAGCATCTGTTCTGGCAGCGAGAAAACATGACATGACCTCGGAACACAGCCAAACTGCTGGTTCTGAAGGCAAATGGGCAGTTTCTTCTAAATAGGGCAACTGGGCCGATGCCCGAGCCACCCCATCTGTCCCCTCTGCACCGTGTGTGAGTGGAGGTGTGTGTTTGTTCTGGGTTCTTTCCAGCATAGTGAACCAAAAGAGCTAATTCAAGAACAAATGTTCTGCAGATACACCTCCACCTACACATGATGATGAGCAGAGTGCACAACAGGACCTTCTCACATCGCTCTGGAACAAACAAACTCAATATAGTCGCATGAGGACCTTTGTGGGTATCTCTTAAACCTTTAGAAAAGAAGACTCGGTGGTAAGTTTTAGAGCTCATGACAAATTTGTAATGTTTTAATATATACAGTTTACATAGCGATATGATAAAATATATAACATTTTTGTATCAACCTGGTGCGCTTCGAGAGCCAAATTAATTGAACAATGTTGCATGTTTGAGTAAAACAATGTAATCAAACACACACAGGTTGTAAAGATATGGATGGTGATGACAGCAAGACCCGCGAGAACGAGACGGGCTCCATGTTTGAAGACGGGTCGCGTGGGTTGCCAACATTTCGACCCGCTTTGCTCCGAGGACGGTTCGCCTGTGGGCGGGGTGGGAGAGCGGGAGCAGACCCGACACCTTTACCCTCCCTCCCTCCGATGCCACATGGCACACACACTCCAGCGAAGTTGCCCTTTCCGCCTGCCCCCGAACACGTCTGCCCAAAATGTCTCATTGAAAATGTTTATTCAGGCTGCCGCCCATTCTCACTGCGCCCGTTCGGTGGCTGCCGCCCGTGACCTTTGCACCGTCTCGCCATTTTCTTACAGAAGAGCTCCTCCGATCCCCCTTCACACTCCCCTCACCGCCCCTTTAAGTCCGCCAGCCTCTCAGCGACATTAAATGTTGATTGCTTGTGCGTCTATGTATAGTGAATTGATGTCGGCAGAAAGCAGCGTGTGGAGCGGTATGGGAGAGCAGTGTTTAAATGACTGTGTCACCCTGCTGTTAAGATGTGGAATGCCGCCATGGCTTTGGCACAAAGCGCCTCGATGAATATGCAGAACAGCTACAATAATGTGTAATTTACACAGAGTGTGTGCATGTACGTGTGTTTACAGTATGGTTTTGTGTGTGTTTACGAGACAGAAAGGGGGTGGGGGGGGATTGGGGGAGACGTTTAAATGAAAAAGAACGCCTAAATGATCCCATTCTCCTAAACCCCCGTTGCTCGAGAGCAGCTCGTCTACGCGGGGTGACGCCGAGCTGAAAACACACACACACACAAAACACACTCACTGTATAGCTGCCCTGACTAAAAGATGACTGCGGCGACGTGTTACCCCCACAAAAGCAACCCTGAGTGCATGTGCGTGCGCGTATATATATATATATATATATATAGAGTGTGTGTGCACGCGTGTGTGTCCATGCTCGCACTTAACATGTCTTAACCCTTTAAAAACAGGGTGCGAAAATCCCCCTGCTCCTATTATCAGACAAAAAACAACAACATATTATCTCCGGAACCACATTGTTGTTTAACTTCATTTAAATTGCTACAATACCGCAACCCTTGTGAGAACAGACATCTGGTGTGAAACATAATTCAAGTAACCGTTAAGTTTAAGTATTTACGTAAACTAAATTTTTGAACCGAACAACACAGTTTTTTGATTGAAAGTCCTTTTAACACCCAAATGCTGTGTTCTGGTATGAATTGTTGTGCATATTCCGATTCTTTAGGTCCTAATCTTTCCCAAAAGGTGTCTTATTAGTATGTGGGCTGTTGTTAGGGCACCATAATACAGTTTGAAAAACTCGGTGACCGCTCAAGGAGGCATTTTTGGGAAATCTTGATGGATGTTCATAGTTATGATCAAAATATCTTTTAAAAGTGATTTTTTTGCAGATATACATTTTTTTCCCAAGACGTTGCTGAACAAATACATACAATAAACACAAGTATTGGAATTAATTTGGGGTTCCTACGACGACTCAAACACAGGAAAAAGAAAAAAAAGCCTAGAGCCGAAATTGGCTCTAACTGGGATAAAGGGTTTGGCCATGTCCCTGGCCGCATGCCCCTGAGCTATAGGGGTTCCTTTTCGCTCTCACACGCATACACGGGGATAAATAGTGTATACAAATAGAAGAAAAAAGTGCCTTCCGTCCACATTGCCACGCATGAGTCGTCCCCTTTCATCTCCAGCTGACCGATCAAGTGCAGTGAACTGGGAGAAGATAATGACAATAATGGGGGGAATTTTATATTTTTACTCCCGTTACGCTTGTTTGGAATGCAGACGTGACAGCGAATGAAGGCGAGTGGCGGCGTCTTCCCCCAGAAGACTACATTTCTTTCTCTTGACTGACTGCCAATCTGAGAAATGGCTGAAAGTTTTCTCAGGGACAGCGGTCAAACATTGCTTTCTACTTTACCCATGTTTTTTGTTCTTCTTCTCACAGTTCCTGCCGCCCACAAGGAGCCAGCGGAGCGCTCTGTCGAAAATGTTTATCCATTCCTCTCCCGCCGCAAACTTGAAAAGTACCCTAACCCCCCCTCCCCCGGCTAATCTGTATGCTTTCCAAAACAGAGGCTTAGAATCCCCCGGTCGGCCTGCGTGCCAAGAGGAAACAAAGCCTTCACCTAATAACGAGTCACAGCCATATTTCACACGGAACTTTGATTTGGCTTTTGTTAGCCAATCACAAACCCGTTGTTTGGGTTGGGGATTGGAGTCGAGGGACCAAGAGAGAGAGCGAGAGAGAGTGAGAGTGTGTGTGTGTATTATGCAGTGTGTATTATGTGCGTATTATGTGTATTATGTAGGTGATGGCATTGGGAGTTTGTGCAACCCAGTCGACGTAATAGAACGTTGTTGCCGTTGCACGGACGAGATGGATCCCGACGTTTCTGAACCAAAACATTATTTTTTCTGTTTCGAAACTGCATTCTCAGTTTAAGACAACAAAACTACTTGTTCAGGTTCAGTAAAAGATCATGGGTTGCTTTCAAATGAAGTACGTTACTTTTGGTTTCACAAGGAACACAAACTTCTGTCTCCTGGTTGAGTGTTTCATCCATCTATGTTTCTTAATTCGGTTCCAGCAATAGTTTATTATTATTATCAATGCGGTTTCGTCAGTGTAGCACTGTGTCAGCAGTGGTGGCCTCTGGGCACGGACACAGCGTCTATCTCCTCGTGCCATGGCTGAGCCTCTGTGGCCCCAAAAGGCTTCTCTGCTCCCTGACAATCACGCCCAATCAGATTACTCTCGCCAAGCGACACGTGCTCTTTTAGATCCTATGCGGCTTGGCAATGGGAAAAATATATCTGCTATATCTACCCTTCTCAGAATGGTTTTTAATGGTTCCATATTAACATGTATTTATGAGAGTAAGAAGAGTAGCTAGCAATGGTATCTCTTTAGCACGTCCATCCGGCACTTAGGGGAAATTGTGACAATTACGTATAGAAAATATTGCAATAAACCAAATGCCCAACCCATAAACCCACCCACAGAGTTGTAATTGTTTGCCTGGAAAGCGAATCGTCTATTTTGGCAAACGTTGCAGAGTATTTTCCTTCCAGTGAAATGCAGAGTCTCCGCCACAGTCGGCACGTGGCCGTTGCAGACGGAGGACTAAAATAACCTCCTCTGCTTTGAAATCCTCGTTTTAAATTTCTGCTATCAATTATTTAGCCAGCAGCATGTTCCTTAACCTTTCAAGACCATGTCAGCAAGCATCTGCCGGATTGTCCTTGAGCGATACACTGTTTCCCTGCTGGCCCCGGGGCCCGTTCTCTGACCTCTGTCCTCACTGTGGACAGAGCGGGACAGCGAGACAATCTCCCTACAGGGATCGATAAAGAAAGAGTGTTATTCTTTAAGAATATATTATATATTTTTTCTCTTAATTCCAACACTTACTTTCGGTATGACTGTGCTTAGATCTGAATGTCACTTCAGCCTTGAATGTTGCCAACAGCCATCCGGAGGGGGTTTTATCATGCAAAAACAATCTCAACTGGGAACTTTTTTTCTGTCTTTTTTAACTCTTTAAATCCCTCCTCTTGTGTAATGCAGTTTGCCATGAAGCAAAGCAAAGTCTGCACTGTGCTCGTCTGTTCAAGTCCAATTTGAAACGGTGGCGAGCCGGATAGCAGCTGCCTAGAAACCGTCTGTGGCTGTGTAGCGGGAAGGGTTTGGGCCGATACCGACATTAACTGGGGAGCAGATACCTCCGAAATCTTTCTGAGAAGGCTTGCTCATTAGCGTCAGAATTATGCCTCAATATGACAAAAAAACGTTTTCTCTGATTTCAATTACACTCAGAGGAGAAACAGTTGTGTCGAAACGGACAAAATATTCTGTTTTCTTCCCGTCCCTCTGCTGCAGCGCTTTGTGGTGGGGGAAAGAGAGAGAACGTTAAGAAAGAAGAGAGCGCATGTTGAATCTATTATTCCAGGAGACTTCAAATCTTTTGCTTCGGGCAAATGTGACTTTGCAGAAGCCTGTTTTGAGAAAGGCTGCGCTATTTTTAGTTTAGTTTTAGTTATTTTTCTCCTCCTCCTCCTCTCCTCTTCCTCTGCTCTTCACCTCTGTCCATCCTTTTATTATTCTGAGGAGGTCTCCCCTCACCACTGACACCCCCTGTGCACACTGGTATAACTGAGGCCTTACAGTTCACCTCAACACCCCTGTGCGTGGGTGTGTGTGCGTGTCAGAGTCTCTAAGAAAGAGAGCAAGAGAGATGGATTGATTTACCTTGACAGAGAGCTCTTGTAATACAGTGCTTCACATCACATTCCCTCCACACCAACCTGCCCGAGCCGTGTATTCACAGCTGCTCTCGCTCCCTTGGAGGCTGTAGCCCGGGTTCACCAGTTCATTCACCAAAGCAGCCGACTGGTGTCCACCAACCAGGGCCGCATTCCTCCCATCATGCCTCTGAGAGAGGCAATATTCCACTGTAAGCACAGCGGGGGGCTTTGAAGCTGTACCTCACCTCATGGGAACCCATCCAATCGTTGTCATTAAAAAAATAAAAAAATGCAATGACAATCCATCCGAGGCCGGTCGGTTGATTGTGTCTGACCCCGGTCCACTCTCGAAGCTTGGCTTTCTGGGAAGTGAGCCTAATGCCCGGTGCTGAGCACCCTGACACATTGCTGTAATTGTACGGTTCAATAGGAACCCTGTGGGAGCCATTTTCTTTTCCAGCTCAATATACATAGGCTATAAACACGACGGTGCGGCCGCCTGTGCTGGGGTCGGAGCAGGACAGCAGTCATGATTAATTCAGCATAATGAAAAATCCGCTCTCACATTCAACCTCGCCTCATACATCAAAAATGTCACACGTTGTCGATTAATGTTTTAATCAGCCCCGCAAATTAAACTTCAGTCAGCCCCACTGGGGACATAAGTGTATGACATCACTGGTGAAGGTGTGGGAAGTGGGGGGGGATATCAGTAAAGTAAAATATTCATGAATCTTATTTGTTTGCCAACTTAGATAATCCAATTGAAAAGCTCTCAAGATGGGCAAGTTACATACTTACAGGGGTTAATGCAAAGTCTGGGACTTCATTCTAGTCTTCAGAGTGCTGATGCAGCACAGAATGGGTGCTGTGGTATGTAGAGGTGCCTGATGGCATGGATCCATGGATGCTTGCATGGATGGGCCTGATTACTGGTTTGGGAGTTGTCTCGAGGAGCGAGGAGGGGCGGGACGTGGGAGTCCGGGGTGCAGGCGTGTTGATGCGCTGATATGAGGGCAAATTAGATTTTGGGTGCTATTTGACCGTAATGGCGAGAGCCAGGGCGAAAAGTAGCCGCTGTTAACGTTAGCCACCATAAGCCACTTGTCATAGCACATCAAGTGAGGCTGTAGAAGCAGATTTAAAGGAAAACATACGTCTGCATCGCTCTCCGACGCTGTGTGGACTGCTGCAGCGTTTAGCTGTTCTTTACAGGACTTGTTCAAAGGTGCAGTGATGAATTAGAGAGAAAGAGGGAAAAAAAACGTCAGATGAATCTATTTGATCGGCTGAGATCCGCCACAAGTAAATAGCTTTATTGCTCCATGAGTCGTGCAGCATCTGTCCTCGTTCAATCAATCCCTCCGTCCCCTCCCCGGCACTCATTTGCAGCCTCTGAGTCGATCCGTCTCCTTCTGTTTGCTGTCCTTGGTCTCTTTCTCTGACTCATTTCCACTCGTCGCTCTCCTCTTCTCTCTCTCTCTCTTTCATCTAATCCCTCTCCACATGCACTGCTGCACTGGCTCCAGCCTTCTTAGCAGCAGAGTGAAGGAAAAAAAGGGAGGGGGGGGGGGGGGGAGCAAGTGGTGGGGGAAGAACAAGTTGGGAGGGGGAGGGGCTAAACAGGGGTGAAAATAAAAGACAAAATGATTGCAGTCAGAAAAAGGAGCAAGATAAAGCAGGCTAAGACAGAGGCAGGTTGCGTCACAGCTCCAATCAGATATGACAGAGGGGGGGAGAGAGAGAGAGAGAGAGAGAGAGAGAGAGAGAGGATTGATGGGTTTAGGAGGCGGAAAGCCATAAAGAGGCCGAGGTCTATTAAAAGTGGAGTGTTGGGACGTACGCGGGTGCAGTGGTGATTTAAATTAAAAGTGTGAGTGTGTGTGTCACTGGTCTTTGTGCATCTTCCTCTATGTGTTTGTGTCCCCATGGGGTGAGTCTATTATTTCTTTCTGTTTGGACTTGTGATGCATTTCTGTATTTGATGTGTGCATATCTGAGTCAGCCTGCCTATTTATCTTTGTGGAGGGTGTGTGTGTGTGTGTGTGTGTGTGTGTGTGTGTGTGTGTTGATTCAATAGTCTTTTTGGAATAATCAGCCTCTCCATTTGAGAACATACAGACAGAGCACAGGGGGTGAGTGAGGACACAGACATGGAGGGGTGGAGCGCTGAAGGCCCTCAGAGCAACACGGTGGCCCTCAGAGGGGCGGGCCCCTGCCAGCCGACCACAGCTCTGAGTCTATTTCATCCACCGGTGCCGAGAGTATTGAGTGTTTTTACTCGTCCCTCGCTCCGAATAAGTTCTGATTTTGTCGTAACGCGCGCCCTAGTTCTTTCTTCTCCAAGTTCTTGTTTTGAATGAACCTGCAGAAAAGCATGGCCGTCCTCTCATAGTGTATGCACATAAATAAACATGTTTTACAGATTAAAGCAAGCCTACCGCCAACTTTTTGTTATTTTTTTCTGTTTTGGTTCACAGCAGGCAGTTAGTTATTTTCAGTGCCAAAAAAAAAGACAAACACTAAACAAAACTGCGCACGCTGAAAATCTGAAGTGGTTGTATGAGAGCGGACGCAGCCGAGGTCTCTAAGACGAGCCGGTCTGCATTACAGGTTGGGGTTCAGTTTAATGAATTCTTCCTGAGGCTTACAGGTGCAACAAAAAACACACCTGCTGCCCGTAACAAAGCATGCACCTGTTTTTACCTAATATTCTTCTTTTCGGTCGGATCACTATTGCATATGTGTGATCACAGATATTGGTTTTATCCAATCAGATCACAGCCCCAGTATGACATGTAATCAATGTCCTCCAGTGCCTTTGTTGGCAGAAGCAGGTCTCCGCTGTCCTCGCCAGTATCTGCCCTCCTACTGATCCCCCCCACAACCCACAACCCACCCCGGGTCTATTCTGCTGGTGGCAAGGCCGGCTAATCTCGCTCCCTCACTTTGCTTCTCTGATGCGGGGACTATTGGTAATACCTGGCCAGAAGAAACGGAAGCCATGGGGGAGAAAGAAGGCAGGCAATGTAAGAGAGCCATCCAGAGAGGAGGAGGAGGAGGAGGAGGAGGAGGAGGTGGTGGCGTTTTCTTTTTTGTCTGCTGAGCTCTGAGCCAATATTCAGTGTTTCATGAGATCTTTTGGTAAGCGTGAGGAAACAAAGCAATGTGTTTTTGAGCGTAAGTGGGTGACTTGAGTCCCTGCCCGACACAACACTGAACCACTGATCCCATTTGGAGTGGACGGAGAGCCACTGAGCTCCATTCAGGTCAGAAGGACTTATTATAGGGCCATCTCGAGCCATAGCAGCTCTTAAATTGTCATATTTCTTCAATGGACGTTCCATTTCCGACGGACTCCTCTCCAACAATTCCCAGGATGGCCCCAGACCACCCGGAGCTTGTTTAGCATTAAGTCCACCGACGGTATTACTGAGCGCCCTTCAACCTGAAGAGCCAAACCTCTGCCCACCAGCCACTCGGGCGCCCCTCCACAGGTCCTCGACGCCGGCCCGCCGCGGCCCAAGGGGGCCGCTTGAGTTGTCATTATCATCTTTACACGAGGAGGTAAACGCTCGCTACTTCCTAATCAAACCGGGGCCATCTTGACTCCGAGACTCTCTCTAACTCTTGCCATAAACCACTTGTGGGCTGACAGGTTTGGCGTCAAGTGCAGGGCTGAGGTGTGTGTGTGTGTGTGTGTGTGTGTGTGTGTGTGTGTGTGTGTGTGTGTGTGCACTCCAGTCCCCGCGTGGCAAATTGGAGGCAATCTGTTGCATGTGTACCCGTTTTGGAACAGGCTTTTTTAAAAGTCAACCACACTCACATGCACAAGACAGAGCCAAGAAGAAATCATGTGTTTCCTCCATAATGGCCGCCTCCCCCTCAGAGCTCTGTGATGGATTGCGGGCTCGCTGTGGGAGCGGCTGAGACTTTTGGCCTCCCGGGCGCCGCGGCGCCACAACGACCCGACAGAGCCGGCTCGTCACCGACACTCGTAAACGAAGCATGCGGCCCAATTACTTTAATAGAGCGGAGCCACAGAGAGCAGAGCGACTCGTAGAGAAGCGGGGACGATTAATATCAGCCAGAAATAATAAAAGTGTAATGAAGAAGCAGGCCCGCCTGAAGAAACAGGCCATAATAATGTTCTTTTTCTTTCTTTTGTGTGTGTGTGTGTGTGTGTGTGTGTGTGTGTGTGTGTGTGTGTGTGTGTGTGTGTCACAAGACAGTTCTAGCTATTTTTTATTTGAGGTATGAGAGGAATTCAAAACAAAGGCACAGCCGCTAATCCCCTCACTTACTGCAGTGCCTGATTTCCATGCACGTGGTGCTCGGCTGCATCAGAAACTGTTCAAGTGACAGCGACACTGTGCTTACAGGCCACTGGACTTTATGTAACAACCTGCTGCTTCACTATGCTGACATCCAAATGCACTCCCCCCCCCCATCAGTTTAATAAGCAGCAGTACTCTCCATTATCAGAAATATGCCCCCCCCCTTAAAGCGTTCACCGGTGGCCTTTTTACACTCTGCACATGCACTCCGCTTGAGGTTTCTATTCATTTAATTTTTTGGGATTGATAATATTTACGTGACCTACACACACACAACCGCAATCTCTCTGCATGTTGGTCTCTCCATTAACCATATTGATGGACTTTATGTGTAAAAAAAAAAAATGGAAAAAAGAAGCTATTTGCAATTCCACTCCCTCGTATCACAATTTCTTCTTTTTCTCCACTCCTAAAATGTTTGGATGTTCAGATTGTCCTGGGGGGGGGGGAGGGGAGCAATGCCGTGTCACGAGTGAGACGGTAGAACTCGTTGCTTGTTTACAGACTGACGCGCCAACCTAAGGCGGATTTGCACGGTCTTGATGCCTCTTTATTGTCCTTAAATACATTGTAATGAACGCCTCACTGCTACTTAGCGGCTGACATGAATTGTCTCTGTGCTCTCTCTCTCTCTCTCTCTCTACTTTAATTTCTAAAGATGCCCTCAGAGAAAGAGATGTTATTTCCTCCCAGCTTGCTTGCTGTTTCTGTCTGACAGCAACCCGCTCAAATCAAAGTCAAAACAACGAACTTAGCGTTGCAATGAAACAGCGTCTGTGTACAGCTAACAAAGAGTTTCATAGGAGAGGCCAAAGGGGACCCCCATAAAACCCATCAGTGGCTTTATGGTTGCTTATATCTGTCCATTTTTACAAAATAAGAGCCCTAAACCTTTAGATCCGGTATGGCTGATAGAAGCTTGTGTTGGTAATATGGACTCAGTTAAGGGCAACGCAGCCAGAGAGTCAGGCTGTAAACCACAGTGCTGCTATATGTGTGTGTGTGTGTGTGTGTGTGTGTGTGTGTGTGTGTGTGTGTGTGTGTGTGTGTGTGTGTGTGTGTGTGTGTGTGTGTGTGTACTGTACACAGAACTCATAAACAACAAGGCAACACGGGACTAGACAGGACCCCAATCAAATCAATGCAGGTTCACCATCTACTGCACCCCCGTGCGTGTGAGCGTGTGTGTGAGCGTGTGTGTGAGCGTGTGTGTGAGCGTGTGTGTGAGCGCGTAGACGAGCCAGATCAATGCACAGGAGGAAGAGGCTGACAGAATAATGACCTGTCCTCTCTTTTCACCAGCCCCCTCCCCCCAGCTCTTCTTCTCACATACACTTCACTTCCTTTCATTCATCCCTCCCTTATTCACCCTTTTCTTTCTCGCTCTCCCTCTTCACACCGGTCCAGGAATAACTCCTCTCTGCTGCCTCTAATCTCACAGATTTCCCCTCCCTTCCATCTTTTCTTCGCCTCACTTCCATCAGCAGAGATTTCGCTTTTGTTGCCGATCGGCCTTTCTCTTCCCTTTTTTTTTTTCTTCATGTAATTCTCTTTTTTCCAGCGACCCTTTCCCCACCCCACTCCCAGCCCCCGATAACTCAAACAGTCCTTTCTTTGATGCATCATTCATGGTTTTGTTCCCTAATGCACTCTCTATCTCTTTCACAGCCACACTATCAAATCTTCATCATCCGCTTTTATCTGGTGTTCCGGCTCTCCCCCTTTCTCCCCCCTCTTGTGCCGTCTTGTCTTGGTTCCTCTCTCGCTGCTGCTGCTGCTGCTTCCTGCCACTTTCTATTTCTATCCATGCAGCAGAGCTCACTCTCTCACTTCATCCTGCTCTTTCAACCCTTTCCCTTAATGCGCCCTCCCACCCGCGTCCCTCTCATCCCCTTCTCCATCACTTTAACTTTTCTCTCCCATTTCTTCCTTCCCATCTCGTCTTTTTCCATCCATCCAACCCCCACTACCACCACTATCCTTGTCATTCCCTGAGGTGTGTGACTGAGTGCTAATGCCCAGGTCTCAGTAATGGGATAATCCTTTACATCAGAGCGGCAGCATTAGTCAGGCGAACATGTCACTCTCTAAAAGCCAACCTTATCATGGAAAGAGGCCTCCAATCTCTGCATCACACACCTTTCCCGGGCGAATGTACACACGTGTGTGCGGTATAAATACGGACGGGATGTGTCATCATCAAGGCCACAGATCCCATGTTATTCCTTGCTATCACAGAGAACGGCGTCGCATTTACCTGCAGATACACATGTTTATCTCCACCCACACGGCAGTTAGGAGGCACGTATGTTGTGTGGCATGATGCAGCCACATGTATATATGTCATGCAAGCGGTAAGCAAGCGGTAAGATAGCTTGGCTATTAAGCCAGTCACAGAGGTCTTTAAGTGCAAGAGAAATATGTTTGCGACATTGTGTGTGCAATGTCAAGGTGAAGAGCTTGGAACGCCAATGCACACAGTATGTATGTGGACACACACACAGGACTATTCATGCAAGAGCTAAAACATCTGGGCTGCCAGGATTGTCTGGGGGGAGGGGGGGTGTTGATATGTTGCTTTGACTCTCCGTGTCCACCTGCGCCCAGAAATAGCTTGGGAGAAAAGAAGAAAAACACAATCTCTCCGCAACACCTGCTTTTGGGCCTTACATAACTGTTAAGTGGAGACCACACAGAAACGAGCGGGGGGAAGAAAGAGTAGTAATGGATCGGCAAGTGTGTGTGTGCACGTGTGTGTGCATGAACTGAGCGAAAAGAGAAGCTCGGGCTCCATGTGGCTCGGAAGAACTCATTGTTTTGAGCCTTTTATACGTCAAGATATTTGAGTCCAAACAAGGTCGTACCATACTCGGTATTTTCTGACCCATTCACCGCCGTGGCTAGTTAAGGACATACCATGGTCATGGCTAAAAGCAGAACTGCTGATAGAGGAACAGGACCCGAACAGCGACATCCAGCGTCCGAGTCGGACGCTTTCTGACCTCGTCCCAAACAGATCCTTCAAGGTGCTGCAAGAATGCCACGCCCCTTTTACCTTCTTCTCTCGAGAGAAGCGATCAATATTGGCACGACCAGATGAGGCCGCTTGTCAGGAAACATGAGTCGTTTGTGTGTTTGTGTGTGTTTGAGAGAGCAACCAGTGCTGTCACTGAGTGATACAAGCTCCTTTATACTCAATACAATTTCTGCATTATAGGTAACTGTTTTCCATTGGGGACGGTTTCCAGAATCAACTCAGCATCTGTGTGGATTGTTATTCGAATTACGAATGTTTTATCGCTGTTGTTTCTTTATACATTTACAAACGGTACAGGTGGGAGAAAATGAGATTGAAGACAAAGCGCCCTGAATGCACGCAGACAAGCAGAAGCAACTGGCGCGCTTGTCTCGTCGTACTTCGCCTCACATCAGGTAGAAGCCCTGGCGTGTGTGTTGTGATGGAGCAGGGCACTCAGGGCCATTTCCTCAGAAGGAAAACAGAGATTCTCCCACGCCGACAGAGATACAGAGGCCTGTGAACTCGTCGACGTGCCTCGTACGAGGGAACGGCACGCCGATACTGACATTTATCCCACGACGCGATAAACAGACGCAACACACTCAGCTGTCCCACTCGTAAGCCTCTGAGAGGAGATTGTGTGCAGTATAGCACTCTGGCGGGTGCCACAGCGTGCGTATTGTGCAGTCATGCGTACACGGTAATTTGACACTTAAGGAAACCGCTGTTTGTGCTTGAGAGAGTTTAACATATATACTGTGTGTGTGTGTGTGTGTGTGTGTGTGTGTGTGTGTGTGTGTGTGTGTGTGTTGTGTATGGCAATATAATGGCAGCCTACGGGAATGCTGAGCATGACGTTTGTGCAGGTTTTGTGCACAAAGCGGCGTGTGTGGTCTTGCACGTTGTGTTCGTTTCACACATAACAAAATGCTAATTATAACCCATCCAAATTACAAACAATTTGTTTTGTTCTTCTGCGATCATCTCTCCGGGGGGATTTCGGATGCTTCTCCGCGTGAAGGAGCCGTTTTATATGCGCGTGGCGCTTCACTCGTTGCCCGTGCTGTGACGCAAAGAGCCGACCGGCAGACACTCCATCACGGACGGCGAAGTGAGTAATGGCTCCCGCTTTGTGCCAGGGTCTGCGCCCACCCATCATGCATCAGTTCAAGATAACATGATAGACTGGATGTTGGTCCCGATTTAGCGTGTTGAGGAGCCTTGAGCAGCAGGGAGGAGGAGGAGGTAAATCTACCTAAACTCCTAAACTATCGTTTGGGCTGAACCACAGCAAAGTGGACTCTTTCAAAGCAAATAAACACACACACACACACGCCGAGATACTACCGTGACTCGGTGGTTTTCAGCGCTTTGAGGGTGGATGTTCTCAAACATGTCGGGGGACTACAGAGATATGAGACTGTATCTGAAGCTGGGTGCTTACAGCTGGGGTTTCAAGGCTGAACGGAGCTTTATGATGATGACTGACTGCGAGTCATAATTTACCGCCACTTCACTGCTTCTAGGTTGAGGATAATGGCGGGGATTAAGGTGCAGCAGGTGGAAGGGGAGGGCTTTTTTAAGGAATCGTGTGTCACGAAATCTTCGCACGAGGGTACTCCATATAGCTCACATCCGAAATGAGGTCCTATTTAAGCACTGTATTATGTATCTTCCGGCAATGGGACGGGACAAAGGTTCAATACATTTTCTTTCCATCTATTCCATTTGAAACCATAACATTTTTTAAACGATTGGAGCACCTTCAACTTACTGCTACCACTGTAGCACTCGGTCCCAAAAATACAAATAAAAAAAACACAAAACCCCGGGTACCATACGCAGCAGGGATCAGGACTCGAGTCTAATGGCGTTGAGAAATATTATTATCAGTGATAATGCAAACAATGAAGGGTTGTATTGGGTTGTATTATGTGAGTTCAATACATATATATATATATATATATATATATATATATATATATATATATATATATATATATTTATATATACAAAATGATGCTTTACGCTACAAATGGGAGTTCCAATCGGCATCCGTAAATCTGAATTGTTATCCTCTGTTGTGGAGTTTTGCATTTTCATAAACTGATTTTACCCAGTGACTAAAAAGGCTGGATTTAAAGACGATGAGGATTAGTGGAAACGTCACGAGCAAATAAGAATTGCAAATAGGATTCTTTATAGAGTATAATACATTTAAACAATGCTGACTGAAGGGATGACAGGTATGCTAATCTCTGTAGACTCTGTCACACCAAGGATGAAGTTGGGGTGCTGTTTAATACCCCCACCCAGCCCCGCACGCTAGCGTTATCACTGACCTTGACATGTAGAACCCTTGGGAATCATTTTACTCTAATGCGTAAAAACCACAATGTTTAACTTGTTCTCCGCTCAGCTCCGACTCCAAATCCCCGTCGGTCATGACTGACCTTGGAGTCTGGCTTTGACGAGAGTAAATGTAATAGCATTATAACCGTTGTACAGAAAAGACTAGTGAGCGAGAGAGGGCACTTGGCAGATCAGATTATTCCCCTAAAACATATTTTACTCTCATGCCGCAGTGACGGCTCCAGTGAAACAGGCCCGAGGCCAGTCGACCTGCACACATGTTTCCATGCGTGTTTGCATGTTGCTCGACGGGCCGGATCCACGGGAGCCACTTAGGCACACGGAAGTCAGCCGGTCCAGCACAATATGGTCAAACAACAGCCAGGTCTCTCCTCCACGAAAGTGCAGGCTCTCAATCCAATGTCAAATGTCAAAATATTACCAGCAGGTGATAAAAACCCTCATTTTCATAATATTCTCCAAAAAACAACAACACACACACACATTCTCAAACAGTTTCCTCATTACACCTACGAGAAGATGGATGGCTAACCCCGTGGCAGACCCCCGCGAGTTGGATCTCTCGAGTCACACATGGCGATAACATTCTTCTGCAGAGTCCTTTCCCTCCAGCCTCAGCAACAGTGGGCCACCGCATGAGCAGAAAGGAAACCATTCATGCTCAGCTCTTCTTAGCCCTGCAGGCATTCTGTCCCTTTGAATCTTCACTGTCTTTCCCTCTTTCTTACTTGCACAAGGCCACGAGGGACTCGTGTGTTTTTTTTAATATTACTTTTGTAAGAGCTATCCTTACAGAGGGAGCAGAAGTACCACTTGTCAAGGTTACGGGGGGGGGGGGGGGGGGGGGGGGGTGATATCAAACACTACAAACATGCACACAAAAAACGGTGGAGCCACGGAAAACACACCGATAGGGCCTTTGTTAATTCTGATACCCTCTGTTGGCCCGAGGTGGGAGCCCGGGGGTGTCTAGTTCCATACCAAAATGGGTCCCCAACCCCGCTCGACACAGGCCCTCGTGGAGCCACCACCGTAGTGGCCTCGCTCCCAATTGGTGCCTGCCAGAGGTGGTGATGAAGCACCACATCCGAGGAGCAAAACCCGGCTCACTGCGGTGGCGGTGGGTGAGTATATTTCCCCTGTGCCACACAGGCACTAGTGCTCGTGAGCTTTATTGTGACAGAGCTCTCGTCGCTACACTCTTTAACGGGAAATATTTCTCTTTTATATATGCGTTCCCCATCTGCAGTTTGCCAAAGCGTTCTACGTTTAAGGGACTTCCGCGAGCACACACATCGCTTCTGGCTCAGCAGAAATTCAAATCACCGACTGGGGCCCTAGCAGGAGACCTGAAGATATGAATCAATCATGCATCACCGAGGCCGGCCTTTAAATCAGACCGTCCACCACCCTTAATCGGACCGTACATTACACATGTTCCTGGCTCGGTTCCATTTAGCAGCCCGAAACACTACGTTAGGCAAGGATGACGGGCTAGACGGGTTGCAAAGGGGTGTGGTGCACCACGGAGCATGGGTAAAGCGGCACGGGCATAGGGGCGACGGGATTTAAGAGTCGAGGGAGTGCAGAAAGGATGTCAGTCAGGGGGTTCAGAGAGGAACATGGAGGAAGGAAGGTATCGTAATACAAAGAGGAATGAGGGGGCTAAATAGAACAGAGGAAGTTGTGGTAAAGAATGAAGGTTGGGGCGGAACTCGTGAAGGGGTTACAAGCGATGTAAACAGGAAAAAGAGTCAAAAGGCAGTAGACGAGGAGCGAGTTGTTATAATGGCCCCCCTCCGTAATGATCTCTGAGATCCTCCTAATTGGGCAAATCTCAGGTCAGACAGAGAGCAAGAGAGAGAGAGAGAGTGAGAGAGACGGAAGGAAGGAAGGAAGGAAGGGGGGTAAACATTTACAGACACAAGGGGGGTGCCATGAAAAGGTCGAGCTCTGTGAGCCTAATTAATTGAGGGGTTGTACAGGAGCAGCGCTGACCTCCAACTCCCTGCTCCCTACTTGCCTTAATTCCTCTTTCCACGCTCTCCGGCTCTCGTCGCCGACCGCTGCGGATCTGTGAGCAGCTGAATCAACTGAAATTTTACAAAAAATCCATTCGGCCTCTGGATGATGACACGGCCGAGGCTTTGGGTGGCCCAGGGACCGGTTGGGAACAGTGTGGCCCAATGACAGAACGGCCCAGAGTGAGGGGTGGGAGAGTGCTCCACGAGGACATCTTCAGAGGACTAATTTATAAGCATCCTGATCAATGGGTAATTAAGTGGAGAAAATGGAGAGGGCAGGGCCTTGATCAGAGTGGCCAATGGCAAAGAAAAAGAGGGGGATGGATGGAAGGTCTGAAGGGCGGAGGTTGGGAGGGGTAGACAGATTTCGGCAGGATGCGGAGCCAACTGTGGGGGTCGATTCCCTTGTGTGCTTAACTAAATTGACTGGGACAATGGTGCGGATTTCTAGTTACTGATGATCATGAACGATCAGCTCTACTCAAATTAATAGCACTCCCCCTCATCAGATTTGTCAAAGTGGTGCAACACAAGATGTCAAGAACGCACTCCGTCTCTCAGAGACCTTTGGAAAATCAATTCAGATATTCACTTGTCAAAAACATCTCAAAAGGAAGAATATATACATGTGTGAAGCACGTGCATACTTACACCGTACTTACACAATACGCTTGCAGCTGTTCTGGCTTCCAGAATGTAAAGCACGTTCTCCAGTGGGAGGGCTAGAGCTCATCCTTTGAAATGTGTTTATTCCCCACAAAAGCAGAGAGAGCGTGCGAGAGAGAGAGAGAGAGAAGCAGTGAAGGAAACAGGGCCAGAAAATCCTGCTGACTTTGCAGCATTCTAAATCGCCGCCCCCTTCTCCGATTCCCCTTCTTATTTCCAAGTCTCTGGAGTTTAAAGCCAAATGGAAAGAGATTGTTTCATGTAGGCACCAGGGGAGCTCTGGTTGCTTTCTTCCCAGGTCTTCATCTTTGCAGAAACCCGCCCCCCCCACCCTCACCCGACCACATCCCGCCATCCAAAAGCGATGCATGTTCACAAAGCACTAGCACGATCAAGGTTACACTCCCTTATCTGGGCTAAGGGGGCTGTTCCTCTCTTTACATTGCACCTATACATTACTGGCCCTTTTACATTTATAGTCCATGCTTCCTATACTAATCCTCTATATTCCTATTGCCTCCCAAAACCCTGAATGTGCTTCCACAAAATCCCTTCCCCTCTTTCTTACACCTCTGGTAAATTCCAGACAGAAGGGACATATGAAGGGCACTGCACAGGGAGGATGAGTCATTTTCACCGAGATACTGTAGCCTGAGGGTAGCAGATAAGTGCACTCAATAAAGCCTGGTACGAGTCAGACCACTGACATTTATGTCCCCGGTGCTGTGAGCTGCTACCTGTGCAAGTATAGTCCACAAAAAGGGTGTTTGTCCCGGGAGTGATCCACACAGATTGGAATTTAGCCCCACTTTCCTGCTCCCATTTGTCAGCAGAAGAATTGCCTCAGCCTTGAGAGACAGTGTGAAGAGCCACAGATGAATGGTTCAACCGACGCGCTTTGTTTTTGTATGAAGGATGGAGGATACACATGCCGCATCCTTAAATATTGAGAGAAAACAAAAAATAAAGTGCCTTTAGTTAAAAGAAATCAAAAGGAGAAAAAGGCGCGCCACTGTTTTGTTTTTTTCAGACGTTTCGCTCTCCGGTGTGTGTGTGCGCAAAGGCACGACCTCTCGCTGTAGCGTGCGCTTGTGTGCGAGTCCCTGATCATCCCGAGGGTTCATGTTCTCTTTGCTGATCGTGACAATAACAGCGACGATCATTGCCTCCCTGGCATCATCGAGCGCGAGAGTGTAACACTGCCATTCTGGTGCTCATTCATCACTGTCGCGCCTCTGCTTTTGTACCGAACCGGCACAAACACACACACACACACACACACGTGCGTGCACACCTACACATAACTGCAACCAGGAACTAGGAAGGGGCTGTCAGGGAAGAGACATCCTAATTCACTACGTTGGCCTATTCTTTTCATTAGCGCCCGCGATCACGACAGCTCAGCCCCAGCAGCCTAACAATGCATCAACCTGAGCTCGACGGCATACAGAAGTACTTGAAACGCTCCATTCGTTTGGTGGTGAAGGGGTCGGGGGCTCAGCTCTCGCTAGTGAGGTCGGAGAGGCACCGCTTGCATGCGCCCCAACACATCCACTCCTTAACGATGGATGTCATAGCGGCGGAGGAGGCAGCGGCTGCGTTGCCGGAAAAAACGTCTCACCCGGAGCTCCACCGCGATATCTCTACATACTCAAGTGTCGCCATTAGCCGGCAGCTCCGGTCGCGCCTCAAACCCCTAGCTTACCGTAAAAATACACCGTCGCTTGTGTGGGTGTCCGGGCATCAAGCGGATGAAGTCCCGGGCCCGCGCCTGCGGGACAGCCGCTGACTACGCCGCTACTTGCTGGCTTTTTCCAGCATTACCATTCAACTGGTCTAGCTAGTTGTTAGGGCTCTTCGGCTGACAACTCATACTAATATGTGTCAGTGTGTGTGTGTGTGTGTGTGTGTGTGTGTGTGTGTGTGTGTGTGTGTGTGTGTGCGTGTGTGTGCAACCACAGGGAAGAGGTAGCCTATAGCAGATGAGTGCAAAATAGAGATGGTGGTGTTGTAATGTTGTGGCATTCCTCTCCCTCTCCCTCCCTGTTGTACATTACGCTCCTTCACAGCTTGCTTTTTCTGAAACAGCCTCCTGTCTGCTCTCCAGGTTATACCTCCGCTTGCGACAGCCGTGCTCACTTGATTTCCAGAGCACATTCTCTCCTCCTTCCTCCCTCTGTATATGCGTCTCAGGGTGAGAGGGCAGGCATATATAGCAGCCGGCCTGGCTTCCTGTCTTTCGGACCCCTTGACCCCTGCAGATTGTTTTGGCGATGCTGAGGGGTTTTGCCGTGGAGCACTCGCGAGGACGTGGCTACCCCCGACCTTGAGATGCTGTCGATACCGCGACTCACTCAATGTCTCCGCATCCCCATCGACGGCAGTGGGCGCTTGCGTAACAATGATGCGGCGCGCGTGTATGTGAGAGAGACTGCACGAGACTGTAATGAATAACACAGGTGGGGGGTGGGGACGGACACAAAAAAAAGGGATATTTCATAAACACTAATCGCCAAATGTTGCAGTAAGATTTGTGTATTAAATCCCCAGACTAAAAAAAGGATTGCAGAGGGGTATTAAGGACAAAAACAAAGCACACAGGTATAGTTCCCATGGTGGCCCCAGAGGACCACAGGGAGGGCCCTCGGTTTGCCGGAGGGATCAGCCGCACCGCTTAGAGCAACACGGATTCCGAACGTCAGTCGATCTGATTGGCCGGAAAAGCAGGATGTATTTAATCCCAGCACCGGTGATTCCATCAAATCTGTGTCATACTTTCTATTCAGGACGCGACCCCGCGACACGCGGGCATGAAATCCCATTGCAGCCCTGCACCTCCATTGCGAGGGGAATTACTTGTTCAAGGAATTGCTCAATAGTGGCTTTTCATTTGTGCATGTGTCTCCTATTGTGTGAGGGAAATGTGCGGCAGGATCCCACCGCCCGCGCTGTCCGGCTGAGGGGAGCTGGCCGCCGGCTGCTCCGGGTGGTACCTCACACTGCCTTTCCTTCGGCTTTTATCTCTTTGAAGAAAAGAGGAGTAAATGTTCATTGATCTTGGCCGGTGGTCAGCGGGACGTGGGAGGAGTGGCGATTTGAAGGTTACCGCTGCTGTTGGCTTGGAGACCAGAGAAGCAAACATGCAGAGGGTTTATTTATGGGGGTTTTTCGCTAAAAATGTATCAGGGAGGAGTTCGACCTTGATCTCACCTTAATGAGCCCACGGGGGACAGCAGAGCGCTGGTCGGCTCGGGTTGACGGACGACATGTGGGCTTGAGGAGAAACGGAGGAGACGGAAGGGAGGAGTGTTTGGAGAGAGTGTGTGAGGGGGGAAAGGGGAGGCGGGGTGGGCAGACAAAATACCAGAAAAATGCTGCAAGACGAAGTGGAAGAAAAAAAAAGAAGAAGATAACCAAAGCAGGGAGAAGGAGCGAGGGAGGATAGGAGCTGAGACGAGTAATGGCTCCGAGCCCTCGTCTCCATCTTGCACCCCAGAGAGCAAGGATCTCATTCAACAGGCTCAGACAAAGGAGAGAGATGGGCCGCTGTGTGTGTGTGTGTGTGTGTGTGTGTGTGTGTGTGTGTGTGTGTGTGTGTGTGTGTGTGTGTGTGCGTGTGTGTGTGTGTGTGTGTGTGTGGATGATGGAGGTCCTTTCCACAGAGAGCCACCTTCAACAATATCATATCATCTTTTTCTCTTACAATAACTAATTGCCAGCATTCACTAGCACATATGTGCAAGGACGGCGTAATATTAGCTCTTGCTTCTTTATTTTTGTTTTCTCCTAGCGGCAAAGAAATTTGAGTAAATAAGATATGCCTGTCTGTCTGCTTCGGTTTGCTTATTTCTCAATGGAACAAAATATTTTGGGTCGTTCCGATTTCACTGGGCTTTATCATATAGGCGGGGAATGCAGCGTCCAGCCATTTGGACATTGCAGCAGGTGGCGCCGGTTGATTTTTTATTAATGTTGTAGCTTTTTAATACACGCTGACAAACGCAGGAGCGCACACACACGAGCCAGTGGGAGCGAAACAAAAGAGTCAGGTTTAAAATCTTTGCCGGGTTTATCCTTCCAAAAATGAGGCTGCCATAGCAACGACACACACACACACACACACACACACACACACACACACACACACACACACACACACACACACACAGACACACAATAAAAACTTCCAGGCTCCCTTTGAACCAAATGAATAAGTCAGCCACAAATGGATGGAGAAAAGAAACAAATTAATACACAAGCGAGGAACGGAGAAAATAAAGGAGTCATGCAGAGCGGATGCTGTATATATATATTATATATTTATTATATACATATATGGTCTTACAAAAGCGTACTGTCTCTGCCTGAGGAGGGAGGTGGTCCGAAAGTGGAACTCACTCGATGGGGGAGAGAGCGGCAGCCTCCATGATAACAAACACATGAGTGATTACACGGGGAGACGGGTGCTCAAGGGAGAACGAGAGGAAGATTCCTATTGTGAACAGCTTGTTGTCAATTACCGAGCCTTGCTTTATGAAAAAAAAGAAGAAGAAAAAAAGAAAGAGAGCATCCATTGTAGAGCTATTTCATTTAATCAGCTGTATTTTGTACTCATCTGAGGAGTTTATTAGTCACACAGACGTGGTCACGGCAACAAGTGCATGTCACAGAATCTGCCATAATATTGAACATTGACTCATAGGCCCAGGTTCCCACAATTATGAAGTATTCCATAAATTCCAAGAGACACATTCTGGCTGTTGGGGAAATCAAGCAGCCCCGGAAAGCACATCTCTCTCTGCCTCCAAGGGGGATGGCTGACACACACACACACACACACACACACACACACACACACACACACACACACACACACACACACAGACACACAGACACACACACTATCCCTCTTCCCATAACAAGCGAGATATGAACAGGGGGGGGGCAATTTCGTACTAATTCATTATGGAGTTTGCTGAACAAACATTTAATTTCGCCGGCGATCTTCAGATGAGTCTCCTGCTCTCCAGTCAACATGTCGGCTGCCATATAATGTTGAAGGTTTTTATTATTTTGTATTATTTTGCTTCCGCAGATGAATTCTCTCGTCTAGCATTAGCAGCCACTGCTGTCATCTCCACAGTCAGAAAACATCCTCACACACTGGGGAAGCTGCCGTCACTGATTTATCTGCAGTAAAAAAAAATTATAATAATAATAATAAAAGGGGGGGATGAAATTAGCAGTAAGCAGACTGGGGCTTTTAAAGTGAGATTGTGGCGGCTATTTCAACCCAGCCGGCCTCAGCACCGGCCTGCATCTGTTGGCTGCTTAGCGACCATCGGAGCCATCAATCTACCCGACAACACGCTCTTAAATGCTTCAGCCCCCATCTGCCTCCAGCTTTGCTCCACCTTGCCCGGGATGGACGGCATTGAGCAGTGTTTTCCTGGGAGGAGGAGGGACCCACTGAAGATGAAAAAATGCAGGACGCTCACACGCATAAAGTGGTGTGTGCAGGCCCTCCTCGACAAGGCCACCTCGTCTTTGTCTTTCTCTGAGCGTATTTGTAAATCAGCCACGGACCCAGGATGTATTAGAACGCAGCATATAGCACTGCTGCACAAGTGGCCTACGATGATGCCCCCCCCCACGCACACACACTTTCATCCAGTTTGTGAGCTCATATTTCTCTCTCACACACAAATGCCTGCAATCACTCTCCACAATGCATTAGTGTGTCACCTTTATCCCCCTTAAATATCTACCACAGGTCTTCAAAGTTTCCAGCCAGCCGCCATCCAGATAAATAACAACTCCTCTGTGACAACATCTATTTAGCACAAGGACAGCCCCCCCACCTCTCCACCTCCATTTAAATGCCTCCTCCGTATCCGCTATATAGGGCAGGCTGGCTGCCTAAAACCAAGGAGGGGAGCCAGGCTGAGCCTTCTCACTGCCGCAGATAAGAACAGAGGTCTTCTTGTCCCCCATGAATTCTATCATCTTGCAGACCCAATGCCCCACAACACCCGCCACAGCATATAAATGCGCCCCATTCTTCGTGCTGTGTGTGCATCTATGTGTGTGTGTGTGTGTGTGTGTGTGTGTGTGTGTGTGTGTGTGTGTGTGTGTGTGTGTGAGCATTTAGGGGAGTATGTTCTCATGGCCATGGAGTTTCCTGGCTCTTCTGAGTATAAAGGCCCCATGAACACATGCTCATATTAAGTTGAGGGATGATTTCACTTTTGAAGAGGGGCCTTTGTGTGTGTGTGTGTGTGTGTGTGTGTGTGTGTGTGTGTGTGTGTGTGTGTGTGTGTGTGTGTGTGTGTGTGTGTGTGTGTATCGTCTTAATCATCTGTCAGCAACACAGGCCTGCAAACCATTCCAGACAATGCACAGTCCAAGAAGTGCACAGCGACCACCACGGATTCTGGGACTGAATACGGCATTGTTGCAATCTCAGCCGAGCGCTTGGGGTTCATACGCTTTCCACATCCTGCGTGTTTTGAGCTCGGGCCGGACTGAAAGCCAGCCTCTGTCCCCCCCATCCTCCCAACCCCCATTCCACCAGAGCAGCGCCGAGTCCAGGTCGAGAGAGAGGATTGCATGAAGGAGCAGCTCGTCTGCATGGAGCACGACTCTCCTCCACAACAGGTTCTCGACAGACACACAAACAGACACACATCCAACAACAGCACACAAACCAATGCTGCAAGATCAAGTCATTCACTGCTGACATGTTTTGGACAATTCAAAATTGTATTTTATTTATTTCTCAGTAGCCTGTTGACAACATGTATCTCCATTCATTTTCCAAAAATATGTTTTTATTTTTTATTTTATTCTATTGGCCTATGCAACAGATTGAAAGGAAACAAATGTTTGTTGAGAAAAAAAGCCTTGTTTTTGCTCCATTTTGCTTTTTCTGATCTCTCATTTATTTTTATTTTTACCCAGGTGTCAAAAACACCTTCTGTGCACACGTACACACACACACACACACACACACACACACACACACACACACACACACACACACAAACACACACACACACACACACACACACACACACACAAACACACACACACACACACACACACACACACACACAAACACACACACGTACACACACACACACACACACACACACACACACAAACACACACACACACACACACACACACACACACACACACACAAACACACACACGCACACACAAACACACACACACACACACACACACACACACACACGTACACACACACACACACACACACACACACACACACACACACACAAACACACACACACACACACACACACACACACACACACACACTCACATAATGCACACGAGGATAAACTGCAACTGTTTGAGTGTGTAACTCAGATTTTTCCTCAGTAAACCTCAGCCTACCTGTTAATTTGGGATCCACGGGTGCTGGTGGGCTACCAGACTCCCACTGACGGTCCTCCTCGCTAAACCTTCCTCCAGCGGCGGTGAATGAATGGCAAGCGAGCAGAAGAAGAAGAAAAAAATACTTGTTCCTTGAAAAAACAGTAAAAACAACAACAACAAAAATAAAAAATAAAAAAATAAAAACCACCTTTAAAAATCTCCCCCCGGCAGCACCATCTCGTTCAATCCAACCGGGCCAGCAGGTGGGACTTCATGAGTGGGGACCGTGTTTCACGCCGCGCACAGCTGGATAACGGTGTCGTCTGGTTCCCCATCCGAGCGGGCAGGCTCGGCTCGGTCCCCGTCTTCTCCAGCACGGAATATAATAATTGTGCACCCTCAGGAAGAATGTCTGTTTTAGCCGAGGCCTTAATACGACAAAAAAATGCAATAAAAAAGCCCCGGATAACTTGTGTCCGCGGGGTCTCGGCGGATTTGACAGCCGGGACGCGTCACCTGTGCTGACCAATGGTCGCGGCTACTCAGTTCTTGAGCGGTTTTTTCCCCGTTTTTTTCTGGGACGTCGTCGATAAATCCTCAATAAATCCCCTTCAACGAGACCTCGGACAACCGGCTCAAGTCGCGGTGCAACCCTCGGCTCGCTTCAACTTGTCTCTGTAACGGCGGACGTGTAGACCCGCGCGGTCTTCGGGTAGTCTCGTGTGAAAAGATGCCGCCGCCGCCGCTGCCGCCGCTGCTGCTGTGTGGATGCCCGTGACCGCCTTGGCTAGCTGTGGCGCGCGCTCGCGAAGCTCGTCCCCGGCGTGTGACGCGCGCCGCAGTGTCCTCCCTATCAAGCTGGTCGCCGTGGCAACGCTTTCCTCTGACCTCAATATGGTCGCTTTTCTGCTAAAACAGGCGTGTGCCGCGTTTGCCTCCGCTCTTGTCGCGACGACGGCGCGCGCTCAGGTTCCCCTCGGCGGTGAGAGCGGGTCCTCGGGGTGTCGCAGCTCAGCTCTCCCTCTTCTCCTGCATAGAGATGTGGGAAATTAGTGCTGAGGAGGAGTTTCATCTCGGCCTCCCTCTCTCCTCAGCTCGCCGGGGCAGATCTGCATCAGCGTGACGTCAGAAGACATTAAAGGGATACTGGCCCTTTTTCTCTTCTTTTTTTTTCATCCATCCCCTCAATCCCGCATCCCTCCTTTACCTCCATCCCTTCACCGTTCACCCCAACCACCTTAAGCATCCCTCCATCCCACGTTTACCTCCGTCTCCCCAGCCGACACAGTTTTACCCCTTTTCAACACGGAGAACATGCGGTTCTTTGTTTCTGCCTGCTAATCCCTATATCGGAGGCTAAACATGTTGGATAAATATCACAGCAGTATTCTGAGGGCCAAACGGGGTATTAAATGAGCTTTATAGTGATACCACCGGAGATAAAAAAAAAACTGATATAATATAACATTAGGATATGCACTCACTAATCAGCACTACATGGTCCCCTTTGGAATAATACTACTATAATTACTGATTTATTTTTTTGGGGAGCGGTGAGTTACTGACTTCACTACCTTGTAGATATGTTTATTTTATGTTTTACTTTCAGGGGTAATAACCGTCTAATATCCAGCATAGCTGCGTCCCAGATCTCATCAATGCAGATGGTAATGGCTGTGTGGTGGCAGCACCTGCTCCTCTGGAGGTAGCCCAGCCACACGCCTGTCTTATTACCAGGGCCGCAGCCAAACATCTGCCTCAGTCGCTCTCCCACTGCACAGTCATGTACCCATAGCTGGGAGGCCGCCACCTGCCAGGGATCCAGAGCTCATGGGATAAAAACCTCTACTCCCCCAAAAAAAATCATTTGAATCACGCCCCATCCTTGCCTGTTTTCATCCAGCTATCTGCACTCCCTTAAGCAGAGTTATGAGTCCCCCCCCACACCCCCCCCCCCCCCCCCCACACCCTCTCCAGTCATATCCAAACTGTGTGCTCTCAGACGTGCATCCAGATCTCATTGTAGAGAAGATTTACTGCTCAACATCCATGTGCCAGTGTTCATTCGCTCCCTCGTATAAACCCCAGGCAGGGGGAAAAAAACAGGCTGCTTCTCCACTCGTGTGGTGGTGGGGAGCCAGCCTGTCGTCAATCAGCCAAAACATCATGTCAGCCCGTCGTGCCTTTTTACCTCTGGACACATCCAGCTACCTGGGGGGACACGGACGAGGCGGAGAGCAAGGAGGAGGAGGAGGAGGTGGAGGAGAAAGATCGCTTTGGGGCTCCGATCTCGGTTATCGAGACAAATTGTCTTCCGTATGGCGGCTGTACATTCCCCCTGTGATATCATCAGGACCAAGGTGAGCGAGGCACGGGGCCTGTGTGTGTGCGTGTGTGTGTGTGTGTGTGTGTGTGTGTGTGTGTGTGTGTGTGTGTGTGTGTGTGTGTGCGTGTGTGCGTGTGTGTGTGTGTGTGTCCATGTTCAAGAGGGTGAGGTTGATGTCCTACACTTGATAGACCCTTGCCAAGCATCAGAGGTAATGGCCCACCAGGGAGACCTGACAGCTGAGCCCAAACCAAGACGTGCACTCACACACACACACACACACACCTCAGTGCCTGTTTCACGCACCAGACCAGTTGTCACCGCTGGACCACGATGATACACGGCAGCAAACACGACGCACGCAGTCCCAGCACAAAAGAAACACACACATCCACTCCCAGTATGTGTGAGGTCAGTTTGCCACTGCGGAGCCCCATGGGGGGTTTATGTACAGTATACCTCCATACTGGGGTTCCATTACAGTGGGGCTGTACTCGATTGGGTGCAGCTCTACGCATAAGTGACCAGTCAAAAGGCCCTTTGATGTGGCCTGCAGGGGCCCTGCAGACTCAGCCTCTCGTTATCTCGATGCTTTTCAAACAGCCACGACATCTGTCGGTTGGAACAGAACAAGGGGAACAAAGTCATCATGCATACTCGATATGCGTCACATGGACGCATTAATGCAAACAATATACAAGTATGTACGTACGCATGTCCATGCAGCTGTAGACCATTATCACATACGTCCACTTGGATTTTAGTATTCCATTTAACCCTCTGGATTCGGGGGTCATTTTCTCGATTTTACATAATTTCTTAAATTCACCTTTTTAAAGGCACTTGTGTTTTACATCATAAATTGCAGAACAATCTCAGCTCTCTATATAATGAGGCACCATTGTCCTAAGGCACAAGTGTAAAGAGATAATATGGCCCTAAAGCTTAAAAATGTAATCTCGATTTTGGAAATTCTTCATATCTCTTGTGAAAACATAACTTTACTCAGGTGGTCGAACTGTTTTGGTGCTAGAAATTGTTTTACCAAAGGTCTTAGGTTCACAAAAGCAGTGGAATATATGAATAAAATGGTAGATACATGTAAATAAATGTCTAAAACCAAATGTATTATTATATGGTGGGGATGGATGTGCTGTGGCTGGCGTTGTGGCCAGCGGTGGTGATCTGTTGGCAGGCAGAGACGTACTGGGACGATGCTGCATGTTGCCCACTGCACCCTGGCAGCTGTGAATCCTCTCTGTAAAATAAATTCACTACTAGGCGTACTAAGTTCACTGAAAGAAAGTTAACGGTGATAGTGACAATATTTGATTACGCACCGTTCAGTTTTACAAACACGGTGTAGCCAACAATCTCCCCGTTAGCTCACGTTAGCTCCCGCTAGCTCCCTGCTAACAGCAACGCTAGCTGGCTACAGGTACCATTAATAACGTAAATATGCTATTGCAAAGTTCAGTAAATACCCTTACCCATCTTCAAATGGATCCCTTTTATTGGCGTTGTCCTCTTCATCGCAGGAATCGAATCCTTCAGGCTCTGAAGCTCCGCCGTCCTCTCCAATATAGCTTTGCTCAGGGTAAACTCTTTACTCAGCACCTTCTTTCTGCCTCACAGTGAAGCTTTATAAAACGTAAACATCGTATCCCGCAGATCCGCGGGCGCTGATTTCGAAGAGTTAACAGAAGGCTTCCACGAGCGCTGCAATCAAATAATTTGTTTGCTCCGGGGGTGTTTGCAATAATATGTCATGGCAATCTCATAAAGTCATTAACCTTTCTGTCCGAAGCACCCAGAGTGTGCAGAAAGCCCATTTTCCTCTCCGCCTAATTTACTTTTCCTGCAACCTGACCTATTGAGCGCGCCTACCAATCCCTGCTGTTTGCAGGCCGCCAGAGCCGGGATGGAAACGGAAATATTGAGAGAAACAATTGTATTGATGGCTTTTGACAAATTTAAAGCGGTTTTGTCAACACTCAGCACTTCACACGTGCCGTTGCTATTCCTCGGTGGTGGTGGGGGCGGGATCACGAGAGATGTCATTCCAAATATAGCCTAGACCGAAGTGCAGCTAGCGGATGCCAGGAGCTTTTAATTCAAAAAGCTGTTTTGGGGAAAAGAGACTGGGCTTCAGCACAGTTGGATGCCAGCTATAGCCAGGAGAGGCAGAGGAGCTGCATGGCTCAAAATGCTCTTTTCATGAAATGTGCACACAGTCTCCTCCGGTTCCTGCAGCAGTGGCTGTCCTTTAACCCGCCCCCTCTCCTCTGTGCCCTTATCTTGTCTGTTCTCACCCTTGCACCTCTGAACCGCTCTCACACACATCACACCCCATCTTGAGTCCCTTACACCGATTCACCCTTCTCCACTTCCAACTCCATCACTGCCGATCTTTCTTGACTTCCCTGTAGCTTCACATTTATTCTCCGCTCCCCTTTTCACTCTCGTCTACCTTCCCGCCCATCGTAAGGCCACCTGCCTCCGGGCACCTGTATCTGGTGCACTTCCGACATCGTTTCCCCCCTCCCCGGCGGGAAGAAGCAGCCGCTGAGAGCGCGGTTCGTACGAGTCAGGCGTGAGACAGAGCGATAGCTGGAGCATTATGTCGTCCAATGGAGCGTTAATGGCACTCTGCAGTAAACACAGCTATCGGTTGTCAGTCACCCTGAGGTGTGGCCCTCACTGTAATAAGATAATGAAATCCTGGTTGATTACCAAACAACAGAATGACACATTAGTGCTCTCCAGATGATCACATACTCCGCTAGGAAAGCCTTTCGCCTTCCTCGTCTCACAGTGCTGCTGATGTACCCATGATGCACATGTACCGACTCAGGCACGTTGACTGATTTCATCGAGGGTCATCAACGCCATTATTAATACTCACAGAGGGACGAAGTTAGCACCTTGCTGGGGAACGTATAGGAGGAGCAATGAATGAACCACAACGGAACAGGAGAGTGAATTTGGAGATTCATCAAGTGGAGAGAGACAGGGCTCTGAATGAACCCAGCTGCTAAAAAATGAATACATTTGATAGGAGACCCACATACTGTACACCCATTATTTGTCTTTTTTGGTGTGTGTGTGGGGGGGTCTTTATGGGGAGATAGCAGGTCAACAGTATACGCCACATAGAAGTGGTATACCGTACTTTTCGGGTTATAAGCCGCTACTGCCTTCGGTCAGTGTCCCCGACAGCTCCCCGCTGTAGCCAGCTGGGGCTCCTGCTAGCGCTCCGTCACTTCCCCGCTAACTTCCGCTAGCTCCCTGAAAACCACCGAAGGTAGCGGGACCAGGCTCGACACCCGACTTGGGCAGAGGGGACGCGGGCAGTAGCAGCAGCAGCGGGCAGTAGCAGCAGCAGTGGCCGGTAGCAGCAGAAGCGCTAGCTCGCAGCGCTACTAGCAGCGCTAGCTAGCAGCGCTACTAGCTTGCTACAGCGGGGACACTGATCAGCCGTAGGAGCGGCTTATAACCCGAAAAGTACGGTACATCATCTCAATGTCGTGTTTCTACAATCATAAATCTGTAACAGTTCCTTCGCCCCAAATTTTGCCTTTTGGAGCGTCATTTAGCAAACTAGCGTGCTAGCATGAGTTGGTTAGCACCAACGGACGACTTAGGTCATCTAGCCTGGCTTTAAAACCGGGCTGCATGCTCCGGCCTCATAAGAGCAGTGATCTTGGCGAGGAACACCGGGGATCAAGACGGTCTCTGTACAGCGCGCGCTAATCACAGGTCAAACCAAATGTATCGCACTGCGCTGCCAAAAATACAGCACAATTCTTATGATGATGGACAACTCCCCAGTAAAAAACAATACTCTCCTCGTCCGCCTCCGGCTACTCTCTCAGCAGTATCGCCGAGCGTACTCCCAGTGGGCTCCACCCCACCTTTCCTCCATCTTCTCGCCTTTCTCCATTTTCACATCCACATGCCATGTCACGCTAATCCTGTTCTTCCACCTCCAGCCCGGCATGTGAACCAGTTTTCCTTGCCATGCTCTCGAGCCGTCTTCCCATTTCCCATGCTCACTCGGGAACTCCTCCACACCTTGCACGGCTACTGCTGCTCTCCTCCCTCCCTGTTTTCTCATATCTCGGTTCCTCAGCAAGCCTCCGGCCCCCTTGGGTTCGGGGATCGTATCCTTCTCCTCTGATCTGTAGCAAGCGGGGTGCCTGTCAGATTAATGCTAAACTTGCATTGGTTCCCACCGTAAGACCCCCCCCCCCTTCTGTCCATATAAGTCAGCATCCCTCTACCACATACAAATACACGCTCGCGCCACATTATCCGGAGTGGCATCTGCTTTTAATTGTACCCATCTGAGCGCTGGAGCAGCGGAGGCCCCCGCGTCAACCAATCGGCCGGTGCTAATTGCCGAGCCACATGTCCCGTTGATGCCGGCTGCCACAGTGAGCTACAAAAGGAAGACACCAGCACTGTGTGACTTTGCATTTTTCATTACTTCCTCTGCCTCAGAAACTTTTTGGTTCACGGCCTTGTGATTGTATATGCGCACAGAGTCATTATCAACTGTAGTAGGTTCATAAGCTCTGACTGTACTTGGGCCTGTGCCTGTGTGTGTGTGTGTGTGTGTGTGTGTGTGTGTGTGTGTGTGTGTGTGTGTCTACAGTGGGGAGGCCCTGCTGAGAGAGGAGCTCAGAACTGATGTGTTATTCATGTTCAGGGGAAAGTAAACCCACATAAAGGGAAAATGTTTAAATTTTAACCGAGCATGGAGGAGGCCTCCTCTCCTTGTGACGGCTGACAGCAAATGTCATGCTCACACATTCATACACACACACACACGCACACACACACACACACACACACACACACACACACACACACACACACACACACACACACACACACACACACACACAGACACATTCCATTTGTTCTGTGTAAAGTAGGACTCATCGCACCCACCATAGGCTTAATCTGACTTAATTCTCACTTTAGGCCTCTATTTCCCTCTATTCTTATGAGGACATTTGAGCATTGCAAAAAATATCACACACTTTAAAATGGGTATGCATTTTATTTCAGTTTATTGTGTCTTAGTTCTTTTGCCATAATTTGTATTGGTTATGATGCTACCATACTCACCAAAGTGGTGACATTGATATAACAACAGCCAATCATTATCTTTTTCACTTTATTTAATGTAGAATTTTTGTTATAATCCCTATTTCCACAGAAAACCTAATCCACTGTGTGCATGTACAACTACGGCAATTACAGTCGATCAAATTTAAACCAGGAAGTAAAATGAGAAGGATAACCAAAACAACGACAAATAAAACCTGATTTGCAATAAAGCCATATCATCCGTAAAAGTGTCCCTTTGGCATGGCGCTCTGTCACTGTGTAACACACACATGAGCACCAGTACACACACTAGTGTGTACCGGCTCATTTGTCGAGCACACTTGAGAATCTAAGTGTGTTTCTGTGCGCATGCACATTATGAATAATATGCAGAACGGGACATCATTTTCCAGGTTATTGGGCAGACTAATCCCTGCCTCACATTTTGCTGACTGCAATTGTTTTTGATACATTTGATTCACCCACTGCTCACATTCCTTTTGTTTCCCTTGACGCTTGCTCGCTGCCTTTGTGAGCAAAGCGTACGGGAAAATGGAGAGACGGAATGCGGAGCGGAGGTAAATCAACATAATGAAAGCAGAAAGTGGCTCCCCTGGGAAGTATATCCAAATGACAGACCTCTCAACGACTCCATCACGAGCGACGTCGTCGTTCCAGATGGATGGCGCTCGGCTTAAAGCCACATTTTAAGCCGAGCGGTGTGCAGGACACTGGTACTTTTCATCATTATTAGATTAGGTGATTAGATGGAACCTCAATAGTCCTCGTGGGGGAATCGGAGGATCTACATAAGAATTAAACAAATGCAAAGTACTGCGGATAATACCGCGTGCAATTTGTACAACAGAGCATAATGGCTGTGGATTTGCAATGGATATAGAGGATATAGCAGTCGCTATTTAAAGCATGTAGATGTAAGGAAAAGAGTAGAGGCATAGCAGGAGAGGCACACACATGCCTAGAGTGAAACATGTATAGTGGAACTGTTTAAAACAGCACAAATGAATATATTGTAGCAATTGCTCAAATGAGTATGGAAGAAAATGATCACCTTACAGACACCTCACAGTTTCTCTCAGTTCAATGGAGCGTTTTAGCCTCTTTCAGCTCGTTATTTTGTATTATAATAATATAATAACTTTATCTGGTGATAATATGTCTGAGTTGTGTCTTCAGCTGGTTCTGATGCCCCCAAGTGGCAGCTTGAATATCAGTGGGACCAACGTAACTTGGATGCGGGATCATCATCAAGCTTTTCATACGGACTATCGCATTTTCATGTGAGGGATGAGCATATTCAGAGTAATGTAGTGACGAATCACTACACTTGAACTTGTTGTCATGGTGTGTTGAAAACGGTAGTTACTTATTAGGAAGAGTACTTTTGTAATTCAGAACAGTAACAAGCACAATCTTTCATTTGATATACCGTGAGTTTATCCAGAGTAACCAGGTGCGCCGGGAGAAACTAATTCAGTCATATGCCATATTTCAATGCTGAGAGCATCACAAAATCCATCCACCTCCATTGCATTGGGGTGGAGGCCAATTAAACCAAAACCTATCTGCATGGAGAGATACCACTGCAGCTAAGAAGCAAAAGAATACAAGTTTAAATTGGTTTACAAGAGCAAAGGGGAGCCATGAAATGTTCTTTTGCGCTTACATTTGCTGGAGGCAAACACAATATTAACAAAAAAATAAATGAGAGAAAAAAGAATTTACTGTTACAACTAGGAGTTACAAATAATTTAACCACACAAAGTTTGCAGGATGTGTAGCAACATTCTTCAATAGATAGACATCTGACAATTAGTTTAATTGCTTAACAATTGTACCTTGGAATTGTCGATACACGTACACAGAATAGAGTGTTCTCTTTTAATGAGATATTCTTCAGACTAACACTTTTATGTTCTCAATAATAAGTGTTGCTCTTTCAAAGTGTTTGTCTGTCTTCCCTGCCAAACTTGGCAAAAGGTAATTATGTCTTCTTTGCAATTATAGATAATGGCAATAAGAAAAATACTCTTACTGTGAAAGCTGCATGAAGATGAACTGTATAGTTAAGGCAGAGAGTGGATGCTTCCATTTAAAAGAAGATATTTAGAAAATGAAGAACGAAATAGAAAATATTCCTCCGCTGTGAAACACGTGTTTTTAAAATGAGCCACAGTGGATGTGTAGTGGAGGTGTAGCAGAGCGACATTTATTGCACACAATGGAGAGAAAAAAAGAAAAAGATTACATGTTTGCTTCCATTACGCTGGTTTAGCAGAGCAGCACTACAAATGACCTGCCTCTCACCTATGGAGCTGATTCACTGATGAATGAAGATATTCCATTGTGAAAATGTTCACCTGGTACTTACCTTTTAGAAAGTACCCCAAAAACTGATCATTTTTGGTTCAACTCCCTGCTTCCACTCTCCAACTTCTCTGCAGGTATTTGACTAATGAGTCCAGGGTTATAAAAAAAAAAACTGTGATGAAGGTGCTGCGAAGCTTTTCTTTTCTGATCCTCTTCGCTTCTCCAAGCAAAGAAAAGGCGGGCCGTTACCTGTAGAAGCACTGATAGTGCCGTCTACATTTTTCACAGCTAATGCTGGTTGTCCACTGAGGCGCTGGCCTATGGAAGCCCCTTTCCACCACTGTGATAGAAGAACAAAATATCATGTAAGTCATTGTCATCTCAAAATAATGTTTTAGTTCAAAATTTAAATGAGATACTAAGTCAACATTTTGAGACCATTTCTCATTATAATGACTTGCATGATCTTTATTTTTCCTCACAGGGGAAGTGGCCAGCGACGCTCCTTCCACATCAGATATCTCCAGAAACTCTCCAAGCCAGAACTCTCAGAACATTTGCCTTGTGAGAATTTTAAACGCCCAACTATGATGCTTGATCAAATGTCGGCATCGTACCTATCTACAAGCCACGGATATGTTGATGGTCGACATTTCTGAAGAAAAAAAATTATCCCGCTCGCAGAAAAGCATAATGCCACGTGGTTAACCTTGTTAAACAATTAGTTACGTTTGGGCAACAAAACTATTTGAGGTTAGAAAAAAGATCATAGTTTATGTGAAAATAATAACTTAAAAACAGAACTTCACAGTGCTGTAACAAAGTATCCTAATAGCGTAACATTATATCGTAACATTATATCGTAACATTATATCGTAACGTAATATCGTAACGTAATAGCGCAACGTAATAGCGCAACGTAATAGCGTAACATAATATTGAACGTAATAGCGTAGCGTAATATCGTAACGTAATAGCGTAACATAATAGCGTAACACATGACATCTATTGCTTCTGTCCATCCGGGGAGAGGGATCTTCCTCTGTTGCTCTCCTGAAGGTTTCTTCCTTTTTCCCTTGTGAAAGTTTTTTTTCTATTTTTGGGGGGAGTTTTTCCTGATCCGATGTGAGGTCCCGGGACAGGGATGTCGTATGTGTACAGATTGTAAAGCCCTTCGAGGCAGATTGTAATTTGTGATTTACATCACGTGGTGTACTACTTCACTTGGTGTACTACGTCACGACCCACGGCGCGCTGCCCAATACACGGCGCGTTCATACAGACTGTCATGTGTGGACAGCAGACACTCACTCTGCTATATGGACGATTTTTTTTGCACTATTACAGGCATGGAGGGAGGTCACACAGGGTGTGTGGACCGACTTGCGGAGCTATTTTAACCACTTTGACGAAGAAAAAAAAAGGCGCTTTATGAGACTCCGTGGAGCAATGTGCAATTACGCAGCGCTTCTCGGTCGGATGCCTCCAACCTCGCCTCGCCAATGTTGTGCATCCTGGCTTACCCACTTGACCTGCCCAACATGTGACGTCACGTAGCGTACAACGTCACTTTGTGTACTATGTCACTTTGTGTACTATGTCACTTTGTGTACTACGTCACTTGGTGTACTACGTCACGTGGTGTACTACGTCACGTGGTGTACTACGTCACGTGGTGTACTACTTCACAGGGTGTACTACGTCACGTGGGGTACTATGTCACGTGGCGTACTATGTTACGTGGTTTACAACGTCACTTGATGTACTACTTCACATGGCGTACTACGTCACAGGGTGTACTACGTCACTTGGTGTAGTACGCCACGTGGGGTACTACGTCACGTGGCGTACTACTTCACGTGGTTTACAACGTCACTTGATGTACTACTTCACATGGCGTACTACTTCACAGGGTGTACTACGTCACTTGCTCTGGCTGAAAGCTAAAACGTCAACATTTAAACTATCCGTGATTTGCATTAAACATGCAGTGCCGACATTTTTTCCTGGTGACTGCGCTGTTAAAGCCTCTTAATGTTAAACATACATGCACACACACACACACACACACACACACACACACACACACACACACACACACACACACACACACACACACACACACACACACACACACACATCCCTCCCCTTCCTCCTCCCAGGCTTGAATTTAGCTCCAGGCTTCTGCATGTCCCTCAGTGCGAAATTCAGGTTTTGTTGTAGAAAAGCAAGCATTCAGAGGGGGACTCATTAGAGGTGTGAAAACAGACTGATGGAGCTGGAAGACGGGAGGAATAAGCAAGGTAAAGTGAATGAGATGGATGACCTGAGCCGCTGCAGCCTCGTAGGATGAAGCCCCGATGTGACTGGAAAACATGTTGTGTGACAGCTTTGATTAAGATGCTTGCGGGCTAATCCGCTGACTCCATGTGTCTTACTCTCTGACTCTCACACCAGCATTGAGTAGTAGGTAGATGGAGGCAACGGTGGAAAACATCAAGGACAGTGGTAAAGGAAGCAATCAAAAACAGGATGTGATGTGTGTTCAAGACCCGAGTCAAGGACGGGCATTCACAGCCACCAATTAAAAATCAACACTAGTCTGTGGCAGCCCCACAGTTCACATGCAATACTTATGGAACCATAGTTACGGTGCACATTACATTTTGGAGGGTTATTCTATATTCTTTTTTTCTATTTAAAGCTACTTCGAGGAACTTTCATTTTGTGTCGATTTTGGCGGTCCCTGTGGACAGAAGTGGTAGTGCTTTAGAGCACCAGATTCCCTTTGGAAAGCCTTATTTTACTGCAGCAGGGTCTGACTGTCTGCCCTGCAAAGTCCTGGTTCTGGCTCTCAATGCACTCTCAGCAATGTGGTCTGGGCCTCCAGCAGCGTGATGTGGGTGTTGGCTTCAACCAACCCTGTCTCCTAAAAATTACGTTCCCCCAGAACTAATACGCATTCCCAATTACGTTTGATCAGAAACGTATCTCCTCCCTGATTATGTTTGTGTTTGACGTATTACACATACGTTGATTATACACGTATACGTTGATTAAACACGTATGTTGATTATACACGTATACATTTCTGACCACATCCACACATCTTAACTGTACTGGTCTTACATAAATGTTGTAATGTGTCAAACACAACGGACTGTTACAGTTAAGATGTGTGGATGTGGTCAGAAATGTTCTGAACACATTCATATCAGTTAGTATTTTGAAAACCGGATGTTGGGTCCCGTGACTCCTTCCGCTCATTTGAATTATTTCACGTCAGGTTCTGCACTTGATGTGACCACAGAGATCCGAGTGTCTGCTGATGATCGCAGTGGTTTACTGCACTAGATGGAGTTTATCACACACTTTGGGCTGCATTCACAAACAACCCGACTCAGAGAAGACCGGAGCCGGCGCGAAGGAGGCTGTTACCGCCGGCCTAACGGCGGCGGCCAAGCGGTCTGAAGAGCGAGCCCCGGTGCAAGCGGTCTGAAGACCGGCCCGTTACCGGCCTAACAACGGCGGGCAAACGGTCTTCGGCTCCCGATGCGGCCGACCCTCGGGCTCCCGGTGCGGCCGGCGCCCGGCGCGGCCGGCGGCCGTCACTGGCCGGCCGTCACTGGCCTCACCCCGCCCCTCCTTTCTTTTTTCTCCCCAGAGTTTAAAAATTAAAATATGCTTAAATAAAGCAAGAAAACAATAACACAAACACACGATTATAAACGTATTTGTAATACGTAAAACACAAACATAAAAACAATAAAACAAAAATACGTGTATAATCAACATACGTGTTTAATCAACGTATACGTGTATAATCAACGTATGTGTAATACGTCAAACACAAACATAATCAGGGAAGGAGATACGTTTCTGATCAAACGTAATTGGGAATGCGTATTAGTTCTGGGGGAACGTAATTTTTAGGAGACAGGGTTGCTTCAACAGGAGGAGGAGCTGCTGCTGTCTGGCTCTGAGCACTCCACCTCCTGCCGGAGCTTCCAAATGCAGGTTGAAGTTGAGCGGGTTGCCGGAGGCTCACCTGAGCTGAAGAACTTTCTAGTGGACCTGCATTTTTTGCACTGGCACTGATGCCAAGCATTATGTATAAGAAATGGTCAATCTTCTTGCTGATGGTCTTGTTTACTTATGTCGGTCATTTGTCATCAGTATTACATTGAGACTGTTTCATAAACAGTTAAAAGCTCAGTGTAGTACATTTAAATACATGTCTGTTTCGTCATTCCGGAGGAACTGGAGCGGGAAAAACAAAATGGAAAGCTGCCAGTGCTGAGCAAAGGTCAAAGCCCACTGTAAGAGGTTTGACAAGTGCCCCAAGTCAGATGGACTATGAGCTGAGAGGGACTTCTAAAAGAGGGACAGGTCGCTTCCTCGGAGGAGCTGGAAGAGGTTCAGGACTTAGGCCATTCAGAGCATGGAACCATTATTCTCTCATTTTTCCTAATTTAAATGCTTTAGGATCTTAGTTTTGGAATTTTGGGATTGAGTTGAAATAGACTACCGTGTGTGCGTTCACAGTCACAAAAGAACACGACACCCAGTGCAACTGTGTGTGGCTCCCTGATGTGTTTTTCATTTTTTTTCTTCCCAACAATGCTGCAGCTCTACGGCACAGAGAGGAATGAGAACCATCGGGATCTCGGCTGCACGGCCCATACTTGTACCGCCAAGCCCAGGAATCGTGCCATAACCAGGAGGGCCACCACCAAACGTGATTAAACAGAACTTTGATTTGACAGGAGAGCAAATGAAAGCATTCACTTTGGATTCCATTATGCGCCTCAGTGCAGGGGCAGGAAAATGCATTTAATTCCCAGCGATGAAGCCGACTCTGCCTCGCTGGAACCGACTTTCCCCGGCTCGGATATCTTGTGACCTAATTGCCGCCAGTGGCTAAATCCTCCCCATTTGCATCGATCCCCTTTGAAGAGAGATGCAGATGAGCTTAACAAGTGTGCTAATTATGCTCGCTCGGCGCGGGGAGCCAGCTGAAACCGCAACTTTGTGTGCGTGTGTGTGTGTGCGTGTGTATATGTGAGATTAAATGCTTGTGCATGCCCAAGTGTTTGTTTTTGTGCGCATGCAAACATGCTGGGGACAAACAACCTGACATCCAGGAGAGAGACTTAGTCTGAATAATCACCCAGTGGATTAATAAGGAGTCTAATGCGCTCGGATTGTGTTTTGAGCAGAGCTGCACATATATACAATATATATATATATATATATATATATATATATATATATATATATATATATATATATATACAGTCAGCCCAGAATCAGACACAACCTGCCATGAAGAACAAGAGAAGAAGTAAATGGGGCTACTTTGCTGAAAACATCCACAGAACAATATTTTTCAGTGTTGACATGAGAGTATAGACGTGTGTGTGTGTGTGTGTGTGTGTGTGTGTGTGTGTGTGTGTGTGTGTGTATGTGTACCTGGGGCTGTTTTGGTCCAGTGTATGTGCCGCTCTGCCAGCCAGTGTAATGGCAATGACTGGTGTTGTCTCCCCGAGCACACAATAGCCTGGACGCCCAGACAAAATGTCACTCGACAGGGCTCTCTCTCTCTCTCTCTCTCTCTCTCTCTCTGGGGAGGGGGCCGCAACACGTACACTTGTGACTAAACATCTCGGGAGACATGAAAGCGCCCTCATGGACGGATAATTGGCCGCCACTGCGGCTCCTCAAAGCGAGCCGAAGACAGTGTGGGGCTGCGACCCGTCGAAACACATCAAGGTGAATTGAGGATTTCAGAAATTTCTGGGTTCCTTTCAGAGGGAGCACGCCGCCCAGCAGGCGAGGCTTTCGGCACACAGAGGATGTTTCATCACTGGCAGGATGGAGCCATCCTGCCGTATTTCCCCCTCTGACAGTGGAGGAGATGGATGACACTCGTGACATTCCCAACAGTATGACCGTGCATGATTCCCATTTCAGAAAACATCACTCAGAGCGGATCACAGTAAATGATGACAACTGCGAGGCCTTCACCGCGGTGGTCTCGTTACCTGCTGACGACGAAACAAAGCAGAACGTTTGTTTTTATGTCGACGAGACCGTCTATTTCCACTTTAGCTGCCGCGCATTAAAGTTCCCTTACAGAACAGAGAGGCACTGCCACCAGATATACCCAACAAAGTAGTTAACAATAATTGGAAATTGGATTTTTGAACAACAACCCTGGGCAGTAGGCCGACATTAGGCCGAGAGGAGACGCTTGTTTTAAAACGGGAAAATGGAAGCGCTCCTTTTCTCTGTCACCGTCTCACCCGAGAGAGAGCCGAGTGTTTCACTCAGACGGCAGCTCGATCCCCTACGGGACAGCAGGGGGAACAATCTCAGGGGATCAGACACATACACGCACAGGGCATTCTATTCAAACACACCGAGATTTGTGGACGAGCGAAACGGTCACCACCGAGAGGAGAGGAGAGGCGGGTGGGCTGAAGTGAGATGGATGTTGACTCGTGCAGGAACCTCATGGTACGCGGCTGTTGGGACTCGGGAGATAATTTGCTGCTCGCCTGTGAACACAAGACGTAAAGCCACACTTCGCTGTTGCCCTCATGCTGGCCCATCTGTCACGGGCCGGAATGAAAATGACCTGTGTGTGTGTGTGTGTATGTGTGCAAAGTGGGGTTTTTTTGTGAGTGGATTGTGTGCACAGTCTGAGCAAGCATCTTTCTGCATACAACCCAACATGCAAAGGGGGTACAGGTTCAGTTCAGAGTTGACGACGAGGGCTCGTGACTCGCCGTGGCTCGCTTTTAATTAGCTACATGGTCATTAAGTCGTGTTAATTGTATATGCATTGTGTTAATGCTGTGTCAAAGTCAGCTAAGGACGAGACTCGGTGGAGACTGTGGTTCTAGCGGCTCTCCAGTAATGCAGTGTGACCCTGAGTAATTTCAATATGATAATTGGAAGAAGTCCCCCATGCCCCCTACACACACACACACACACACACACACACACACACACACACACACACACACACTCTGGACAGACTTTGGCAGATTAGAAAGCGATACAGCACCCCCTTTTGGTGGGCTCTCTGCAGGGATTAGTGCATTTCCATCAACATTAGTCCCCAACACCTCTGCAGAGGAAGAATCACCAGTGTTTAAATGGCAGCGATGGTCAAATTGCAAAGTGCTGCACACTAATGCACCCTCGGCGCCGCTGAGCCTATCACTCAGTGTTATGTGGCAATTTGGTGCATACGGTGATGCTGAAAAATAAGAAGAAGAAAAAGGGCAGCATTTTAAAGGGCCTTTTTTTTTTCGAGAAGCCACGCTTTGGAGAAAAATTAATTATTCATACAAAAGCAGCACAAGAGTACAATTGAGCCCTGCGATGAATAATGCATTTCAGATGTGAAACCTTAAACAAAGCAACAGTAGAAAGAAATTATAAACTAGAATACAAAATTTTTCTTATTTTCTTTTTCCATGCGCGAAATAAGAATCAGTGTGAGCCTTTTTCTGTTCTCCGAGATTGGCCGCGACAGCACCTGATTCAACACACGAAAACAGCAAAGAGTAATAATAATAAAGTTGTTTTTTTTTGCTTTCATCCTGGTTGCACAGTGTATTCTGCAATATCAAATGAAGGCAGTGAAAGTCAGAACAGACCAGTGGGACATGATAAAGGCCACACAGCCTAAGTAGGAAGCCGCGGCTACAAGACTCCTCAAGTGTCATGTCGGTGTCTATGTGGTAGAGTTATTCATTTTTGCCCGTGGTGCTGAAACTGGAGCATGCAACGCGCCATTATGGTTCAAGCGGATGTGCCTGGCAAGCCAGGAAACTTGGCTCCAACGCAGCCTCGTCTCTCTGCGACGCTGCCTTCAAGGACTCAAGCGGAATGTCGTAATTAACAAAACATGCCAACAAATAAAAAGTGGTGTAATACCAAACATACAAAGATAGTTGCATGGGAATGTTATGTGTCATATCGTTTCAGCGATGTCATTGTTTTTCTATTCTTTGTAGGCCGTCTGGCATATGCATTTCTTTTTTGTTTGTTTGCATGGATAAATCATTTGGAAAATAAATAAACAGCTATGGTATGGAAACGTTAACGAGTTTGCCTGACAATAGACTTAACATATTAACATGTTCATTCCCTCTCTCTCACAGTTTTGTTACAATGTACTGCAGACTGTGTGTGCATTTTAGTGTATATTCTAATCTTAACCAAACTGTGACTGAAAACTGAAAATATACACACACACACACACACACACACACACACACACACACACACACACACACACACACACACACACACACACACACATATATGTATATATATATACATGTTTCATATACAGTATAATCAAACGTTTATCTCAGACTCAAGGTCTAGATAGTACAAAAAACATTAAATTGAATAAAATGCATACAAAAGCACAAGTATATATATATGTGGTAATGTTTATGTATATGATGTTGTTATGTTTACACATATCATTTTATGTTTATATAAAGTTGTTATTTTTAAAGTTGTTATTTTTATATATACAATATATACATATATATACATATATATATATATACATATACATATATATATATATATATATATATATATATATATATATATATATATATATATATATATATGGAATGTTATGTTTATATAAAGGACGCGGAAGGCCCATGTCCCCCTATCTCATATGTATGAATTTCTCAGAGGACCGTGAAGGCACCATTGCCGTCAGTCTTGTCGGAAACACACGCGCCTGCAACAAAACATGACTGCGGCTGTTGTTGTCCGGAGGTTAGCCGCTCTGTCCGGGGCTTCGGCGGTGGCAGCAGGCGCGTACGGGGCTCACGGTAGGAAACACACATTCCTTTGCAGTCCATGCTCGTGCACGAGTCTCCCCGTTCGGTACAAGTAACGTTAAAGAGTCCGGAAGAGACTGCCATGTCCACGCTTACCACCCCAGCCTCCGTCCTTCCTCCCAAAAAAACGCCGATTCAAGGTCGGCGTCTGTATCGCCGCGGCTACCATCACACTAAAAGAACACATATCGGCTTATTGTGTTGTTTTTGTGCTGATGATTTATTCGGCATCCATAAAGACGCACCAAGAAGCGCGCTGTTTTAGTCAAATATATAGAAATGTGTTATGAAGGTGACCCGAGAAGACTTACGTTACGTTACGTCTCATGGCCAACGTGTGTTTCCTAGATGGAGCTAAAAGCCTCTATGGGGAATTTAATAGTCGAAATTAACTACCGGTATTTTTTTCTTTCTGGGGCTCCTGGAACTCACCCCCTGTTGAGAACCACTGGTATAAACTGTGACAACGCTTCAAGACTTTGGGGGGGGGGGGGGTCGTGATCCATTAATAATAATGACCAAACTAACAGAAGGGAAGCGTAAAGGGAGGTCGGTTGCTGCCATTAAAGTTATCATTATTAGAATGTGGCAGATTTTATGCAAAAGTCACATTTAATTAACTTCACATATTCCATAATGTAATTTCCTCTTCCATGTTTCTTGCTGTAGGTTTCAAAAACAGCGACCCTGATGACTACCAGAGAGTGGTATGTATATATCTATATATACTGTGGTAGCAAATTGTGATATTTTTTTTTGCACTTGATCCCTTCTGTAAGTGCTCAAATTTAGACTTACTGTCGCAAGTTTTTTTTACCCTTTAAATACTGTCTTGTAGTCCATTTAGCCTGGGCTAGCTTTTCTCGTCAGAATCTTTTCTAAATGTTGTGTGTCTCCGTGTGTCTCTGCCTCTCCAGCTGTTTGAAACCGCCAACAAGTACCACTTCTACCACAGCCTGGCCCTGCTGGGTGCTGCCCACTCTGGCAAGCCTGCTGTGGTGAGTATAGAAGCCCATTACCAACTCTCAGGGCTGGACGCACTTGATGGTCCCTTTTTAAAAATGTAACCAGTGTGACGGTGTAATCCTGATGCCATTACCGGTCTGTGCCGACTCCCCGCTCCAAAAACCAGTCCCCCTTTTAGCCGTAATTACAAACCTTGTGACTTGCAGAGTTCCCAGCACACGGCGAGCCTGCAGTGCCAACTGTTTAGCAGTGTTGAGGGTTATTTAAAGATTCAATAACCACAAAAGATCTGATTGAAAATCAACAAAGTGAAAAGGAGCTGCGTGCCAGCTTGGTGGTGATCCATGCGGTGGACAAACAAATCCGGATCTCTTGGCTGTCACAGCTAGCTGGAGCTTTTGGAGAATTTTACTCCAGGCTCAGTGCCCCCCATTATATCTGACAGCATACATATGCAATTTGTTAGTAACCTAACTGTCTCCCCCTCAACGCAGGCCGGGACCCTCCTGATCGCGGGCATGGGGATGTTCTGCGGCTCCCTGTACCACCAGGCCCTGACGGGGGACCCCGGTCTTCGCAAGGTGGCTCCCATTGGGGGCATGGCTATGATCGTCGGCTGGCTCGCCATGATTCTCTGAGCTGTAACCGCTCACGTCCCCAGTGTTGTCCCCCCCAACCCTCCCTCCCCACCTTGAGGGGGCCACTTACGTGACACAAAAACTGTCGGGCTGTCGTAATGGATGAACCGGAGAGCTTGTGAGAGTTGGCCTGAGAGGCTGAGTTATGTCACCCATCTGAGCCACGCCCCTGTCCTGTGTGGGGTGGGGGGGGATGTCAGCAGGAGATAAAGCCACAACAGGATTATCACTTTGCTACCGTTGTGGCCTGTTTTTCTGATTGTGTCACCGAGTTAAAACGGACGGGCGAGTGGATAGAGCGTGACATAACATTTTAAACGCCCTGTCAGTCGTGTGCTGGGAATGAGGCCGTGGTATAACTGGTTGTTTCTTTGTTTTTGCTATATTGCCATTTCTACACTTCTGTACATTTATATAGCATATGGCAAATAGAGTGAAAAGGAATGTGAAGGATTTACAAATGAAATAAACATTTATTTCCTACACGTTGTTGGGTTGCCTGATTTATTTTGCACACTAGCAGTTGGCCGACTGCGTGGCCGTCTCTCGGGCCACTCGTCTAAACAGCTCGACAACAACCACTTAGCAAGATGGATTACTTTAAAAAAAAAAATTCATTACATCTCATTCATGGTCCCCCGGAGGATGAACCCCACTAGCAGTGGTCATCTGCTTTCAGTCAGTGCCAGCACAAGGATGATTTCAGACTAAATACTGGCAATACTTTGCTTTTAGTGCTCACTAGCACACCAGTACTTTGTCGACATGTGAATGTGCCACGGTTGCATTGTATTTATTAGTTCATTAATTAAAAAAATAAACTCGAGGGTAATAAAATCACCACAGACGCGTGGAAGGTTTCTTTGGACGAGCTGTACAATCTGTTAATGTTCATTGCAATGAATCCCTTCCCTATAGTTAGCACTACCCACACAGTACTCTGCAGGTCACCTCCGGCTGTTGCAGTACTGAAATGCACATGAATCCCAATTGGCTTACGCCAGTGTGAGTGGTTTGTGTGTTTGTTTGTGTGTGTGTGTGCTTTTCAGTAGAGTGGTCGGATGAACTCTGGATTCACCACCGATGTCCGCCGATGGTAAATCATCGCTCTCGTGGCGCTGAATGTCTTCGCGGCCTCGAGCGTTTGATCCTCTAAGTGACAGAACACAAAGGAGTTAGTTACCCATGGCCTCCCCTCAGCCGGGGCTGCGTTCCAACCGCGTTCCAAACTATTCAAATTGAAAGTGAAATCCATTGAAACCCACGTTTGGTCTTTGGGTCAATTGCTCGGCACGAGAGCGGAGGCTCCCGCGCAGAAGAGGAGGCGTCGTCGACTGAAAGCGTGCTGCCAGCGTACTCTCAATCACGACTCATGAAGCCCTCATTAGAATGAAATGGCTAGTGGGAAGCGTTCTGCTATTCCAGGACGGAGCAATCAGGCTGCAAAGAAAGCTCCCGACACCCAGTCACATACGTCTGACTCACAACTTTTAAGTTTAATGGGAGACACGTGGCTGAAAGTTACAGGGCCAAATTATTTAGAGCGCCGCCGTCACATTTTCAGCTACGCGTTAAAAACTTTGGAGGGGGGGAATCATGTGATTCTCTGACAAGAAGTCAGCCGCACATTTTGACCAGTTTCACACTGCAGTCTGATAATATAAATCGTTATATTCTGTAGATATTCATTTCATTATTCTTATGTCTATTAGAGTTCAGGTTGTGAAAGGTCAGTTTAACAAATACTGTCTGTGAGAAGTTTCTGTGGGAAACGTTCCTCAAGGTTCCACACTTTGCACTACAACACTCACACCTGTTTATCAGTATATTGACATTAGGGAAGCAGACTGGTCGTTGCACGTTCCAGCCCTGTGAGAAAAGATGAGAACACGATTCTCCTCTTCTTAGAAACGTTAGAGCCAATAGAAATGTTAGATGTTCATGACGGAAAACCGTGTATTAAAGAGCTGAACTTCCGGCTGTTCGGTGTCTTGTTTTGGACGGTCAACCTGCGTGTTGACTGGACGACTCCCTGCTTTTGCAACTGCAGCGCCTATTACTTTACTTGTGATCACTTAGTAAATAAATTTAGAGAACGAGAGAAGTTGTTGAACTGAATTCTTCCGGAGGCTACACCAGGCATCCAATAATTAACACGCATTAACAAGTCTTATTTGAGGGCTATTTATTTCTCTCCCCTGACAGCGGACAGTCGGCGGATCCTGCCACTGTTCAAATCCAGCTGCATCACGAGGAGGAAGGGGAGGAGGAAGAGCGAGGGAGACTCTGTTAATCTCCTTGACAGTAACTTTCCAAGTCATTCTATTTTCTACTCAGTTTACAGTGTAAAGTAGATTAAATGTGGCTGTTGTTGATACGGATCCCCAGATGAAAAAAAAAATTAACAATCCGTATGCTGCTACATTCACTTTACCATTCATCCTTTAGGATGGCCAGACTACTCTGTTGCGGGCAATGTAAAATATAAAATAATTAAGTTATTTCAGCACCAAGGTTCATTTTTTACCAACAAATGCCAACTCAAGATCCACTTACTGCTGAAACTCCGACTACACACACAGGTGATCTCCAGACTCCAAAGCAGACATTTTCACTGGCCAACTCAGGGAAAGCACAGGTGTTGCTAACAACATTAAGGATTGCTCTGTTTTAGTGGCTCGGTGAGCCATGACGGAATGAGAGTGAGCGTGAGCCAGCAGGAACAGCTGAGGTGACTTTTCCTACTGTGATAAATATATATATTTTAAAAAGTTCTGTGAAAAAGGCCTATTGGCTGCACCTGTGGTGATTTCGATGTGTTGGTATTAAAGGCTTACAATGATCAGTGTACAAAAACACATTAAATCCCATTCCATTCCACGTTGTTTACAGCTACACACACATGGGGAAGCAGGCCGGTCTGCAGGAGCAAACCCACGAGGCAGAGTCCGTCTGGGGGCTTTGCCTCCGCATCCGTCTGCACTGGAGTGAGCGTCGGAGAAAGAAGGAGCACAGATACTATTGTTAATTACACCTCCAGGGACTCCCCCAGCATGCACTTCACCAGCTCCCGCTACCCTTCATTTCTCTTACACTGCACACAGATTTAATTACATCAGCTTCTTCTCTTTTTTTGGAGGGGGAGGCTCGTAGTTCCATTGATTTATTTTTTTGGTCTGGAATCTGTTTTGGTTAAAGATGAAGAGGGTTTGTTGTGCGAGTAAGAAACGAGTGGAAGAGGCATGCTCCTCCAGATCCTCTCCTGAAGACCATGGAGTGAACCCGGCCATCTTACATGATCACCTATTCACCCGGACCAGGGGACACACAAATATCTACCCCCGGACACACACCGGCAATACATTAAAGTGCGTGCTGCATAATAGACACCACAGCAGTGCCAAATCCTCTCTCGGGCATCAATCAGGCAGCGACCCTCTCGCACAGGGAAGCAGAATGAATGTAATGGCCGTCCCGAAAGCTCCCAAAGCCCCGTGCCGGCCTTTTTCAAGTGATGTAACACTTTCTCTCTCCTGTAACCATCACACATGTAACATTTGGACACTTTGGTCCGATTAACAGTCCACGCTATGCATACCAATTCTGTACCATACTACTATTTTAGCATGCTGGTATACACCATATCAACATGCTTTAACATTTGTACTTAATTGAATGGTGCAATGGGTGTCAATCAAAATGCAATGGGTGTCAATCAAGCTGCGACTTTGGAACGTTTCCTGTATCATCAGAATACTGTTTTTGTTTTTTTCCCGAAGATTGTTTGGGGGAGATTTTTTCGGGGATTTGTTGTTGTTGTGAGGATCCTTTCTCAGCGTTTGTTGTTGTAATACAATGTGTTGTGTTTAGAGTCCATGGAGAAATGAAAACTCACGTGGAAGAAATGCTTTGAGCCCCTTTAGAACAGTGAGGTGGTGCTGCACTTCAGCCTTTTCTGGCTGAAATTAGTATTACAACGACAAAAAACATTTTTTTTTTCACACATCAAAAAATATAAATAAAAAAAGGAACTGTGTTTATTTTTTCCATCTGTGAAAACAGAAACTTTTTTTTTCATACGCTCTATAGTCATAAACACAGGAGAGAAAACAGCCGAGCTCAGACTGAGAAAATGAACCACCAGAAATGCTTTTCTCACCTCCCTCGCAGGGCTTCCATACACCACCTCTCACAATGTATTTGATTGTTTTCCAGGTGTGTGCAGCACTGACATTTCCTCGGTGCATTGCAGTCTAGCTGAATAGTGTGCATCACAACAGCGCACTCAAAAATTATATATGCACACTTGTACTTTATTTTGTCACTTTGCTAGGGGGGAACACACCGAAAAACCTGCTTCGAATCAATGTGTAGTATGGATTTGCGACATGGCATAAAAGTATACGGTCATGCCAGCTGGTAAGATGAAAAGAATACTGATAAATGTTGGTTGTAGTGTTGTTGTATATATCCTGTTTTTATGGACATTTATTTGTTTACTTATTTCTTGCTTCCTGTTTGTGTGAAAGGCAAAAAAGAAAAGATATTTCACTTGTTTCCTTCCTTCTGCTCCATCCTCCTTTCCTTATTTTCATTGTACTCACATGAGGGTTAATTTTGCTGACTCAGCATTGACTTGGAGTCAGAGGCTAAATCCTGGACTATCAGACCATCACTGACGGACACATTTCCATCGCATGCTGGCAATTTTGAGCTGGATTTTACTTGCAAAAGGGGATTTATTTTTTATGGTAGCACTAATTCTAGACAGGGTTCTTCGATATGGAGGAATGTGCAGCGAGCTGCTAATGTGTTTTTTCCCATTTCTGCCCACTTTTTTATTAAAAGAGGGTAAAGAAAGAGAAAGACTTGGAAGCAGCGAGTTAAGGAGAGACTGTGCTAATTTCTTCAGTGTCGCACTGTGAAGGCCTCTCATTAAGCAGAGGGTAGTGTCCCTGCCTGAACTTGCTCATTAAGCTCTGTTTTGGTACAGCGTTACTTTGATAGATGTTCCACGTATACGTACCACAAAATAGGCCGATGGATCAGACCCAGTGTATGGCAACATACACACACAGCTCTCCACGCCGTCAAGCCAAGGAAGTTTAGCAGTGACGCAGGAAATGAAGAACTTGGAGTGTAATGGAGACTTAATCAGCAATTGGTTTAGAGGGGAACAGTTGTCAGAGCACACAAGAAACAATAACATGTTTCACAACAAGAAGTTTCAACTTACTTTTTATTTGGCATGGGAATGATGGAAAAAAATACAAAGATAAGATTTGGACTAATATTTGTTCCCATTTTTTATGTTATAATAAAATGGCCAAATACAGCTTTAAAAAGGGGCACCTTTGTGTTGGACAGGGTTAAATTATGTTTTTTTTTTGTGGTTTATGTATGAGATTAGATTTTGTTGGAAATGAGTTGAGACAGATTAGTCTGCATTGTTGGGGAAATCATTTACTGAAAACCATTCCCACAAATACCCCCCCCCCCAAAAAAAAAAATCCCCAAATACAGCTAGAAGTTGCAAGCCTTAACTTATCACCTAACTTAATAACTACACAATCAATAACAACAACAAAAATACTATCACAAGAGGACATGGGAAAGTCAACTCCATCTCAGCATTATTATTAAAAGAAAGGGTGGTCTGGTGCAGGGACACGCCGCTGCTGCTCTGCTGGACTCACACAAGGCACCGCTCGCACCCGCATCAAAACACCGGCTGTGTGCTCGTGAAACCGCCCTACTGCCGCCGCCGCCACCAACCCGTAGCGGTCTCCTCCGCGAGGACACGGGCACGATTGGACTCACAACCCTAACCTCTCCAATCCGTTTGTAGTTGTGCAATGTGGGGCGTGCGTGCCACACATGCGACTAATCCCTGGATCCTCAGAGAAGGACCATGATTTCTGGGACGGTGTTGCCAGGGACCTGTTGGAAATGACAGCTGGAGAAGGCGGATTGAAGCACGGGAATCACGATACCAGAAAACGGAGCAGATAGCGAAGCGACTCCCTCGCGTCGCCGTGTAAAAGGGTGTGTGTGTGTTTGACAGCTTTAGCCCGACGGCTAGTGATTGCGCCGTGAACCTGCTGCTCGCAAAAGCTAACGACACCCGAGCTGAGGGCATGTGGGTGCGTGCGTGCGTGTGTGTGTAGAGCTATATATTTGTGCGTGAACGTGTGTGTTTGTGGCGTGCATGCGCGTGTACCCACCTGGCGCGACAGCTAGCATGCTAATTGGATAAAGCTAGTGGGCTAATAAACGGAATTAGCTGACCACGGGCGAGGCACAACTCCGACTTCATCCCCGCGAGTCATGTGGGCCGCTAGTACGGGGTTTACAGCAGGCACGTGGATGGACCCAGCGCGGCCCAGGCTGATTTGATATATATATATATATATATATATATATATATATATATATTACGAATTATCTAATTAGCTAATGTTAACTGTCAGGCGGGCTAATTTGCTCGGCTATTAGCTTAGCGGCTAGGGGGCAGAGGAGCTCGCTTGCTAATTGACCCAGTTAGTTAACAGTTAGTTAGTTAGTTCGGCGGGGCAGAGGCCGTGTTGTCATTCCGCCCAACAGAGCCGTGTTTACGTTTAAGTTTCATATATATATTTGTTTTGTCTTGTTACTTTTCAGCGTCACCATTTCCCACAGTGTATGTAACGCTAAACGTGTTGACAAATGACCACCCGACATGCTACGACGATTTCCTTTTTTAAGACCCGACCTCACGGGGCGCGTGCAGGTTTCTGTTCAACAACCTGTGTGTGTTGGAAGGTTTATATTTTTTTCTTATGAGCGGTTTAGCTGCGAGTCACAAAACCACGAATGCAAAAGTTTCAAACACTGTTTACACGAGAGGCAAGAGCAACTGGAGTCAATGAGCTTGTGGTTGCTTAACGGTACACTTGGGACCATTAATGGTGCTCAAAAGAATACGTGACGTAATGTGATTAACAGTCTTTTTGGTCAGGTTCCATTAAGCAATATTTGTGTGCTTGCAGTGGTCTGGCCCATCATACTGAGCATCAGGTTGACATGCTGTAATTGCTGCCGCATCAGCAACACATTTCACGCTATTAAAATGTAATGCTAGTGAGTCCCTGATGTCTTGTGTTCCTCCAGAATGGCCCCTCAAAGCCTCGTGATTCACTCGAGGACGTTGGAAACGAGGCCAGTGTTATGTAGCAATAAGAAGTACATCAGTGTAAACGTACAGTAGGCTGTCTGAAAACCAGTCAAATATGGCCCTGTGTTTTCCTTCCCGGGTGCTAAATAATACCCCCCAAAAAGCAACAGTTGTTATTGCCACCGTGACGGCTCCCATTTGGACCGAGTTAGCGATTGGAAAATAAGGCTGTTGTGATATTAAAAACCTTGAACAGACCAACAACCATTTCTCCTTTTCCTCGCCCTTTGCCCCGCAGGGTTGCAGAGATGGAGTCCCTGATGAGTGCGGTGGCGCCGCGCTCCCCGGCCCCGGCCAAGAAGCTGTCGGAGGTAGACTTTCGGTCAGGGGCCACCCTGGATCAATTGTCAGCCCAGGTGTCCGAGCTGGTCGTGCTGGAACAGGGGGACTTCGGAGACCAGACCGCCTTGGAGGTTCACACCGCTAAGGACTTCATCTTCAACATGCTCGGTATGTCTGCGAACACGACCCCGCTGGGCAACGTGCTCTGCATTGAGGGTCGCCCCAAACGTTCTCTCGTCTTCAATCCTTAAACACCCCCCTTTTCACACATGTATGTTTGTATCATTATTACTATTATTATAATATTCCCCCCAGGGTAGTGTCACTGAGAGAGCAATGAGTAATCATTCCCAGGAACGCCCAGCGCCACACTCACACGCTATCAGACCGGGCCTCACCTGGAAGCGGCCCAGTACAACGCCCAGTCTGATTAGGCTGGCTGCTGAACACGCCTTATGAGCAGTGAGCTGTACTTGCATCCGGCACATTTTATATGACTGAGTAAAATCAATTTCATACTGGAACAAATACATCTTGTTGTGTCGTCAGCTGAACTGTGTTTGTTCGCCCAATAGGTGGCACTCTCCCCCCTCCCTGCTGTCATCCTTGTCCTCTCGTATCACTATCAGCCTCTTCTAAAAAAAACAAAAAACATTTGACCAGTAGTATTCCACTAATTGACAGACGGCTCCTGCACATTTCAGATTTAGTCTCCTCCTCCCGGGCATTGTATCACCTCATACTGTACAGGCAGCGTGAACTTTTTATTTAACTAAACTAGCTGTTTTTCAGTCTTTTTTCCTTTGCTCAGATTTCCGTTTTTCATGATTCTGGCAGAAAGCCCTCTGCTTTCCTCTTTGTCTGCTCCCACGCTCCCTTGGTTGAGAATCTCTCTAACTTTTTACTTCCCTTTTGAGGCTGCTTTCTCCGGCACAATCACCGACGGTTTGCTGGTATTTTCAAACCCTGTGCCTCACCGCCCCGCTGTGACAGCTCTGACTGTGAAAAGAAAACGAAAAAAAAAAAGATTGACACTTGTACACGGAGGGTTTGGTTTATGTTGGATTCTAGGAATAGGAAGTTAATGGGGTAGTTTAGATTCTGTGGGGTTGCAGGAGGTACTTAGTTTTGGAGAAACTGACAGGTAGTACCAGCACGTTAGAGTTTAGCCACCACTATTTTAGCCACTTAAAAAACAAAATAAATATTTGTTTAGGTCACTGCCCATTCCGACGAGGAACTGAAGCAGTGATATCCATCCATACTCTCTTCAAAGCCACGAGACTCCGTCGACCAAAACAATAATGTTAGCTTGTAAACTATGGGGGTTGCTGGTCTTCCCCTGTCTCAATCAGTTGGTTTGTTTCTGTTATTGTGTGACTAAAGTGAATCCAATGGAGGCAGCGGTAAACTAGCAACTCCCATGTTCCGCGGTGTAAAAATGTATGCTTTTATCGGTGGAGTCTGGTAGCATAGATGATGCTCCCCCATCTGAACGGGCTGTCTGACAGCCAGGTACTGTAGCCCACACTTAAACTGATTTCTTTAGGTGTCCAAAAACAAGTTTGGCTGCCTCCCCATCCAGAGCAGTACATTACTTTGGTGTGTCTGCTTCTTCAGACTTGTGCCAACCGCCATTTACTATCAGTAGCTGGAGGAGCCGCATGAGTGGCTGGGGCTGTTTTGCCAGGTGTTTTAAATGTTTTTATAAAGTTTGAGCTGCAGAGGGATCCCCGCTGTGCTTTGCACTCTGCCAGGGGAAAGTAAAAGAGAAAAGGGATTAAACTTGCACACACTCACTCACAAGTACACCCGGTACCTTCTTCACAGTCTTGACAGATCTAAGAAGAGGCTCTTATTTACCCGGTGTTTGAGCAAACACTGCGATTTGCCCTCCGGCGAGTGTGGATGGGGCATCTGTATACATCTCTTAGAAAAACAAAAGTCTGAAGGCAGAAATAGATCCCCGGGTGAAGCAGAAGATCGGTTGCTCTGCTCAAACGCGCCCCCCAAAACCCGGCTTTTCAGATCTCAAAGTTTGTTCGCTGGCTCGAGAGTTCAGAGTACATCGGCCCGCTGCTGATGCCAATGATACTATGATACTGAATGGATACTTTTGATCTAAGTTTGAAAAGAGTTTCGTCTTGGCCCAGATTTTGACATTTTTATCCGTGCGACAAGAAAACAAACCTGAAGAATTTAGTAATTGTGACATGAAATGAGTGTTCTGTTGATGCGGCGCCCCAGATCTTCAATCCGTCCTACATTGAGCTTGGGCGTCTTGCGGTTTCTCTTGGGCTTCTTACATCAGCCCCTTTTTAAAAAAATACAAAAAATAATGTTTTCCACTATTCTTCACTCTTCAGCCACAGGAGTTGGTTTCTTCAGTCAGGAGAGGCACCAGTCAGAAGTTCCTCCTTGAGCTGTGATGACAAATGAAGAACAAAACGAAGCCCGTCTGTGGATGAGTGATTAATCCGGCCCGCTAGATTCTCAACATTTCCCTTTTTGTTGTGGCTCAACACGACTTTGCAGCAGAGACATTTTCCAAACTTTCCCCACTGTTTCACTTTGAATACTGCAAGCTCACCAAAAAACATTCCAGTTCCATTCACCTTTTTAGATATCTAACTATCCCTTCCAGACATGTTTCACATGTATATAAATGACAGTTCAGCTGTCTTGTTAAAATCTATGAAACGATACCACCTCCTCTCTCCATCACCATGTGTGTGTGTGTGTGTGTGCGAGCGAGACGAATGTGAAAACATCTTTCTCGTGTCTCTGCTCACGAGGCATTCTGTGCATTCAAGTATGGAACAAGGAGAAAACACCCAAACGTATTTCAGGGAACTTTAATGTACTTTATGTGAGCTCGTAACCTGTGCCATGCATACACACAAAATGGCCACTATTGGAGCATTCTTTGTGAACTGTAGCCTTTTTAATATTGGGTGCTTTATCCTCCCAAACTTTCTAACCGTTCTAAGGCCGCACAGACATTCATGCATAATTTATCTTGGTTACATTTTAACCATCAAAGCGGCAACTTTATTCCCGTTGGGGAAGCAGCTCACTTAACCCAGCTAGCCGCAGCCCATTACTGCTGCTGGACTTCTGTCTGGATCCCCACTGCCGCGACCTCCTGCCTCATCATCGCAGCGCCCGATTGACGCTCAGAGTTCAGTTGGAGTTTTTATTTTATATAAAGCTCAGGAATCTGGAGTCCCGCATGGCTGCTTTGGCTCACTCGTCCTCTGCTAATGCCATTTTTGGATTCGAGCGCCTGTCTTCATCTGGCAGCCAGGCCGGCTGGCTCCATGGCACTGCAACAGTAGCCGACTGAAATGGTTCTCTCCCGTTTTCATCAGACGCACCAGTGCCAAGCAGCGCAGATGAGCTTGGTCTTGCCCGCCATAAACGGTGGTCATTGTTCCTCACTGACTCGCTTTTCCTGCCATTAAATCTTAATTGTTTGACAGCTGACACATCGGTGAAAATGAATGCAAACACAGTCGAGGTTAACGTTAATTCACAATCTCCATTACATGAGAATCTGTAACGAATCAACCAACAACTGTCTGTCATGTAGACACAGTAGAGTCCCGTGACATCACATCATCCATTAGGCTTCTTTTCACGGCGCCTAATTAAATATGACTTACAGAATTCGGCATGTTCAGTAAGCAGTGTTTTGACATTGCTGACGTGTTATCAACTGCGCTGCTAATTTTTTAAACCAGGGATGGCATTGTGATTCCTCCTTTTTTTTTTTTTTACTCTTTCATAATCGCTCCCCCGAGGCGAAGAGGGAGGAATCATTTGGTCTGTACCCGTCAAATGATAACAGTATCTCATGTGCAGGCTGTAGCGGTCTGAGTTGCTCGGGGGGATAAAAAATAGAACAAAAGTTTGAATGCTTATGTTTTCCACACATCCTCAGCACTTCAAGTATTCCTTAAAATAAGTTTCCTGTATAGCTCGAGATGTTGGAGTTCACAAAATCAAGTGAAGTTTTGGGAAATGTATTAACTTAAAATGCTGTGTGGAGTAGAAATCTGTTTGTCTTTTATCTTAAGCATATAACAAACATTTTTAACAATGTTGCTAGGCTTACTCATAATAGTGTATATTAGTTAATAATTAGGGAAATCCTTAATAATATTTAGTGTGAGACTTAATTTATCATGCCAGTTTTGCTGGTTGGTATTACAACAAGCATCCCACTTGTGTCAAACTGAAACTCTGCAATGGAAACCTCACAATCCATTTTCAAAATGACACACACATGCGGCAGCAACCCAGTGATGTGCTTCATATAAAAAAACTGCTGTTTAATACTCCTAGTATACCTTTTTAATGTAATCGTGCAGGCTTCTGTGAAAGATCGTCCCACAGAACATCTACTCTTACAGGAATAGAATGGCCTCAATATACAGTATATTGCAGGTGTTTATAACGACAAATAAGACAAAGAAAAGTAGAATTACATTACAGGAATCGATACAATACGAAACAGAAATAGTTACCTTTTAAAAATCCAGGTCAACAAAAAAATATCACCGTAAGGGATTCCGGTTGTGGAGAAACGGGTAATTGGTCGGGATCTGTTGTGCACGACTTCTCAAGTGACCAGCTCGCTCTGCGGCCCTGAACTGCAAGAGTAAACCTGCAGTGACACTTTCCTCTTTCGGTGATAATTGCCTGTCATTTCGGGGGAACAAGGCATCGCAAGCTAACTGGCATCAAAGCAGCAGTGGAGAGCTGGGAGACCCTGCGTGTGGTTTAGACACGCAATGTCTGTCGTCCCTCTGAGCCCTGTTTGCGTGCACATATGCGCGCACACACACACACACACGCACACGGCTCAGTGGTTTGAGACACCCCCCTCCATCAGATTAAATTGGAACTTCTTCATTCCTCTTCCTCTCAGAAGCCTATTTTCGAGCTAATCCCCTGCCTTGATATGAATTCATAAACAGCGAGCAGGGCGGAATCGCTCACCTTTCAGCAGCTGGCTCGTCTGGGATTAATCCTGCTATTAGCGTGCGAGGTGAAGCGCCGGTTGAACAGCACTGATAGCATCCGTTTGAGACTATATTAGTCAGGAGTCATTTGGAACAAATTCAATTGCTCCTTTTGGATTGAGGCTGCTTTTGAACATCGTCGTCGTGGCGTGCTCTGCTGCAGAATAAACAGAAGGGTCACACAGAGGTAGGGGATGTGCAGCAGCGTTTTGACTTGACTCATTCTGACAACATCCCCTCCTTCAGAAAGTACTCCATGAAGGTGCCCCAATCAAGAACTTGCAGATGCATACTATTTAGCTGGTTTACTGTATAAAGGGCAAATCATTTTACTTTATTTTTTTTTCAGTTAGACCCTCACAATGGATGTAGACTTACTGATTCTAAAGGAACTGCTCAAGATTTTATGACTCTTATTAGCTTTCTTGCCAAAAATTATTTGATACCAATCTTATATCTGTCTGTTTTAACTATGATGCAGTCAGGACATGGTTAGCTTAGCTTAGCATTAGGACTAATAGCCGGGGAAAGCTGCAAGGCTTCCAGTCTTTATGCTAAGCTACTGACGACAGGGGGTAGCTTCATAGTTCGTGTTGAGACGTGAGAGTGATGTGACATGAACACTATAAACACAGGTGTAATTGATAAAGCTATTACTGTGAGCCAGCATGCACAATACCAGGGCCCCTGGCCCACCTAAATGGGACAGAGCCATAATATATAATAATTATTTATTTTTGTATATACTGTATATCACACCTGTGTTTAACCATGTCAAAATGGCTGCTGGGAAAAGGGCCTACTACATTATATTACATTTCATTTAGCTGACGCTTTTATCTAAAGCGACTTATAATAAGTGGATTCAACCATGAGTACAAACTCAGAACAACAAGAATCAAGAAAGTACAATTTCTTCAAGAAAGCCAAACTACTAAGTGCTTTAAGTAAATGCCATTTAAGTGCTACTAAAGGGCTAATTCATTATTTATTTATTTTACACTACTAGAGCTGTGTATTGAAATTGGGCTGCCCGCTCTCTCACTTCCAGCATCCTTCTCCAGCAGCGGCGCACAGAAGTTGTCCGCTTATTTAGAGGAATCCCATTTTCCAGAGAGATTTTCAGAGCTATTTTTGGAGTCTATCAAACTGGAGGTGTGTGGCAGACTACCCTTGCTCTGCTCCGGCTGTGATGAGAAAGGCCACTTCTCCCATGATGCCTCTCTCTTTCTCTCTCTCTCTCTCTCTCTCCTCTCTCCTCTCTCTCTCTCTCTTGCCCCAGGGGGATTTCTCGGCACGGCATTGTCACCTCATGCCTCGAGGGTGAAGTGGAGTCTGTGTATTCGGTAGACGTGTGAGGCAGAATGCCTGTGCAATTACTTCAAATGTGAGGAAGCTGTATAGATTTAGTTCAGTACATAAGTGTGTGTGTATATATGAACTCCCAAGACAGATGACAAAATACAGCTCTTGTGCAAATGCATTATGTGTATTGATTTGTAAATCGCTGTAAATTAGTTTTTCTATCGCCATCTTCATGATATATTTTCCATATTTTGTGGCAGATCAGAGACTTATGGGTGGGCCTGTCCTGCTGGATACATTGAAGGGGGAAGCCCTGCTTTATGTAAATGCTTTGGACATTTCCCCTAAACCTCATTTATCTTTGTCAAAAAGAGTGTTGTTGTGTGTCCTCTTTTTTTTCTTTTTCTTTCCAACCCTCCAGGTAATAGTCCGGCTCTACTTTCACGTCTTTTAAGCAAATCCAATCCCTTGAGAGTGAAATGCAGTGCAGGGGTTGGCAGCGGCTGCAGAGCCCCGTGGCGTTTGCTTATGGTAATCATGGTTATCTCCCAGGATCAAAGTTGTGATTATTTATTGATGTTAAAATCAGATATTTTTTTATTTTTTTACCCCCGTCCTCATCTCCCGGAGCGGGTCATTTCAAAGACTCTAGCGGCACAGCGTGATTGCTCTTTGATTGCAGCACACGTGCCATTTTTAACCTTGGCTGTTTGGTTTATGATTTCACTGCTGATAGATGTTCAAGTGTAAAACCTTTTTTCGCAGTAATCGTGACGCAAGAAGGTTATTTAGAATTTAGAATCAGCTTCGGGCCTTACAGGCAGGTGTGTAGGTAAGTAATCGGGCTTCACCGATTCCACACACACAGAGACTGATGGAGTCACCCATAGCTATCAAATAGTCCTTTCACAGACACGGAATTGGGTCCAGTCTGAAAATAGCTCTTATCATAAAACTTCTCTCTAATGGAAATCTACATTCAAAGACATTTTTCTTATAGGATTAAGTTTAATCCGTGGCTGTGAAAGCAGCCTAGACGGTCTCCATTCCAGCTCTATTCTCAGAGTGTGTGTGTGTGTGTGTGTGTGTGTGTGTGTGTGTGTGTGTGTGTAGCACAGTAAAAGCAGTGTGTGGCCGATTTTGAGAGTTTGGATAAAAATAAAAAAATAGATTGTGTTTCTCATACTTCCAGTGTTGGAGATTAAAGAAGGCTTGCTAATTGAGAACGATTTTTTTTCTTCCTCCCTCTTTGACTGAAGCCCATACTGGAGAGATCCCGCACGCCCATTCGACCCAATTCATCATGTGGCCGATAAAACCAGACAAATGAGAGAAGTCGCTGCTTCGAACTTGTTGCCCTTTGGCTGCCGTCTGATCCGTCCCTCTCTTCTTCCCTTTGATCTGCCCAGTCGTTCTCTCTTTCTCCCTTCCCCTTTTTTTTTTTTACTGCACACCAACGGATTTCATGTGCTGATAATCGACGGGCAGTGGTGGAAGAAGTACTCTGATCTTTGACTGAAGTGAAAGTACCAACATCAACATATACTTACGTACTACATAGTTTAATTAATGTATCAATAATTACCATTTTGCAGGATAAGTACCGTAACTTTTTGCATTAAGGTGATCATCGCTTTAATGTTGCAGCTTAGTCTTATCATAACCAATAGTTTTACATCATAATTTAAAGTAACTAGTATCTGGTATTCAATTAAACATAAGTCAATTACAAGTACCTCAAATTTGTACTTTAAGTACAGCACTTGAGTACACGGACTTGGCTACTTTTCCACCAGCGTTGATTGGTCGTAATGGTTTTCACAAACGATCAGTGTGTGTGTGTGTGTGTGTTCTTAGCCTGCTGTAAACTAGGCGATTTAAAGAACACGTTCATACCAAGGGTGTGTGTTATTCTCAGTGGGGGTTTGGGGTTCTTTAACCAGAAAAAGACAAACATAAGTAAGAATAACTGAAATAAGTTCAAGCCTCATCATGATTCATAGCACACACAAAAAAAAATCGCTTTCTACGCGTTAATTTTGATCACGACCGAGGTATCCACTCAGAATTTGTCGCGGAAGATCCCTAGGAGCGTCGGCGCTCCGGATGAAGCGCAGTAGGAAAGACGGCAGCACTCTAGTCGGGAGATGAACGCAGCTCGCGGAGGGAGACGAGCTGATTCTGCTGAGACACCCAAAAAATAAAGAGGCGCTGTCACACACTCTCTTTATTTTACTCCCTCTCTTTGACTGCTCCCACAGTGGTCGCGTCAAATGAAGCTCTTTCATTGTGCTCCTTGTCAAAGCGGAGTGCCAGAGAGAATACTTGTAAGCACATTTTACTTTAATACTCCCACTTTCATCGCTTGTTCCTCTCCACTCCCTGGATTTTCCCCAACACCGATTCTCTTCTATGCCGTCAAACGGTATGAAGTGAGAAATGATGGCGTGGATGGGGACGCTGCCCCACAAAGGGACATGTTGCTCTGTCAGACCACAATCATCGACATGGAAACTTAGTACGAAGTACGACGCATAAGAACAAAGTGAAACAGCAAATTCAGCCGTCTGAAATTAAACAAGTTTATCACTTTACATTTCCTAAAGTGGAAGCTTCAAGAATGAGTTTCTATTGATGCCACTTGTGAGTATCGCTGGCTTTTTTCCTCCCGATATTTTGCCTCAGACTCACAATTATCCCCCATCCCGACATGCCTTAGGTACACACACACATGCCCATGTAATTGGATGAGGGGAATCGTGTGGAGCTTTGTGCCCTCGGGTGTGGCCCCTGTTTCCGCAGTCTCGGCTGCCCTGGAGCAGCTTAAGCTCTCACAATCACCTCCCTGTCCATGCTGCACCTTTTGACCGATAGTAGCTGGCACTTTGCGCGAGATCAGCAACGGCCTGGCCCTAGGATCAGGCCTTTTCCTAGCTGCCCTTTTTTTTCGCTTGCAAAAAGTAATTGACTTGACTCCAGTGCTGCGGATCCCTCGGGAGCCCAGAGCTCGGGAAGTTTACAACACAGCTAAGTGGCCGTAAAGGGATTTGGAGGCTCGAGTTTCTCCCATGGAAGGAGACCGGGGAAGGCTTTTAGCGACGTAATAAGATGATCATTGTTCATATTTCTTGCTCCATCAGGCTTCCTTTTGGTGACATCACTGTGTTCCCAGATCCAAGCAATTAGCTAAACAAACTACAAAAATGTGGCCCCTAGATGTAACAAACAGGACGTGTCCTTTTTACGAGTTTTCTTCCTGCTGATCCTGGAGTGGCTGCATTGTGTTTACAAAGAGGGCGTAGTGTGTGGAGGCTGAAATGTAGCTGAACCACTGAAATGAGCATTAGTGCCGAGTGGGAACTGAGGGGGCCGTTAATTTCACACCCTTCATGTGTCGGTGTACGTGGCAGCCCGGAGTCATAAGTAAACGCGGTGCCTCTCCAAATAAAATAAGCTGGATCTTTTCCATGCTCGCTCGGTTGAGAGAGAGAGAGAGGAAGAGAGAAAGAACACTTCGTTCCGCTCACTGCGCCCTGTGTTTTTCCACACATACCAGTGGCTCTGAATATGAATTGTGCTGAGTGTGATTACATTTTTTGATCCCCCCCCCAACCCATCCAGGCTTAGTCCAGAAGGGAGACCAGCGCCTACCGGTGGCCAACGAGTACCTGCTGCTGTCAGGCGGGGCCAGGGAGGGGGTCTTGGACCTCAACCCCGAGGAGCTGGGGGACTACGCCAAAGGGGCCGACTTTGACCTGGACTTCACCCTGCTGGTACCGGCCCTCAAGCTCCACGACCGCAACCAGCCCGTCACCCTGGACATGCGGCACTCCCCGCCCTGCCACTCGTGGCTCAGCCTGCGCCTCTGCGACTCCAACGTCATGTCCCGCTGGAGCATCTGCTGCGAGGAGGAGAGTGGATTCCCCACCGAGGAGGAGGAAGAGGGAGAAATGAGTAAGTGGGATAAGTATGAGGGCCGTGGCAAGGAAAGAGGGAGCACAGTAAGAACGGCAAAGGAGAAGTTGGCTGATTGGATGCAGTAAGAACAGGGAATGACATTCATTGTTATGATTCGGGCAAAAGGGATAAGAAGTGAATTCTTTGCAGCACACCATTGCTTTTTGTAGTAAACTGCATACGACAAATATGTCTTCAGGGCTGCAACAGCATTTAGTTTGCTTGTTCTGTCCAACCAACAGTAATATTGTGTGATGTATCAAGTTCTTTGATGAGCTTGGAGTGACTCAGCATTCATCCCTCCCCCTCTCCTTCGCTCAGGTAAAGGCTCCATCCCCTCCCTGGACTCTCCTCATTCTCTGGATGGATGCTACTTCTCTCCCTCCCTGGTGACGGACTGGTTTTGGGGGGTGGTGAGCGAGGCTGTGGGCGAGCTGAGGCGCTGCCCCCAGAGAGGCATTCCCACCCCGGACCGACTGGAGAGGAACGGACCCCTCACCACCATCATCCTCCAGGTATGGATTGCTAAAAAAACAGAAGACGATGGAAGGCTTGCGTGTGAATCGATGAGGAACGTCAGGCTGCTTAGAGGTCTTCCCTGTGTAGTTTTTCTTGGTAACATAAAATAAGTTTCTGTTCCCCGGCATCCCTGCAGGCGGGCTCTAGCCGGGTGCTGTACGATCTGCTGCCGGTGGTGTCGTTTCGGGGCTGGCCTGCTGTGGCCCAAGGCTGGCTGACCGCCAACCACTTCTGGGACGGTAAAATCACTGAGGAGGAAGCCATATCCGGCTTCTATCTGCTGCCCTGCTGCTCCCCTCTGGGCGGGCGGCCCGACAGGGAGTGGAGGCTGGCCTTCTCCCGCAGCGAGGTGAGGGGGATTGTAAATCGTCTTCTTGTCTATCTCTCAAATCTCTGTGTTGCGCTCCCCGCTGTGTGATTAACTGGTCCTCTATTTCTCTCACGACCAGGTTCAGCTGAAGAAGTGCATCCCTTACCCCATGGCCCAGGCCTTCCAGGCAGCCAGGGCCGTGTTGACTCGTATCCTGGCCCGTCCTCGTGCGGGCCTCAGCCTCTATCACCTGCGCACTATTCTCTTCTGGGCCTGCGACCGGCTTCCCGCCGCCTACCTGTCCAGCCCTGACGCCGACACCCCGGGCCGCCTCCTCCTAGGTCTCCTGGACGACCTGGCTCATTGCATCCTGGGTAAAAGCTGCCCGAACTACTTCCTGCCCCAGTGCAACATGCTGGAGCACCTCACAGACAGCCAGGCGCTGCTCGTCGCCAGGAAGCTCGCCCACGTGCGGTCCGATCCCAGCGAGCACCTGCGGGCGGCTCTGGGCCAGGCCCAGCAGGCGGGCCAGCTGAAGAAGGAGCTCACGGCGAGCACCAATGGCCACGGCTCCCCCGGGCACCACGCGGCCAACGGCATCATCTCCCCCTCGGAGGACAGGCTGGCGCAGCGGCTGCAGCAGCTGGTAACGGAGAACCCTGGGAAATCCATATCCGTCTTCCTCAACCCCGATGATGTCAGCAGGCCGCATTTCCGCATCGATGACAAGTTCTACTGACGCAGAGAGGACGCCACTCCAGAGGGTCGGGACTCCTGGGCCTCCATTCTTAGGCTGGAAAATTGCAACAAAGCCTTTGCTGCTTGACTGACTCTTCTAAACCAAAAACACACATGTCCTACTACTGAGAAAAAGTCTAATACTGAGACGTCGCACAACAGACATGATGTCACCGGGCTGTTGCCACGGAGACGGCCCTCATCTAACGAGCTGGCCTTAATGAGACTTATCAGCTTGAGTCGTGTGAAATGCGTCCAGTGGAGCTCAGCACAGAGTGTGTGTGTGTGTGTGTGTGTGTGTGTGTGTGTGTGTGTGTGTGTGTGTGTGTGTGTGTGTGTGTGTGTGTGTGTGTGTGTGTGTACGCCTAAGGGTTTCAACATTTGACATACCTTTCTAAAGACAAAGAGAGAAAAGCTCCTTGATTGCTGCATTTCTCATTTTATTTGCGATCAGTGGGAGTAATTAGAGGCAGAACAAGGTGTGGCTGATGTAACTGAATGTAACGCCGCGAGGAGAACTGCCGAGTCTTTGAACAAAGAGTCTCTTTCCTCTGTCAACTACATTTTAGCCCTCTTCTTTTTTTACGCCCACGCCTCGATTTATGGCATCTTTTTTTCTTCTTCATTTAAAACAAATCTTTCTCAGGTATTCATTCATAATATATTTTTTTTATGTTTATGATTTCGATGCCGCTTACATTTCATTGGGTAACTGAATGTCCCAAAGAGCTGCGTTTGAGTGGTTTTGAACCAAGGTCTTGATTATCCCTCTAAACATCAAATTTGTGTTGCAACTTGATGAAGCTACTGAGTTTGTGGTCTGAATGTTAATCTCACGTTTCTCCTTCTGAAAGCCTGGTCGCACCGCCAGTTCAGACGGCAAAATTCCTGCTGAAAAATAAACAATTGGGGAAGTGAGCCTTGTTGGCTGTGTTGCACCTTTAACCTTTAAACATCATGAAAAGGAGTCAATGGTACGAACAAGTCTCTTTAAAATACTGTTTTGTGGTTGAGCCTAATGAAATTTGCTCTCTGACAATTAGCATCCGTTTCTTTAATGGAGTAATAATAATATTAATAATAATCGTTCCAAACTTCTTAACAACCAAAAATGCCATTCTCCGATTCCACCTTCACAAGGATGATTGATGATTGTCATACGAGCGTGATTCGAAGCAGGTTACTTTGGCTGTGCTACTTTCTGGCGTGACCAGGCCTTGAAAAAAAAGGCTGAAAAAGGGTGGTGATGTTATAAAAAAAAAAATATATATATATATATACACACACATAATGCATACGATGTATTTCCTGTATTGTACGAAGATGTGCGATTTGTTACAATATTTGAGAAATTCTGGAATTTTTTGTTTTCTTTCCTCCCTGAGCAGACGCTTGTGTTTGAGGTGTTTTTAAAATCGGCCCTCGATAAGAAATGTGTTTGGAGGCGTGAGGAATCACATGTTGCACGTATGAACAAAGAAGACGACTAAGTCACGGTGCTGAACTGTCAAGATGTCCCACCAAGGGCCCGGCGTGTGCGTCTCTCATTCGACTTTCTTCTCAGAGCCTGGTTTTGACTTTAGTGATTTGGATAATTGTCCCCTGTCCCCTCTGCTTGGTTGGTCTTTTTTAATGAGGTGTGTGTGTGTGTGTGTGTGTGTGTGTGTGTGTGTGTGTGTGTGTGTGTGTGTGTGTGTGTGTGTGTGTGTGTGTGTGTGTGTGTCGAGAGACGAAGTGCGCAGCAGGACTCAGAGACAAACGCCCAGATGCTGCCCATTTTAATTTCCCCCCCAGCGGGTGCGTGTTAGTCGCCGGCCCTATCGTCGCTCACCAGACGGGCCCTCTGGTCCTTTTGAAGAGGCAAGATGGGCATTGCAGGGCCTGGACAGCTGCCTCTTTCTGTTGCTGTCTTTCTCTGCTTAGTTTCATTTATATATATATCTCTCTATCTGCTGCTTTTTGTCATTCTCCCTCTCTTTCATTTCCTCTCACTCTCAATGTTCCAAACACTAAGATGCTGCTCCCATGTTGTGGGTATACGACGCTACAAAGCACATGACTGGTTACAGTTTGCCTAAATGTCAAGGTGGTGGTTAAATGTGGTGATTTTATATTTTATAACTGCTGGTGGATTGTTTTATCCTTCACAAAGGTGTAGGCATATTTCTGACAACATCTTCGCTAAATTATTCGGTTTTCTTTTGTTACAGCATCTGTATGTATTGGTGACGGTGTGTGTGACTTGAACCTGAGGAAAACCAAAGCGCGTCGTTGGGGTCGTGTTGCAGGATGTACAGGCGGGTCGTGTGTTCAGGTGTCTGTTTGTGTTTCTCAGCACTTTTTCTAGACGGGCTCAAAAGTAAAGTTGTAAAGCTCCAGATAGAAGGAAGGAAGTCCCAGCATTCCTTCACCGGGAGACACAAGTTGACGTGAAGGCGCGTCCTCGTTGCCTCTGTGACATTCGACCGGCATTTTTTTAATAAATGGGCCTAGTTCCACATCCCAAGACACTGGTGGTAACAATCAATGTTGTTGTTTTTTCCCTGGGGGTGCACATGAATCCATATTTCATATTTCACAACAGCGTCGGTTTTCTACACTCCTGCTCTAAATCAGAGGGCGGATTCACGGTACGGCGACGACACACACTCGGTTTATAATCATCACCAATTTTTTGTGTGTGTGTGCCGAAACTTCTGCTGATTCCGTTTAAGATTCAGTCAACCTCTGTGAATAAATAAGTGACTAAATACGATGAATGTATCAACCATATCTCTCTCATCTGCTCCCTGCTTGAGGACACCTCAAATCTAATTTCTCACCGTTATCTGCGCCGTCTGCACTCAAGTGCCGAGATAAGAATCAGGCACTGAATCACTCCACAGTTTGAGGAATTGAATTTCATATCTCTGTTATTACTTGACTTCTTTCTAAGTCTTTTTTTTTTTTTTTTTTTTAAGTGCTAATTAGTTCCTCTGTATCATGATATCATGACTGATTTGCTGTATTTTATTACTGTTTTCTGGGGGTTTCTATTGATCAAGCTTTAGCATGAAATAAATCACTGCATTTCAAATCACACTGCGTGGAAATGTGTTCATTGTTAGTGACATACTATACTATACTACAGATAATTAAGAGAAAGCTCCTCTTTGGAAACAGTTTCAGCTCATCTGAGCTGCAACACACGTTGAGTCCAACAGAGGGCGCTCTAACACAGTGTTTGTGCTTAGAGTGGTTCACTCTGTCGCAAGGTGTTAGGAGAGAGAGATGATGCTGACCACACACACACGCTGTCAACTTCTTATTGCAGGACTTGCTTTCACTTTCGGCAATATTTACTATTTGTTCGTATAACCGTAGTGAAAATATCCATTCAGAAACTGGACTATTGGACCGTCGAGCAGAATTAAAGATGGTCTTAGTTAATTCAGGTGCAGACTGGTGTCTCTTTGGAAAGGTCAAGGGTCAGAACTCCCGTTTTCTGCTTCAGAGTCTTGCCAATGCTCTACAAGCACTCTGGATACATCACATAATGCTGTCTGACTTTATTTTATCTTGGGTGTCTCAATGCTGTAACAGTTACTCCTAAAAAAAATTAAATTATATATATATATATATATATATATATATATATATATATATATATATATATATATATACACACACACACACACCTTACAGGACACCGTACATCATTACTATGTTGTTTAGGTAGCTGACATTACATGCAACATATTCCAGAGCTTCCGTGGATCAGTGATATCGTCCCTTAGGGAACAATCCACTTTTCTTTTTTTTTTAACAAGGTATCATTCTTTGAAGAACCTTGAATGAAACTGCACATTGCAACAATTAAAGTGTCCCAAAAGATGTCCGTCATAAAAATTGATTAAAAAAAAGGCTGTGCATCTACCGAGGGCACATCTGGTTGTCTCCAGGCGGTGCCTGCCATTTAGACATATTTAGCCATTGTCTGTCATCAGTTATGTGATGATGGCGCAGATGTTTTTGGTACAAACGTACATCATATCATTTCATATCCAAACCACAGGCACGCACTGACAGCAGCAATCTGTTGATGTGTTTTAAGCAGATTATGAAGCGAGGAATTTGTCTGGATTGTGTGAGTTACAGATGTGACCGTCCACGCTGTGACCGCAGGAGGGAGCGGGGTGATTACACGTGTCCCGTCCACTGGAGTCCAGCCTTGTGTTGGCCTAGGTAGGACTAGGTTTATACTTATATTGGAATGCCATGAAACTTGATGCAGACTTTCATGTCCTCCTCGGGATTCAATTCAATTCAGTTTATTTTGTATAGCCCAAAATCAGAAATTACACATTTGCCTCCCCAACTCCCCAAAAATATAGAAAAGAAAACTTTCACAGGGAAAAAAGGAAGAAACTTTTTGGAGGGCATCAGAGGAGGATCCCTCTCCCCGGAATGAACTACGTTAACTCTGGAGATCCCTTAAAGAGATGTTTTTTTCCATGTTTTTTTAAATCTGCTCCTCCGCGCCTCTTAAGACCCGTGTACGAGTGTATATGTATGTGTGTTGATGGGTCATTTTGACCCATCAACCGTCAGACGTCAGCTGTTTTCAACGGAGACGTCTCTAAAAACCCACCTGTTCAGACCGGGGAACATGGCAGAGCATTTAGCAGCTTAAAAGCAATATATTTTCGTCTATTGCGGGTCGAGTAACACCTTTGCCGTATCGCCTCAAAAGCTGATGTGTTTTTGTTTTTCACCGCTGCCCCCAAGTGGCCAAAAAAAAAAGAACGAGTGCCGGTTTAACTTAGTAGTCCCGCTAGCATGGCGGTCGACTCTTTTTTCCACAGTCACATGTTTTGAACAGTTTCTAACTTGTTTATTTCACGTTAAACTCAGTCCAGCTGCACAGTTTCATTTAATTTGTAATCTTTTTACAAAAAAACAATTCCTCTTCATGAACAGAGATGTAGACGTTGAGCTGAGATGAGGCATTCATGCTTTAATTGGAAAACAAACCTCTAAAAAGAAACAAAAAAGAAACATACATTTGAACATTTATGAATTGAAATGACCTCCATAAAAATGTATTTTAACTGGTACCTCCATCACATTGGTGTGTCCCATCCTTCATGTTAAATGTGTCCACACGGTGTGTCTCTTGCCAGTAATTGTGACCAAATCTCCCTCGTAAATAGGCCACTGTAACCTCAGCCCTCGGGCAGCCTTGACTGTGTGTGTGTGTGTGTGTGTGTGTGTGTGTGTGTGTGTGAATGAGGCCAGGCTGTAACTCCACCGCACTGTCTGTCACTGAGAAACTGGGGCTGAACGAGGACATGTGTTCACCTGACACACATGGCAGTAACAGTAGTGAGCCCTGCCATCCAGTTACATCCTGCATAAGTGAAGAGGTTTGTGTGTGTGTGTGTGTGTGTGTGTGTGTGCTCTAAACGTGTCTTCAGAGTCGGGGATGGGGGCTCAGTGAAGCTATCATAAATCCAGAACCTCGACCGAGAAGCGTTTAGGGAGGAAAGCTGGATGTTGCAACCTCTTAACGCCTCACTTACCTGATGGAGTTCACACTGTGTGTGTGTGTGTGTGTGTGTGTGTGTGTGTGACCCAGTCCCTCTAATCCCTGTTAGTTTCTGGTGACTGGTCAGTGCAGAACATCCAATCTGTCTTTCATCTCTGTCCCCGTTTCCGCCTTCAGGACAAACCACTAGACACACACACACACACACACACACACACACACACACACTATATTGTTTAATATTCACACCCACTCTGCCTTCCTCACCATCATACCCTATGTGTGTCTGTGTGTGTTAAACGTGTACCCGTGCCAGTGTGCATTAATCTCAATTACTGAATCACGTGTATGGGGAGTTTGGAGGAGGGAGAAGGAGAAGGACGACCAGGACAGCTCTGATGCTGTCCATCGCATCACACTTCGCCACGTCGCGGGGTGTCTCCCCACCTTTTACCCTCGTGCGGCTTCTGCCGGTTCGCTTCCTGGCTGAGGCGCGAAACCACGTGTCGTTCGGCGCCGGTTGTAAATCTCACGTTATTAAGCCGCGAGTTCTCCGTTAGGCTCGACTGAGGCACGCTGTAAAAATCCACGATTCATGCAAACTCTTTTGACTTGTGCAGCTGCTGTTCTTTCTTCTTCTTCTTCTTCTTCTTCTTCTTCTTCTTCTTCTCATCAACCGACCCGGTAATAGCTAGAAAGACTAGCAAGATTAGAAACGGAGGAAACAGTTAGCCTGGCTAGGTCCACAGGTAAAACAGCTCCTCTAAAGCCCATTAATTAACATATCATACCTTGTCTGTGAAATGCCAGTTTTACATTTCAGTTTTTAACCAATTATGACACTATTTCTTGGCTGGGCGCAATGCCTTTGTGGAACTCTCCGCTGGTTGACCGTAACCTCGTGGTGGAATGCAACTCTGAATCAGATTATGTCATTCTAGACCAGGGGTAGCCAACACGGTGCCCGCGGGCACCTGGTCGCCCGCAGAGACCACGCTAGTCGCCCGCGAAGCATGTTCTAAAAATAGAACACGCTTATGAGCTTTCACAAGAAAAAGAATAAAAATTAAAAAAAATCACTGGTGTGCGCGCAGCGGTCGGAGCTACTTACGTGTCATGGTTCTAACTTGTATCATGGTTCTAACTTTAGTCGCGGTTAAAACTTTATAACAACAATTAATAACCCACAACTAACACATTTTAACAGGGTAAAACACCAAGACACAACAGTTTGTGACTTATTAACAATTTGTAACACTAATAATTGTACATTTATAAAATTACACCACCGAGCATGCTCGGTACAGCTCGCCCACTATCACACCAAGAAGAAACTCCGTCGCAGGAAGAGACAGACCCTTCCTGTTTTTTTTCACCTACATTCCCCTGGGTCCTAAGTCCCTCCAGGTTTAGCTTCCTAACACCCTCTATGTACCAACGTAAAAACAGCTGTTCAGTTGGCCTGCAGTCCTTTTCAGCATCAATGAATGAATGCATTTACTGAAGAAAAAAAATACGCCAGAATCTTACAAAATACTGTGATATTAATTTTTGGCCATACCGCCCAGCCCTAACTCCGACCATTTCTGAAGGGGGTTAGATAGAGTTAGATAGAGTTAGATAGTTAGATAGGGGTTAAATAGATAGTGATCTGTGCAACTTTGTTGTTCAGGAAGTTTGTATCAAACAAGTAGCCCTTAGTATCATTTTGTACCCTTGAAGTAGCTCTTGGCTTCAAAAAGGTTGGTGACCCCTGTTCTAGACAAACACCTTTTGCATTTATTTAGAAGGTAAAATTGTGATCTTGAGGCCATATTCAATCGCTCAGTAATTACAATTATTGCGATACCTGTTACCTGCAGGATGGACAATAGCTGATGATGAAGGATCCATGCCTCAGCCAATGCTGTGACACGTCGGTGCTGCAGCTCTGATTTAATGCTGTTAGTGGGTCACATTTTCACCTATTGTGTGTGTGTGTTAAGCTAAAACTAATCTCCTTCATTGTGCGAGGTATGAATGCCTCGCATGAATGAGGGCCCCATATGTTTGGCTCCAACCCGCTGCAGAGATGCCAAAAGGATTTTTGCGCTCATTGATTTTCGATACTGTTGACTTTGTGTGTGTGTGAGAGAGAGAGAGAGAGAGAGAGAGAGAGAGAGAGAGAGAGAGAGAGAGAGAGAGAGAGAGAGAGAGAGAGCTGGTCCTCACGCCGAGTGTTTCCCATGCTGTTCTTGACACAAGCGCTTCTTTTTCTGTTGGGGTGGCCATTAGTTTGGGCACGTCATGAAGTCAGATGTGATTGGAAGATCTGCTGCATCTGTGTGTGTGTGTGTGTGTGTGTGTGTGTGAGAGAGAGGTTTTATTTCAAATGAGTATCTGCAGAATTAATCTTTGTCACATCTTTCATTACATTGTACAATCCTCTTCCTCTCTTCTCCTCTGTTGTCCTCACCTCTCTCTCTCTCTCTCTCTCTCTCTCTCTCTCTCTCTTTGCGTGTGCGTGTGTGTGTGTGTGTGTGTGCAGACGGCTCCAGGAGGTGCTGAGTGACGTCACCGTTGATTGTAATGCTGGCAGTCATGTCCGTCATTGGACACAATTACTTTTATTGATCAACATCTCTACCTCCTCTTCTTCGCTCTGCTTTCAACTTTGCAGATGCTGCTGTTGGCACCAGATGCAGAGTGTGTGTGTGTGTGTGTGTGTGTGTGTGTTTGTGTGTCACTGCTTCTGCCACACACCAGCTTCAAAGTAACTCCCAGTGTTTAAAAGGGAGATGGCAACACTCATTTAGTCACGCACAAGAAGCCCAGCCGTTTTATCAACGTCCCATACAAGAGGATTGCTTCGGCGGAGAATTTTAAGCCATGTTTAGGCCTTCTAGACCATTCGGGCTTCTTTGAACAGTGGAGACTTTACTTCATAGCACAATTTTACCACCAAGTAGTTTATTTGTTCTCACCTGTTTAGACTTCAGTTCAGGTGAAGATGAATTGGGCGTAATTCTCCTTTTGGCCACTAGATGTTGAAGTGCACCACTCTCCAGTGTCCTAAATTATCAATCATTCACGTTTCTCTCAGATGAGTTCTAATCTACCTAACTTGAAACATTTAAGAACTTAAAAATATGATCCTGGCAAACATTTTTTTAGATTTAGTCAAAAACACAGGAGAGAAAAACTACGCAGATCTAAGATGTGGGAAAAAGGATCGGAAGTTTTTTTTCTCACCTTTCGCTCAGGGCTACCGTAATAACAGTTCTGAACTTGGGCAATATACATCATCATAATTTATTTCAATCAGATATCAAGATCAACATAATTGCTTAATAGGACAGTCTAAATGCTGTTAATCTATAATCTATTATATAATAATGTGAGTATATATTGATAAAACTGCATGTAGGTTAATAAATACTATTCATGTTGTGGTTTCTGACCTTCATGAATTGGGGGCCGGCAGATAGCACAACATCTGATTTCAATACCGGGGACCAGAATCACTGATATCAATATCACATATCATATATCATATCATAATACAAGTTGTATTAATAAATACAGCATATTCAATATGTAGGGGAGAGAAAAGTGTCATAATTTATGACCTGAATGCATTATTAATAGACTGCTGATGAATATTAGCAAAACATTCGTTCATTTGTACATAAAAGAAAAGAAAAGCAAGCAGACGAACATAGAAGGCAAACGAGGAGAGACGGACCTGTTAGGGTCTCTATCACCATTTCTTCATGGTGTGGTCTCACCTGAAGGACAGACCACCTGTGACCTCTCTCCTCTCTCTCTCTCTCTCTCTCCTCTCTCTCTCTCTCTCTCTCTCACTCCCATTTCCATCCCTCATTAGCCCTTCGTCTGTGCTGAATTATCCCGCCATTTTACTATTCTCCAGAGGCGGCCGGTGCTGACGCAGCGCTGAGGAGTTGTCTTGCTCTGTCTACTACCCCCCCCCCCGCCCCCCCACACACACACACACACACACACCTCTCTTCCGCAGCCCAGGCCCAGGAGAGAAATGAAAACGAGGGAGGAGGAAGGCGGACAGGGGGAGGCAAGCTGACGTCCTGGAGGCCTCGGAGGAAGAGCAAAAGGCCAACAAAGGCTTGTGTGGCGGGGCAGCGGCGAGTGGGACACATGACACTTCTAAGACGGGACAGATGAAAAAGAAAAAAGGAGCCGGGAGAAGAAAGACTGACATATTACGGATCCACCAGAGATTTCTGGCCTAAGCTCTGGCACACATTTGCGATCTAAAATAACTCAATCTTCCTCCGCTCACTAATCTCTCACTCTAAGTCTCTCTCCCCCCCCACCATCTTGTTCTCCGTCTCCCTCGAAACATACAGTTCAAAGACCTCCCTGCTCCTCCCTTCCTGTTCCCACATTAATTAAATCCGTGTGTAATTACTATCGTCGAGAAGGGAATCTGAGGCAGGCGAGGAAGATTGGTCGCGGCCTCGGTATCTTTGAAGTGAAATTGCTTGAGCAAAGTTTACTGCCAGAATATGAAGCTGCAGGGAAAGGTGTGTGTGTGTGTGTGTGTGTGTGTGTGTGTGTGTGTGTGTGTGTGTGTGTGTGTGTGTGAGGGGGGGGAGGGGCTTAAAATGGCAGATTATAACTGAGCCCCCACCTGTTGCCGGTCCCACCTGGCATCTGAACCTGCTGTGAGGACACGGAGGGGAGCAGCTGAGAGAGTTGTCCACAGAGATCAATAGCGATTGTGTGATGATGTGTGTGTTCTCTCTGTAGCAACACATTAAAGCTCCTTGTCCTCGTTTCATGACCTTCCTGCAGATACTTCCCCTCTGCGTCGTCTTAGTTTATTCATGAGGAAAACCGTTTGTGATTATTCATCAGCTGTGAACGGCGACGTGCAGTCAGAGAGAGAGAAGTCTATTTCTTTGCACTTTAGTGTCTGGTGTTCAAACAAATATGAGCTCTTTCACTCACTCCTCAAACACTGTTTGTGGTTCAATGCATCCAACAAGCTGCGATCAGTTTTGTAACAGAACGGCTGCAAACTGGATGTGTTGGCGTTTGCATCAACGCAATTTGGAGCTGGAACCTCACTAGTGGAGCCATCGGCATGTTGAGAGACGTTTTTGGAGGCAATTCCTAAATCACAGATATGCTCGGAATTCAGCAGCTTGAAAAAAAAAAATCCCATCATATCAAAGCCAACGTTGAGTGTTTACACTTTTTTTGTTTCAGTCATCATGCCCTCGGACAGAACTACTGACCTCTGAGCTGTCAGTCGTACACTTTGCCTGCAGGCTGAGCCGCTGCCATCATCTTTTCTTCATCGTGCGATTATCCTCCTCCTCCCTCCCCCGACTTGGACCACTCAGGCCAGGCCAGAGACATGAATAATTCTACAACATATCTGTATTTATTATTGCACTTAGTTCAATGGGACCTGTGTGTGTGTGGTGTGTGTGCATCCTCTCCTCCGTCCTTCTCTTGCTCCTCTGTTACTCCTGCTCTCCACGCTCATGGAGCTCACTGCCCCGAAATTTACATGTGCATATATGTGCAGACCCTGAACACACACACACACACACACACACACACACACACACACACAGTATTGTATTATTTGCTTCTTCTGCATAGCTCCTATTTGTGCTGGGATAAATGTGTTTTAAAAATAATTCAAAAAGCCAGGTAATCCATTTTGCACACATGGTTTTTGGGGGGGGGGGGGGGGGGGGGGGGGGGGGGGGGGGGGGGGGAGGGGGGGGGCGGAGAGAACTGATTGGATGAAAAGTAGATAGAGATAATGGAAACGAGAGACGAAGGGAGTGGAGAAGAAAGAAGTATGCGTAGGTATGAAATGGAGTAATACTGCAAATCTAATACCGCTCTTTATGTAAGGGCACTGGTGTGATTGCATGTTATTAAACCGGCAGATAGTGGCAGCGCACGAGTGTACACAAGTGTGTTCTGTGTTCTGTGTTCTGTGGGCAATCCATCATTTTACGAACCGTCTACCGTAAAATACAAAACAATCCCACCACACACACACACACACACACACACACACACACACACACACACACACACACACACACACACACACACACACACACACACACACAGGCCTTGTATATATGTTTGCACACTGCCATGTGACACTTTTGTACATGTAACATTGCAGATTGCAGATTCTTTCCCCTTGCAGCTTCCAATTATACTGAAGGTCTGTAAGTTATGGGGTTGCATTTTATATGTTTGAACAGTGTTGTGCAACTCAAATTTAGAAAATAAAAGCACCAAGAAATGAATGAATTAATAGGTTAACTATTAACCTGAACATTTTACCGTAATATGTTATGGAACCATTCATTTTTACTATTAATCGCTGAGATAAAATGAGAATATAGTATATCAATCTTGGATAACAAAAAACATCAGCCCCTTGAGTGAAAAGAAAAATACCGACGTAACCGTCTCCCGTTACTGACCCCTTCCCTGCCTAACTATATTCATACAGTCCCTAAGCGCATCTCCAACTAGTGGTTTTTAATATTGAAATCTTTAATCATTTGCAAAGGTTTTGCGTCATTTTCCAGTTGATATCATTTGAAATTTTTAGCAATTTACATTACGAAATTCTTCTTATCTTCATATATTTTGACGTAAAACCTTTGGGTGCCTTGGACTTCAGGAGGAATCTCAGGTCGTCAAGCGTGATGCATGTAGTTTAAATTAACTGAACGTGGACGACAATGCAGAGACTGAGCTTTTGTGCAAAAATAAATCCATATCTTCTCAATAGAAAGGAACATATATTTGAAGGCACAGTCTAGACAGACAACAGACTATTAGACAAGAAAGTGAGACAGTGAAGTATATATCCATGTAGACAACAACAGGTACAGGGACTCAAGTACATTGACAAACAACTAGTTTTACAAATCAGCAATGATTCATGTTAATGATCCTTCTTGACACAAAGTCACATTTTTAAATATATCTTACATTATTCTGTTCTCCAGTGTCCAATTAAACGATTGGACAAGAGCACCCAACCCTGTAGCTTTAAAGGGGAAGCCTACCAATTACACATTCAAGATCCCAGACCTTTGGGAGCACTACTGCACATGTGAACATATATATGTGAATAGTTATAAAGCCTTTCTGTGCAAACTCTGATGAATTGTGTCCGACGGGGGCTGAAAACGACACGTTTAAAAGCGATTGAATCCTGAGGGTGAGGATTTCAAGAGAAGAGAGCTCACTAGGCCTCTGCAGCCCGCCCTTCAGCTCCACTATACGCTATAACATAGTATAACACACCCAAATCTGGGCCTGGACTGTCGGCGGGTGAGTTGCATTGTGAGTAATATGCAGCAGGTTTAGACTAGAACGTGCAATGACAAATCTGTGGCAAACTCCCCAAAGAACGTTGAGTCATGCCACCAGTCCTACTGTAAGAGTTGACACCACGCTGTAGAAAGTAAAGTCACACTTTGACAGGGCTGCCTCTTCTTTTTGATGCTTTGTTTGTGTCTCATTTGCCAAGAGACCTGAATTTTTTTTGTAAAACTCATCTGCTACATACTTATTTTTTTGTGTGAAAAATGGTACAAACCTTCGTCAACCATCTGTGGCGTAGACATATCATGATCCTTCTTTGACCCAAAGTCAAATCTGAAATGATAGACAACCCATCGACTGGGACTCTCTGGTCCAGGCTCCGGCTCCGAGGCATCCAGTGATGGGTACAGTAACACCAGCTGAAGCGAGGGGTGACGTGAGGTCGGACGGCTCTATCTGCACATTTGATATATATATATCAAATGTGCTCCTTAGGTCGCGACCACTTATTCCTCTTGTCCATCAATGTCTGTGTGACGGAGGAGCCGAGCCACGGATCGGTGCCTCGCGGATGGAAGGAGGGGGAAGGACAGAGAGAGAGAGAGAGAGAGAGAGAGAGGAGAGAGAGAGAGAGACTGGAAAAAAGAACCACGTGCGGGGATGAACACAGCGAGCAGTTCGAGCCTTTCACACCGTAGGATGAGTCATCCTGGCTCGGCACTGCGCTGTGAATGAAACGGAGTGGGGAGGGACACCAGCAGAGAGAAGGAGAGAAAGAGAGCGAGATAATGGTGGGGAGAAAGCATGATGTCTAGCTCAGATTCTGTCAATGAAAGTGTGAGGATGGAGGATCACAGACAGGGGGAGGGAACAAGAGGCAAAGACGAGGAAAGTGCACGTGGAGTCACTGGAGAGGACGTCTGAGAGGACGCCGTCCTGTAAAGCAAATCAAATCAATTTAATTTATATAGCCCAGTATCACAAATCACAAATTTATCCTTGGGGGCTTTTTTTTCTCCATCTGCAGCACAGAGGAGATGTGCTTGTGGTGACTATGTTTGGGTCTTCAGTGGTCCCATGAAATGATCTGCTGGTGTATTTCTTTCCTGGGCGTGGCACCGTCTGTAACGAGAGGTCAATGACTGGCTCAATCAAACCCGTCAATCAATTATTTTAACCACGTAATCCCTTGTGAAGTCATTTGTCACGGGCTCACCAACTCTCGTCAGAGCCAAAGGGAGGCTTCCCAGGAGCAACCGGGGTTCAGGAGGGAGAGCGAAAGGAAAGTCAAAGGAACATTGTGGTGCTGTCAGCAATACAAATTAATCAAAGCAAAGGTATCAATATGGAAATGCCAATAATCACACGTGTTGAGGCAATGGCAAAGACAAAACTGCAAACAAGGGAGCGATGATCAATATGTGGAATCTGAATCTATTTGCTGAAGCAGCGGTTGGGCTGAATACTTGAAGCTGGATTGAGAGTCTTTGGATCGGACTCCTTTGAGACTATTGGGGACATACTCAATATGTGTCTGGCATACTTATAGAAGGGCAGTATGGGTATTGGAACACACAGTGTATAAACCTCCATTAAACTGGTCCTGTCTACCTGTCCCACTTCTATAAATATTAGAGGCTGTTTCGGGTGAAACATTATTCAATACATGCACATACGCATTGAAAATGTGCACATATGGACTGATAATGTTCACACCCCACCACCTTCACCACGTCGGGATTAATAAGGCTTCTTGGTTATGAGGAGGTTTCTTCATGTGTGCATGTAATATCATTTCAGTGTGGGTGGAAGTTGTTGCAGTGTGACAGGAATTAAATCTAGACCTTCCTGTTGCTTAAATTACTTCCAGACACACTTAATAAAAAAAAACTGTATGTTATTTTAAAATGTAGATTTGCAGGCCTTAATGTGTGCACGCTCACTGAAAACAAGCACATTGGCACTGAAGAGGTACGCACACACTCTGGCAACGAGCACACTGAGTGTGTGTGAGCACGTTTTCAAGGTTTTCACTGAAATTGGCCTCATTGCATACAGTCTATGGCAGTGATTTTCCACCAGTGTGCCGTGAAAGATAGTCAGGTGTGGGAAAATGTCCAATTTCACTTAAATCGGTCCAAAAAAATATGATTTAGTTGCCGCAAATAATTTTCCATTGTTGAGCGTCTGAGCCTGCAATATAGTGGCTGGCCTAGTAATTAAATATTGCCAGTAGGTAGCGCAATATTTACCTACCATATATGCTGTATTATGCTACAATGTGACATTTTTTAACTTTTCTGGTTGTTGGTGTGCCGCAGTATTTTTTGATTGTCGAAAATGTGCGCGGCTGAAAAAAGGGCAAAAAACTGGTCTATGGTACGAACGCAAGTAAGTGAACGCATCACCGTTCTAATGTTCCTCAATCCGTTCCTGAGTAAGTGAACGCATCACCGTTCATATGCACTTCAGTTCTGGCTTCCGCAAGGTTTTAAGAATCTTTGACAGAGTTATGGACTCTGAATAACGGCCAACGTGCTCTCAGTCACCGGCCAGGAGCTCCACGGCTACAAGCTACTGATTCGGTCAACTCTAATCGGACTACAGGAGAATACTGTAATTAAAGGTCAAGATACAAAAGGAAGAGGAAGGCTCCAAGGTGTTTGTGTACATGCAGAGGATCCTTGCTTTGTACATGTGCATGAAGTGTTCATGTTCCTGATTTGTTTAGCCTCACTGGGTTTATCCCACCGTGCTGTCCTCATTGGTTTGAAGCTAATCCCTGAAGGAACATTAGTGCTAATATACATCCTCATACAGATGAATGCACACACACACCCACACACACACACACACACCCACCCACCCCCACACACACACACACACACACACACACACACTTCTGCATGCTCCCTCTTTAATATAGAGCCACTCATCAGTGACTTTTTCTGCTCTGATCTTCAAGCGAGGTGGCACTGTTGATGAAGATTTAGGACCTTGAAGTGTGTGTATGTGTGTGTGTGTGCCCGTCTCCTTACCACTTACTTTACTATCTCGCCACACCAGTTTAATGGTTTCTCACACAGGGAAAGGCAGATGTCACACTCACAACTTATAAAGTTATCTAACGTCACACACACACACACACATGCACACAGCAACTGACCTTGGGGATGCTGTCATGTGTGCAGCCTCTCACATTTTGCACACACACACAGACACACACACACACACACACACACACACACACACACACACACACACACACACACACACACACACACACACACACACACACACACACACGAATGAAAGTGGAAGACCATTTTAAATTAGCGATTCAATTGTATGACTGATTGATTCTCTTTGTGCGTCAACAATATTTAATCTATTGACAAATGCTTTATTCATCTGTGAGTGTCTCTCTGTGTGTGTGTGTGTGTGTGTGTGTGTGTGTGTGTGTGTGTGTGTGTGTGTGTGTGTGTGTGTCAAGGGTAGAGCCCAAGATGTATCAGAATGATTGTGTTAGAATTACATCCCAGGGGAAATGCTGTGCTCTGATTGGTTGGTTTTACAGGCTTATATACAGCACAGAGGCGTAGGTGCGGTGCGTTTTGGTCCATCAGTCCATTAACCTACTCGGAAGATAAATGTCCAATGGATGTTTTGGGCTGTGTGTGTGTGTGTGTGTGTGTGTGTGTGTGTGTGTGTGTGTGTGTGTGTGTGTGTGTGTGTGTGCTGGTGTTAACTGCCAGTACATTAGGACATGCACACACACAGCTCTACATACTTGTGTTTCCCATGCAGGAGAAGGTCAGCGAAGGCATCTAGAGTGCTCCTCCAGGTAGGCAGTCAGTCATAGCGATAGCGGGGCTGCTGATCCACTGACCTCTGCAGAGGTCATATCTGCCGTCCCCAAAGCCCAGAGGCCTCTGAAGGAACATCAATCACTGCAGACCTTGGACACACCAACACACACCTCCACTTTCACACTATAGGACTATAATGTGCTATAAGGACAGTGGTGACCACCCCTTATAAAGCCTGTGTTCTTTTATCAAATGAGACACTGTTTCAAAGGATATCTTTAAAGTCAATTCAGTCTTATGGATGGCTGCTAAACAAAATGTCATGGTCATCTGAGGCGATACTCACAATTGGGCTAGTTTTGGCTCGTTGTTGGTGAGGGGTAAATGTCATAGCACTTGATATAGAGATCAAGGTTGTTCCCGATGTCCTCACCAGTCACACTAACCCCCTGTGGAACATGTTATTAAAAGAACAAGGGCAAGAGGGGTGATCTTCCTTTCCCTGTGCATAAGCACTATATAAATAGTATTTAACACATTAGAAATGATCTTTAATTACTGAGCACTATTCTTTTTCCAACTCAAAGCCACTGCAAACGTTACGTTTCTTTGATTGAGAAACATGCACATTCAACATAATGTTTGCATTTTGCAAAAAAAATGTTTTACTGCGGGTTGCTCAAAATGACACATTCAGATGTTATTATTGAAACATCATAATGTCACCAAATAATGAGATTAACTAAACTGGAAAAATATGTTGTGATTTAGCAGCACTATAAGTATAAAATTGTCAGAAAAAAAAGACCAACTAACCAACTACCAGCATAGGAGGGTCCTTTCAACCATAATCCTGCTGGTTCATAGACACGTTCTGAAAAGCAAGTGAGGAGATTTTTTACATATCTTCATGTGTTTTTCTATATGGCATTGCCTGAAACCCCGAGCTCTGAGCTTGCTCTTCCCTTTTCCTGGCTGAATGTGACATATAATAATGATAATAATAATAATAATAATAATAATAATAATAATAGAATCACGTCTTGAGATAAAACTGTAAGCAAGTGTTACTAATACAACCCCATGGCGTTTGAATGATCAGACTAAATAAACAGAGGAAAAGACAAAGAAAGGATGTACAGTAGGTGCACAACTTTTCTTTGGGCTGCACAAGGTTTGAAAAACAGCACATAGTAACCAAACAGATGATAAGTGCTCGGTCTGGATTGCACGAGTCCTCTTTGTGCCTTCCAGCACAGTATCAGCGGCCCGGTTACTTATGCATGCACAGCTCGGTCAGGGCCCACAGATGAGTTTGGCTCAGCTTAGCGAAAGCAGAAGCCATCTTCTAGTGATAACAGCAAATACTCTGCCGGTCATTTATATTTTAATTTTGTTCTATTTTTCTCACACACACACACACACACACACACACACACACACACACACACACACACACACACACACACACACACACACACACACACACACACACACACAGTGGGGAGTCTTATGAATCCAGACCTTGTGGCAATATAAGCCATTTGAACCAGACTAAAATATACCAAAATGTATTACAAGTATGAACCATGAATTCAGCTACTGTTCCGTACAGTCAGCTGCATTTTTAGTTGCATAAAATGTACGAGCAAGGAAATGAAATGCTGACTGACAAATAGTAGGACACTATTTTGGAAAGATGCTACCTGATGTAATAGATGGCTAACCTACATACTGTTTACATATGTTTATGTATGTTGAGGGTTTCTGGAGTCGATGTAAAAAAAATATGGATTTGAATGAAACTGGTGAGCATGCGTGGAACATTTAACCTGGTTATACTCAGTTGAAGTTCAACCGTTTTAATTTTTCTGGCCAGGTGTGTCTCAGGTTCACACTATTTTTAAATGTCATGTTGCGGGTCAAATTGACCCGTTTTGACGTTTGAAAATCTAGGGAAAATATTTTAAAGTATCTTTTCTGTATCAAACTTCTTCTGCTTGCCTTAATTAGTGTAATCGACGTAATTTTTTTTTTTACCCAACAGTGAAAGTAAAGGCTATAAGGGATCAAGTTTAGACCATTTCTTTCTTTGAAATATGTTTCTACATCACCCCATGAAAAAAAGAAAGTTTCCAAATTTAGGAAAAAATACATGTTATGGTAAACTAATGCAATTTATATCTAGGTTTTTCCAATGTACCGACAAAATAGTTTGAACATGTATTTTTCATGACAACAAGTGAGTTATCCTAATTGAAGTATGATCTATGGAGGGGGGGAATAACTCCATTCCACTAAAAACTGATTGAATTGTTAGTAATGGTGTTGGTGTTGGTTTCTGATAACTTTTGGATGATTAAACATGCACCGGGTCACATTGACCCAGGAACATCATTGCTGTACCTAAGAAACGGACATAACAGGAGGGTTAAATGATCTGAATATTTATTTCACCACGGCCGAAAAACTGACATGACACACTCGTCTCTGTCAATGGAAGTCGGTGACATGAACCTGCGACTTGAAGGCCGACATTCGCGCCTTAAACTACAAATCAACGTTGAGCTGGTCCCAACTTTGACCGCAGTGAAGCGTCCACCAATCATGTTTTTGTTGCAACCTTTTGAAACCCGTCCAATTTAACGACACACGTCCTACGTCAATGAGCCCATTGAGCAATAACTTCAACAGCAACTCCACCGCCAATACAGCTGGCCGCTCTCGGCCATCTTCTATCTTTTACTCTTGAAACTTGACAACTGCTTTCAAGATTTCGGCAGAGAGCACACGAGCGTCTGGCCATCTCCAGTCACCTGTGGGTTTGTCCCTTCGGTTTGATCCTCTTTTGGTCTTGAAGAATATTGGTGGAGTTCAGTTTATTTGGTACTGAGACTCTATATGTGACTGCGATGAGAGATCCCAGCCTGTGCTCCTCCGGCGCCCAGAGAGACGTTTGCTCTCCTCATGTACAACAGATGCTCCTCATTCCTCAGCCCTCGCTCCAGCTGCTGCTCTCCACCAGAAGAATAGGAAATGGATCGGCTCTCCAGGATATTTATCATTATGTAATTGCGCGCCAAATCAAGTGAAAGTCATTATGCTGGAAGTGGGAAATAATATGGCCGATTTGTCTCCACCCCCCGCCCCTCCTCCTTCCAGACGTCCTCTTCCTTCTCTCTCATTACCGACTCCTTTTGCTTCATCGTCTTTCATCCTCCACCTTTTGCTCTCCTCCTTCGCTCCTTCACTTCCTCCTCCTCTCCCCCCTAGAGTGACCAGATGCCGGCAATTTCACGACTGTTGACTTATTTACATTTCTGCAATCATGGGAACGTATGAATATTTATGTCGCTGGTCTCTTGCTGTGGGGCATCTGCCTATACAGCCTGCTTATTTGTGCGTGTGTGTGTGTGTGTGTGTGTGTGTGTGTGTGTGTGTGTGTGTGTGTGTGTGTGTGTGTCTGTGTGTGTGTGTGTGTGTGCATAACATCTATAATATTTTGTTGCACGGTTAGATTCTGTGTGTTCAGCAGCCATACATTTAATGTGTGATTTTTTTTGTCCGCAAGTAGAGAGGATGTCACAGCCGGTCAGTGTGTGTGTGTGTGTGTGTGTGTGTGTGTGTGTGTGTGTGTGTGTGTGTGTGTGGTGCTGGACCACAGATCCCTCGGCCTCTGAGCTGAGGTTTCTCCTCTCCGCTCCGTGAAGACAAGCAAGTGTACGAGAGTTCGGGGAATAACCGGATGGAGACAGCCCATCAATATTTCATGAGAGCTAAAACCTCACGGCACACACATTTTCTTTTCTTCTTTTCTCTCCCGTGACACATTTTTATAAATTAATTATTTTCGGAGAGCGGAATGATGTTCAAGGAATGAAATACAGTATGTCTAAGACAGTAAGTATATATGGCTGGTTGATAGATGAGGATGCGTGTGCGTTTTATGTCAGACTAATGCTCTGCTGGCTTCAGTATTTTCATATAGAAATATGGCATATTATACATAACAATATATGTTTGTTTTAACCATCAAATCTGGGACCAGTCGCCAGGCAGAGTGGAAATAGTTCAGCACGGGTTTTTGTACGTATTAAACAAATTAGATAAAACATGTTAATTTGTACGCCTATGAAATTCTGCTAGGATGATTTTGTTATACCTTTGAGCTAGGCTCGCTAAGCTACGCTGAGCTAACAGCTACTCCAGATAGTTTCATATCATACAGGCAGTTATAAGTGAACATATTTGATCCTGATGGAAAATGTCTGACAAACTCTTGACACAGCAAGTTCCCGCCCCTCTAGGATGTCGGTTTAGTAATTAACATAATACATATGAGTATTTTATCCTATTGCTTGTCCTTCAGTTTTCCACAAGGGCTGGCAAAATATGTATTTTCTGACCTAAAAAAACATGTATGTGTTTTTTTATCTGGTTTGGTTATTAATGTTCTTTAAAGAAAAAACTGTTATGTCAATGTGGACTGGTTCTAAACAAATATGTATCATAAAATTACAAAATGTTTAATTTTTACTGTAAGAGGAGCAAACAGCCCATAAAAACACATTGGATAAGACTTTTGGTGACTGATTGTTGTCACGCGCACTCTTTTAATCTCTTATTTTTGCCAATAAATTGCGCTCCGGGCTGCTTAGGGGACTGCACAGCAATCAAGATCCGTTCTGTTACATCAAAGAGAGAAAGAAAGATGAAAAACAGAAACTGGATCATCATCATTGTTGCTTTTCCCCAGAAATAAATAAAGGAAATAAAGGATCATCTGCGCAGCTCCTGATTTATAGGACTGTAAATGACACATGTTTAAAGGAATACTCTTCATGTCCACTATCTACAATATGTTTGCAGGTTGAATTGTATATATTCATATGGGAGTTATTTATCTTTTTGATAGAAGCAGTGCATCAACAGTGGTTCAACCTGCACACGGGGGCCACAACAAGCTGAAGATGGATTTTTTTTTACCTTTTCTTGAATTATAATTTTGAATTGTCATCGGTCAACTTTCTGCACACATCCATGTAGTGAACCTTCTGCTCCGCCTTGACGGGCAGATTGTTACTAAGATGATTAATTATTTCTTTATTGACTAGCAGGGACGGCGGAGTTGGATCAATTTGATTAGATTAGTATTGCATTTCTGTAAAGCTGCGTGTGGCTATTAATCTCTGTTGACTTTTAACACACTTTGATGAGTGTGATATATTACAGTGACTCCATCTCCCCGCTGCTGAACCTCTCAATAAAGGTGAAAGACTCTGTGCGCGTGTGTTTTTTATATTGTGTCCGAGCCACATGGTGAGAGTGCTGACTGTGCAAATGAAGGTGACATGCGCATGAAAAACATTAGTGCTATTTATTCCACTTGCCAAGAGAGACACACACACACACACACACACACACACACACACACACACACACACACACACACACACACACACACACACACACAAACACACACACACACGCTGTGCCATGACAACCGAGGGCTGCATGATTTAAGACGGTGGTCATCCTCTCCTCCGTCTCTTCTCCCACAATTGCTCACACGCGCACACAAAATACACAACCTCGTAGGCCTGTTGCATGATAAAAACACACGTTTCTGTCGACCCGATCACGCACACCACTCCCCCGGTGTAAATAACTCAGAGGTCATTAAAGTCAACTGAGGGTGACGGTGTGACCCCCGTCCAGCAATCATCTGTCTCTAACAGGCAGCAGATTGACAGGGGTCACAGCCACACTGCCTCTTCTGCTTTATTACCCCCCCATCTCCCCATCCCAACCCACCTCACCCTCCACTCCCGACTCCCCCTTCTGCCATGATATGTAACACCTATGTTTCACAGTTTAACAGCGCCTGATTAGTCCTTTTGTTTTCATTACACATTAGGCCTAAAGGGCTCTTTTCATCCTGGGACTTAAATGCAATTCATTTGATTTGCTCCCTGAGACACAGACGGATGAAAATACACTTGTTTTCTAGTCATCTGAGGAGTCACTCTCGCCTGGAGGGACTAATGGCCACAGCACGAACATGAGCAACGCAGACTTTAACGTGCACCGTTCACCGACCGACCTGTATGGAAGACCAACGGTGACAAGATTAAAATGGAATCCTTTAGTCTATTTGAAATGTAATATTTCATTTGTGCAAACAGGGTTTATGGCACTATCAAAATAAAAAATAAAACAAAACAAATATACTTTTTCATCTTCATGTTTGAAAACGCATACTTGCTTTTGTGTCCAGAGCACTGTGATTGGGTTGCACCGGCTATTTGTTGCTCATTCTGTGGTTCTGTGTAAAGTCCACTCTAAGTTCTTAGTATCAACAAGCTAGTGTAAATCTCGTTGCAACACTAAATTAAATTTTGAGAAATGTCTTTGATAGTGAATAGCCTAATAATGTGTAAATGTGTCCTCAGGAACCGTCTGTGGCACCATCCAATCAAAAGCTATCAACGATGTAAACAGGAAGTCAGTGTAGTTTTAGGGGGCCTAGTGAGATATGAAACAAAATTGCCAGTCCTTTGTAAATGTAGTTGTTACTTGGCTTCATTTATGAATACATACATGGAGAAATACGTGTTATGGAAACACAGGAATTCATGCGGAGCAGCAGAATTGTGTATTCTGATCGGTGCCATTTAGCCAGTCGGATGGTACATCCTCCCATTTGGTTTAGATATTTGACTTTAAGGGAGTACGTATTTCTGACATACCTTCACCGACTTCCAAAGAACATCTAAATTAGATAGTTACAAAACCAAAGAAATTAAATGAATACAAAGATTAAAGAAATATAAAAGACAACCAATACACACATCACAGCCAATGGGACACACTGTGGTATTTTGTGGATGAATTGAGTAATTAGTCTTCATTATATTCTTGACGTCCTCTGATTAAAACAAACTAGTGAACATTTAAATTAAAACCCATACACGCGATGAAGAAGCAAACAAATAAATGCAACAGACGGGAGATGAACGCTTTGTATCTTGATCCATGAGCGTGCTCGTGATCCTGAACTCAACGTGATCTTCAGCTATCACCGGCGAGCCAATCAGCTGCCATTTGCAACTTCTCCAAGCTGCTGCTTGCCTCGGGGGCTCCGCCCACTCAGCGCGTGGGCCTCACATGACAGAGCTGACCGGCTGTCAATCACGCTATATGGAGGATTGTCCCCTGGCTACTGCCATCAGATTTGAAATCCTCAGTGATAATGGCTAATCCAATTTAGCAAATCCCTGCTGTCAAAAACTCAACTATACGAGGGGCTCACACAGTATAGAACAGACATATAGAATGCACATATCATGCTGTGCGGAGAGCTCTCCGTCTCTAACACACACACATTCGTGTAGCACTGAGCTAATACCATCAAAGGGCACTCTGCTGTCTCTTTTCATGTGCCAAGCAAACGGGAATACACTGAACCAGCTCCTATGGGACGTGACGGGGTCAGGGAGCGAAGCAGACGAGAGACGAGGAAGACGGGGAGGAGGTTTCTCACCAGGAGATGTCATAATTGATGGGATTATGAAATGAAGACAGCAGCGAACAGCAGGGAGACACTTTCGTGTTTCTAATGAGGGACAATTCACCAGAGGTTGGACCGGGTGGCGCTTTGCCAAGGGGTGAGATTGCATTTGGACGCAGCGCCTGAGGCAAAACCATAGAAGAAGACAAAGGACGGGCGATAAAAACCAACAGGAGAAGTGTCAAAACAGAGAGAATTATGAGTATGTGTTGGAGTGATATATATTGGATGCTGTCCAATCGGTGTAATATTGCCAATATTGAGATGCAAAGAGTACAATTGTGTGAGTCGAGAGTGTAGCAATGGAAGAAAAGAAAAGATCCCTCTCTCCTTGTTCAGAGGCCTCCCCTTCCAAATCTCCATTTTCCCTCCCCTCCTCTTCCATCCCTCTTTCCTCCTCTGTGGATCATGGCAGGCTAATCTCAATCTGTTTCGCTGTGATATCACACAACAGCTCTATGGCTGCGGCGGCGCCAGCCTTTTGGGCTCGCCTCGCCCCAACGCCAGCTCCGGCTAGCTGCCAGGCGGCGCCGGCTCGCGGCTCGTCGGCTGCATCCAACCGCTCGACTTTGCTGCTGTACAGAAGCGTGCCCCTGCAGCCATTGTGCTGCCTGTTCTGTCCCCTTTTCCACACATTTTCTTTCCTTCCGAGTGCACGCTACACCGAGGTGTCACGCTCCCCCCGCAAGAGAAGGAAACAAGCGGACGTGTCGGCTTCTCAGCAGGCCGAGAGCAAAATGTGATCACGCGGCGGTAATGAAGACGCAGGCAGGAATTGATTTGGTCTGATGGGTTAATTAGACTTATGCTATGTTTTGACGATTCCTCTACTTTTTAGAGGCAGTTTCTTTCTGAGTTGCGCAAGTTAATACATCACCAGTGAACCAGGTCTTGATGGGAGCTCCTCTGTGAACCATTGCTTAAACCTTTTTAATTAGAATTCACAGTCTCTCTCTCTCTCTCTCTCTCTCTCTCTCTCTCTCTCTCTCTCTCTGTGTTATCTCTATCTAAGCTGTCCATTACTGAGAGTGTGAGTGCAGTCTGTAAAGCTACTCCTCTGTTGGATTTCCCAGGTGTGCACACCTTCATTTCTTTCTGTTTTACCGTACAATTTGTATTTCTGTTCGCCGGGGCCGACTGTTAATTACACTGAACCACTGGAAAGTAAGAGACCATTGCGTATTAATGGCCGTTAGAACAAGATCACATGATGAAGATTAGCTCGTCAGATTAAAACAAGTTTCCCAGCAGCACCAACAATCTGCAACTCCAAAAAAGAGTTGAAGTTCCAACCCTCAGGATGAGAACCACTGATCTAAAACAAGACAGAGTCAAACGCATCCTGTTGTATCCTTTTGTTGTCTTCAGTGTCTCGTAAAGTGGATATTGCTCTGGACTCAATGAACTGGCCAGCGTCAGGAAAAAAATAGCAAAGTGTTATATCCCAGTGTTAAACTGTCAGACCTGCTGATAAAAAGGGATATACATGAACAAGACACTGTGCTCGTGAGCTGCCCTTGAGAAAGTCACTGGAAACTAATTTGAAGTTGAGCTGCCATGCAAGGTAGGTGCCTAAGTACAGCATGGATCGGTTCACCTCACCTTGTTTCTACTCAACTCTACTCGGCTCTATCGTCTGACTCTTGGCATCGTGTGTGTCTCTTTCGAGTCCTTCAATCTGTTGGAACAGCCATATCAAATTGCTGGAGTATTCCTTTAACCTTTTTGGGGAAGACTGAGCGATTGTTATATAAAACTGTAAATCATAGCTTGCTTCATGAAAAAAATGCCCAAAACTGCTGTATTTCGATGTATTCATGTATTGAAATATATGGTTTGGTACATGAAAAAATAAAAATGTCACAGATGTGTGCAAATTTGCGCAAATGTGTCCTCGCCTGAATTTTCTTTGTACTAAACCCTCTCTAACTTTGTTCTGAATGAAAAATGAATGAATGAATGAATATATACTTTATTAATCCCCGAGGGGAAATTTGGTGTCGGGGTAGCAGCAACTTACAACAAAATAAACAAAAACAGCAGGACGAAAGATAAAAGATATATACAATAATAATAATAATAATAATAATAATAATAATAATAATAATAATAATAATAAAAATAAAATAGAATAAAATAGAAATAGCTTCGATTGTGCAAAAATATATATATACATGTTGTTAGTCAGAGGAAAATATATATATACATGTTGTTAGTCACATGTCAAAGTCGACTTTATCAAAGTCGACCTTTGCAGAGAGAATGTTCACATAGTGTGCTATGATTTGGGTTAGAGTTGGACCTTACAGCTGCATCATTTCAAAGAAATAATCATCCTGAAAGTGCTTTTTTTCTAGGCGGCCCTGAAACCTTTTGATTTTTTTCTTCCTTTACTCTTAACCAGTAACATATAGACTGATAGCAGCTTAACAAAATCTCACATGTGTAGCCTTTTATTATAACACCAAGATTATTCAAATAGCCCTAGTAGTTGCAGAGATACACCCTTTTTAGTTTGGGTATGCAATTTTCGAGGGAAGGGCCTGAAAATAGGATGGTTTTGCCCCACATTTGTATGTGTTGCATTAGAGACACCACGTGGTGTAGAATGTAATTGCATCTTTGTTCATAGATTTATCCCTCCGCAATAGATGCTACCGTACTTTTCGGGTTATAAGCCGCTACTGCCTTCGGTCAGTGTCCCCGACAGCTCCCCGCTGTAGCCAGCTGGGGCTCCTGCTAGCGCTCCGTCACTTCCCCGCTAACTTCCGCTAGCTCCCTGAAAACCACCGAAGGTAGCAGGACCAGGCTCGACACCCGACTTGGGCAGAGGGGACGCGGGCAGTAGCAGCAGCAGCGGGCAGTAGCAGCAGCAGTGGCCGGTAGCAGCAGAAGCGCTAGCTAGCAGCGCTAGCTAGCAGCGCTACTAGCTTGCTACAGCGGGGACACTGATCAGCCGTAGGAGCGGCTTATAACCCGAAAAGTACGGTAATCGCCATTTCTCCATTAACATCAATGTTAAAATTAGCTTATACGCTAACTGGTCAGGCGAGTATCGTGTTTATGAATACTTACTTTTTCTAGCATGATGGCTTTATGCCAAATCATAGCTTTATATTCATGTATATGTATATGGCCAGTAAGGTAATTTCATATTATATTTCCACAGTTTTACAAAATCAAGAAAGATTCTCACTAAAAACCCTAAACTCTACTTCACATTCCTGGGTCTATATTTCATGGATCTGCTGTTAGCTATCTGCTAAGCTAACTTGTAAAAGAAAGAGCAGAATAAATAATAACTCTAGTTCATTAATACCGTAGGCTTATTTTCATAAAGTATTTCCTCTCTCTTATTGGATGGATCAAGAAACATGAGCCGTGAACCAGACTGGTTCTGTAGACTGAAGCTTTACCAGCAGCTGAAGACAACTGTGGTACTGGGAGTCACTACTGGTATGAGCGAGTTCTGAAACCATCAGTTTGACCTCTGACCGCGGAATCGGTGCTGCAATCGTCTCTCCCCGTGCTGTCTGTTTATCACGACTCCCCGCACGCCTCTGTGGATGTCCACGTCATCCCTGTGCATCACCCTGCTAAAACCACCCAGGAGAGACCACGCCATGCAGCGACACACACTGCTGGGGACGTCGTTCTGGAACAAGTCGCCAAACGCTTTGATTAAAAAGAGACAAAGCTCATTTGTGAGGGCACCGACGCGCTACGGTGTACTGAAAAATGGTGTGAGGAACAAAGTTTAACTTTTTTTTCCCCACCACAACTCTCAGAGGAAGTAAAGAAACTTCTAATGAATAGATTGAAGGCGGTGGAGCTGGTGGAGGCCACAGAGCTGAGTCCTGTGCTGCGGAGAGATTGTCCGCTCTGCTCGACTGGGTGTAGTATCTCCTCAAGACAACGGGTCAGTTCTCTCTGTCTTCTTTTGTCCGCTGTGGCTCTTTAATATTTAGAGCTGCTCGCCGTTTCTTCCTCTCCTCTCGTCTGTCGGTTTGAGTTGGTCTAATGCTCTGTCCCATGTCAGCTTCCTCTCTTCATCTTTTTCATTCCTTCCTTTCATTTCCTCTCATGTCATCGTCCTTTCGTGAGCACAGTTCTGTCTCTGGACATAATGTCAGCCTCTTCTAAGGTCTCTTTGTTTCTCTTTTCCTTAAAAAAAAAGAAGCTTTCTTGTTATGCTGTCCCTTCATGCAGTGGCGGTTCTACACGTAATTACGCCCCGGGCGAGCCCCCCCTCCGAGCCCCCCCCCCTATTTTGAAAAAAGACCGGATACATCCGTCTGTGCGTAGCCTCAAACATAACATCTTGACACATGTCAAGAGGTTACGTGATACGTTTCCCCAAAAATGAAACTTAAAAGTCCGTTACAACTCGGTGTTCTGGATCAAGGCAGAGTTACTGAGATCGCCAAAAAAGCTATAAAACCCTCAACCCTCAAGCTCAGGGCTCCACTAATGCAGCGTAATGGTGAGTTGTATCTTTATGCACTTTATAATTGTCTTTATGCCGGTCGTATTACGTCATATTTATTACGTCATATTTTGCGCCCACACCGTGAAGGCCGGTCCGCGAAAATATTGTCTGACACAAAACCGGTCCGTGGCTCTAAAAAGGTTGGGGGCCGCTGCATTAGAGTATTGCTCTATAGCCCACAGTGGATCCCCCCGCCCGCCCCACCCGGGAGACCCAGAGGCGACGCCCCCCCCCCCCCCCCCCCCCCCCACAAGCAGGGGCGCCCGCAGCCGCAGGGGGCGCCAACCTGCCAATTCCCCACACAGTGATATGATAGATAATGGAAAACCGCTTCGCGGCCCAGATGATTTTTTTTTAAGTGGTAAGTGGTCGTGCCACCCCCCACGTGACATGAAAAAGTACCGCCCCGGGCGGCTGCCCGGTTCGCCCGTGCCCAAAACCGCCACTGCCTTCATGTCATGTCCTGGACGGATAACTGAACAGGCCTACCGGGCCACAGGCCCAGGGGCCCAAAGTGCAAAATGCCAGTCAAAGAGACACATACCAAGCAGGAAGAGACTCAAAATGACAACAAAGAAAGAAGAGACAACTACAAAGAGACACAAAACCACAGCAGATGTCTAATGACTTTAAAGAGCCATAAAGTATCAACAAAAAGCGGCTGAACAACTATAAAGTATTGCTCCCATTAAGGAGAGGCGGTGGGCCCTTTGGCATGTCTGTGCCCCGGGGGGCCCATCGTCTCATAGTCCGTCTCTGCCTGTCTCCTGCTCTTAACCTCTGCTTCAGAGCGTAGACGTCTAGTCCGTGTGTTTGGGAGCACACACACATGCATATTCATGCTTGTGTGTGATGCACATGCAGCGGTTGATGGACTGTATGTGTGACACTCAGTGTGCGGTGAGGGGAGTGACTGCTTCACAAATGGAGCAACTGCTGTTCAGCTCAACGCGATTGGACATTCAGTATGCTCAGCAGCAAGAGCACACACACACACACACACACACACACACACACACACACACACACACACACACACACACACACACACACACACACACACACACACACACACAGCACTGTGGATGGACTTTCTTGATCTGTGTGTTGTTTTCGAGAGTCACTTTCATTTTGCTCAAAAGAGAGTTTTTAGGGCGGCAGCGGCCCGTATAGGATCCAGCCTTAATATGCTTGATTTTTTGTGTTTGTCCACCCCTTTGTTCTGAAGTGAGAGCACATCCACAGAGGGAGCAGAGATAAAAAGTGACAATGGTGTCTTATTTTTGGTCTTTTAACCCAAAACACGATCTTTTCCCAAACCTATCCAACTAGTTGTGTTGGTTAAACCCCGCTGGGGCTTCATGGGCAGTTGCAGCGATTTCTCGTTTTGCTGGAGATTTTGTGGGGAAACGTAAAAAAATAAATATTTGGGGAGATACATAGGTTGACATCAATATGTGTTTTCGGCAGATGTGACATACAATGGATTCCTAGAATGTTGAATCATCAAATGAAACCATGAAATGCTTGTGCTCATGTTACTGACGCTTTGCTTTGGTCCATTTGTTCCTCCAAACTTTTCACACTTTTCTCAGAAATTTTCTGTGGAATATTCTTTCTGTGGTAAAAATGTCAAGAAGTCAGACCCTGGTCATAATTCAGTTTTGACCATGTGATTACTTTACGCTTCGTAAGGGCCGCGTGGGTTTCACTGATACACTTGGCCAGACTTGTCAACACCTCCTGAATGAGACAAGATAAGTAAGAACACACTTCCAGAGTGGAAGGACATTTTGAAATATGACATTTTTCATTTCCTAAACAGAAAGTAACGCAGTAAGGATGAGCTGGCCTTATTAAAGCTGCAGATCTTTGACAAACCGGAGACTGACAGATACACAGTCACAGTAGCTGCCTCTTCAACGAGTGAAGAGACAGAAGCTTCTCCTGTTGCTCCGTTTGATTGGAACTTATTTGTGAGAGGACTCATGAGTCCTTTTCTGCTGAACTCAGTGTTTTTGTCCTCTTGTAATGAAAGTCCTTTGTCATTTAAGGCTCCCTCGTCCTTCCCCATCCATTTCTCTCTCTGCCGTCTGAAAGGCCCAATCACAGTGGCAAACATTCAATACCAGTCTTTCTTACTTAGGAAAAATACTTTATCTGTCGTCCGATCATGATATCGTCTTTTTCACAAACCCCACGTGATTGGCTCGCTAAGTACCTAACCCACCACACAGAGGGAAAACAACCTTGACCAGGTGTCATTACACCTTCTCACCTCGCAGTAAATATGTAACGCACAGAAACAGTCAAAGGTCTGATTTTATTGAAATGAATCGTGACAGAGGCAACCATATTTATGACAAGAAAATAGCTTAATAGGTCCTGCCAAACCCCAAACCTAAAGCATCTCTTAATAGCACGCAAAAATGACTCAAAGCACTCAAGCCGTGCTGTGTTTGTCTGCAAGTAAACAAGTATGGATGAAACTGTTTGGCAGAATAAGAATCTGAAATATCTGGAAAGAATATCTGGCTATAAATTAGGTTTTCAGGGCCCAACATTCAGGGCCCAACATTCACCAAAATCATAATCAAAACAAGCAACAAGTTCAACGCTGAAGTTGAAGCTGAAGCTAACGGCACCTGCACACACATTGCTTGTCATTTGGGTTCCAGTCAGCAGCCCTGACCGCGTCCGGCATTGAGACTGTGATGTGTGTCTGTGGGCCTCCGTCTTGTAATGCAGACAGAAATGAGGTGAAGAATTCTTTACTGCACTCACATAACCAGTCTGTTTGCAGAAAACAGGCTGTCTCGTCCTCTCAGAGAGACAATTTGATGTGACTGGATGAATGGTACTAAAAAGTAAATAGTTAATTAGATTTTTTCTTTATTTTTACAATAAGCAATAAACCCCCAACCTAGAGGCCTCTCCACCTTTGGTGTGTAATTGTGGCGTTATTGTGCTGGCCGTTAACGTGGCACTGGGAGGCTCGCAGGCTTTGTCCTGGGTAAGAATACAGCTCGGCTCCACCGACTTGCAGCATCCAGTTCCATTTGGCCGGCTGCTGAGCTGTTGGACGGCGGGCCGCTTCACTGTCTGCGTACCTGCCTGTCGGACAGCTGGCTGCTGTTTGGACTGAATGGCTGTCTGATTAGCTGCAGTCAGAGGGACAGAGGGGCAGTTATTGTCGCTGTTTTTTTTATTAGAAAGGACCAAGTGTCCAATAGATAAGATAATTTACATTGAGCACGCGCCTCATGTGATCCGTGGCAATCTGTGGCCCTACGTGTCATCCCCTCTCTTTCCGTCCTTTGTGGTCATCCTCCAGCTGCTGTGATGAAGGCAATACCTACCTTTGAAATACTCTTGAAAATAAATAAATAAAATAATTTACATTGATTTCAGTTGTGTAGTTAAAGTTCATGAACAGGAAATAACTCCTCATACCTGTGCCAAAAAAAGAAGAAAAAAAAATTGTAAACCCCTATTTCTTGGCCTATTTCTCTGCATACATTACATGACCCTCGTTCAGAAGGGTGTGCTTAGTCCCTCCCATCATATACGTATTGTCACAAGAGAAAACTCCTTAGTAGGGGTGTGGTCTCTTGCCATTGGCAGGAGAAATTGTCAACATAATCAACTAATCAACTACTCAAGCAGTAAAACATGAAAGAAAAAGGTTCAGCGGCTGGGTAAATATGTAGATCATGCTAACCTCACACATGAGCACCCAGGTCCAGTTTCAGTTGCAGTCACCAGTTTTATTTCCAGCATCCAGGGAGGCCAGTGCCACGGATACCTACATTATGTGTCCCCCACAGAACATCCCTCCATATCAATCCTAATTTGGGGCCCATTTGCCTCAGACTGGTGGCGGTTAACAGGCACTAAGTGACACAGAGGGACGGTGCATTATTGCCTTATTTGAGGCAGCGCAGCGCAGCTGAGGCACAGTTTAGCAGCCTCTAATCCACAGCTGTATCGGGGATATAGAGGTGAGCAGGGGGTAACGCGCAGATGGAGCAACGCCTACACACACACAGATGTTTACAGATGGCTGTATGTCCACAGTGTGCACGTTTTCTCGATACAGCTTAGAAGCTTGATGTGCGATGAAGACGCACAGCCTTGATTTTTGTGCGTTTTCATCTTGCCGTCACACCCAAATTCCCCTTTTGGCTTTCTTCCCCAACATCCGTCCTTCTTTATGAATCAGCCTCGGGCTTCTTGCTTTCTCTCTGTGTGTCTACATCCCTGTTGTGACTGAGTTGACTCTTTCAGTCCCTCTCTAGTATTACATGCAAGGCTGCAGCCTCGCACTCTTCCTTCTGTCCACGCTCGTCTTCTCTCCCCACAGTGGGGATAGTTATGAAACAGGAAGGGTACCCGGTCACCAGGAAGTGCTGTTTTTGAAGTGCTGTTTTCCACGGACTTTAACAGAAGTCTAATCAAACGTTTGAGCAGAGGAATTATACATAAAAGTCACATCAGCAGCGTCACTAGCAGCTTGAATGTTGCCCTCCACTGCCACCGCTGGTGAGACGTCCCCACTAAAGGGGACTCCTATACCAAATAGGACACTGCAGTAGCATCACCCAACGTGGACCTCCAGTTCTTGGGTTTCAGAGAAAAGCAAACAAAAAACGATTCATGCGTTATCTCTGTAATATTCAAATATGTGGAAACGATGAAACAATACTATAAAGGACAATACGTTTTAATAAGTCCACCAGTAAACGGAGTAGAAGGCCTTTGCTATCTCACCCATGTACGGAGAAAAATTCCTATGGGGCCATCTGGAATTTGCTTAAATTGGCCAAGTTTTAATATTTCTTCGAGGCAGCTGGTATTACTCATGTTTTATGCTGTTCGTTTCTAGAGCAATACTTCAAAAATGCGTATGAAAATGTGTTTATACTGTTACTGAAGACCAGAAGGGAGGATCTTTTCTCAGAGGGCCAGTGTTGCTATCATTTACGTCGCCCGATAACAGGCGGCGGGCGTAGAGAAAGAAAGGATGGGGGAGAAAAAAAAAACAGCCTTAATCAGGGTTATTGGAGCCACAAATAACAAATGAGCCAACATGCCTTTACATAATTCAATTAAATTCAATTCAGTTTATTTTATATAGCCCAACATCACAAATAAAAGTTCGCCTCGGAGGGCTTTACAATCTGTACACATAACATCCCTGTCCCAGGACCTCACATCGGATCAGGAAAAACTCCCCCAATAAAGATAGTAAAAACCCTTTCACAGGGAAAAAAGGGGAAGAAACCTGAGGGAGAGCAACAGAGGAGGATCCCTCTCCCCGGATGGACAGAAGCAATAGATGTCATGTGGCCAGAATGAATAGCGTAGCGGAGTTACAGCACATTCAATGAATATGACAGAAATTATTCATATAATGAGTAGTAGGCATGGTCCATGATCCAGATAACCATGATCCATGAAGCAGAAGGAGGTAGATAGGGTGGGGGGCGCATCAGCAGGGCCATGGCAGCAGGCAGGACCCGGTTCCAGGCAGCCACGATCCATGGAAAAAGAAAGTAGAGTTAGTAATGTGCATTGAAGAGACAATAGTTTATCCAGAAGGAGAGAAAGAAGAGGAGAAGAGGAGAGGAGGAGCGAAAGAGGAAGAGAAGAGGAGAGGAGGAGCGAAAGAGGAAGAGAAGAGGAGCTCAGTGTATCCTAAAATGTCCCCCAGCAGTCTAAGCCTATAATAAGCCCGAGATTAGACTGACAGACAAAACAGGACCAGTCGCCTCCGTAGTGTCAGGGGGAGAAATAAAGAGGGTGACATGGGGAGCGACGAGGGAGACGGGAAATATGAAGAGGAAGAGAGATTAGGAGGGGTAATGCGTGGAGAGGAGGGGGATGGAGACACAGAGAGGAAGGTGATTGATGGATATTGTTTTTATGAAAATGTTGTGTGGGAAATAAACATTTCAAAGCAAATACTGTACAGTAACCATCTCCATAAGGTTTCACGAGTTTTGGCAATATTCTGTCTGCCAAAGCTATTCTGTGAGAATGATTCTAATCACAGCGTTGACTGTGGCCGACTACATGGCGAATTATTATATATGGTCGCATCCTAAAACGTCTATGGAGGACCGTAAATGACTTAATTATAAATAAATAAATAAATAAATGCAGGAATAAATACAGGAATAAATAAATAAATGCTTAAATAAATGTATAAATAAATAAATAAATACAGGAATAAATAAATAAATGCTTAAATAAATGTATAAATAAAATAAATAAATAAATAAATAAATAAAAAATACAGGAATAAATAAAATAAATGCTTAAATAAATGTATAAATAAATACAGAAATATATAAATATAAGTTATACCTAAACAGGACATCATTAAATAAATCTATTTCTACATTTCTGTATTTCTTCATTTATTTATGCCTGTATTTATGTGTCCACACGTATTTCTTCATTTATTTATTTCTGTATTTCTGTGTCCTTGTATGCAAATGAGCTGGGGCGGTCTGAACCTCATTGTTAAACAGGATTGGTCAAGTAGGAGAGCAAGACAGAAGCAACCGATCCCTTCACATGGCCCTGTAGATTAAGTCAAAAAGCTGTCTAGGCCAGGTGACCATATCCATAACACCAAAAAGGAGGACACTATGCAGTATTTTGTGAGGCTGTGAATAATTGCACAGGAGGGGTGCAGTTTGATTTTATTAAATATGAAGAGAGATGTGAGCCCTTTTTACTGTAATTGATCTCCTTGGAGCAGGCCTGGCCAACCCGCGGCTCCCGAGCCGCATGCGGCTCTTTGCCTGGTTTCATGCGGCTCTTACGTTCATATCCAAGTTTGTGTTTGTGTTATTTATTTTTCTTTTAAAATCTTTTTATTGATTTTGCAAAAAATACGTCGACCCATTTAATGCGGAGACGGACTGTTTGAAAGCCCCGCTAGTCTCAGCTTCTCTGATGCACCTTGAAATATTTCGGCACAACTTCTCCCTCAGACCTCAATGCTTGTATTGTGTGAATTACACCATCAGTAGCTTGTAGGCTGTGGTCCAGGCTTTCTTCTTGCAGAGCGTTTGATGAAACTCTCTCCCTCTCCCTCCCTCTCCCTCTCTCTCTCTCTCCCCCTCTCCCCCTCTCCTCTCCCCCTCTCCTCCCAAACGTCAGTAAACAGCTGGACAAGGCTTTGAAATCACGGATTTCGTGAGTTTTTAGTTTGTTTATTTTTTAGGAAACGTCGGACCAGTTGCGACGTAATGTTTTCAGCGGCGCTAATGTTGTGGTTCATTTATCACCAAACAACGTCGGGGGATTGCACAAACACGTCATTACACTGTTTGTCTGATGCTGCGGGTCAGAGCAGAAGTAGCTGCACCAGTTTAGCGCTCAGCTGCATGAGCACTACGTGGAGGAGGAGGAGGAGGAGGAGGGGGGGGAGGAGGGGCTGTCGGGCGAAATTCTCACAATAACTCAAGTAAATGCCCGTCAGATATCAAACACATTTGGGGGGGAATTGATGACAGAGAGAGTCATTTTTATTCTTAAATACTGATGAATGAAGAAAAACATTGGGCTCCAGCAGAAGGGGCACTTTTCTCATCCAGGGCAAAAGGGCAGGTTGAGCACCACTAGGGATCAGCGGATCATTTCTAAAAGTCCTGCCGGGATCAGGCTGCTCTCGGCGGGCAGCACAGCGCTGACGGCCCGGTGATGCGGGACTCACGGTCCCGCGAGCAGGAACTCAACTCGTCGGCGTATCTTTTTAAGTCAGCTGATTCTTGAAATAACCGATCACAGATTTGATGCTTAAACAAATAACTTCTCGCCTGAAAACATCCTAAAAGTACATGTTGTGACTCAACAACAGTAGTATTCAGAGAACGTCAACGTTCAGTTGTGAGTTTCCTCATCAAGTACAGAGAAGAACGCGTATTGAGAAACGGCTGCTGGAGACATCTCAGCGCTGATTGGCCAAGACTCATCAAAGATCTTCTATTATGAAGATCACGACCACTCCAATCTCAGAAACGCTGGCCGGCCAGTTCACATATTTTGATTTCAAAACGGCGAATTTCGCCATAAGGTGACAAGTTTGCAGGTCTGCAAAAAGGAGGACAAATACGCGTCCGGCTTGATGCTGCGCCGGACGCCGGACAGGGCATTGAAAATCCGGACTTCTGCTAACGGTTAGCTGAGCTTACCAACTTCACAACATGTGAAGGCAGAAGTAGTAGAGCACAACATACCAGGAGCGATCACACTCCTGTGACCAATCATGCTTTAGACAGAGGTTCGGACCGCCCCAGCTCATTTGCATACAAGGACACAGAAATACAAGGCATAAATAAATGTATAAATACGTGTGGACACATAAATACAGGCATAAATAAATGAATAAATACAGAAATGTAGAAATAGATTTATTTAATGATGTCCTGTTTAGGTATAACTTATATTTATATATTCCTGTATTTATTTTATTTATTTATACATTTATTTAAGCATTTATTTATTTATTCCTGTATTTATTTATTTATTTATACATTTATTTAAGCATTTATTTATTTATTACTGCATTTATTTATTTATTTATACATTTATTTAAGCATTTATTTATTTATTCCTGTATTTATTCCTGCATTTATTTATTTATTTATTTATACTTAAGTCATTTTCAGTCCTCCATAAACGTCAACGTCTCTAACGTGGCTAAAATGCCAGCGCGCTAATTGTTACCTGCTAACGATTCATGTTTCCTGTTGACGTTTATCAATCGACTCTACATCAACACAACTTGTTCAGAAGAACACATTTGTACCACGTCACTTCTGTCTCGTGCTGTTGTACCTCCTCTCTCTCTCTCTCTCTCTCTCTCTCTCTCTCTCTCTCTCTCTCTCTCTCTCTCTCTCTCTCCATCTTGGCCAGTGTTCTTGCCCCGTCTCTTTGGCGGCTCTCTGTTCTCTCCTCCTGGCACTCAGCATCATGTCTTGGCAACGCTGACTGATGTCTTCATTGCAATCAACTAGCGTCTGTTTTCCCTGCACCTCCCTCACCAAATCTCACCTCCGTACCGTAGATAGGACAAGGAGTGAGAGAGAGAGAGATAATTACGTTATTTAACAGCTCAGGAAACTGCAATACGGTAGTGATAGGTGATTGAGTGTGTTTGTGTTATGTGTGTGTGTGTGTGTGTGTGCCTAAGGGAAATCCTGCAGGGATTTCTCCGCTTGTTCCCTGCTAGGCCAGCAGAAACGGGGGCGAGAGAGAGAGAGGAGGACCATGGGCAAGGTCCGCCTACAATCACAGAATCCCACTATCATTTAACATTTGGCTTCCCGGGGGAGCGGTGACTGCTCCGGGGGCTGAGCCTGAGGCGCCGCTGCTCTGCTGTCATCACAGTTTAATTCAAGCCTCGGACAGTGGAAACCACTTATAGGGATCATGCCTGTCCGGGTACAATCCATCACTGTAAGCGACGAATGATTATAACCGTCTTATTGACATTAGCTTTCTTTAAGGGGCGTAATCATTAGATTTGACTTTGGATTTTAAGTCATAATTCAAATGTATTTTTTTTTTCTCCAAGCTCTTCCATTTCCATTTTCTAATTCTTCTTTAACTGTTAGTAATGTTTATTTTTTTTCTTCTTTCGTGCCACACAAAGTCTACATGGTCAAATTTGAATAATTAGTTTTATCCATAACAACAATAATGTATTCCACCAAACTAAAGAGAAGATCCAGATGGCTGGATGATTCTTTGCATCAAGATCTGTCATGTGAGGAAAAGTCATATACCAGGGTCATGTGACTCACAGAGCAGATATGTATGCTGTAGCAGACAAAACAATCCCCCCCCCCCCCCCCCCCCCCCCCCCAGTGATTCCAGGTGATATCAATGTTGCATTCCATCTCCGCCATTTCCACTACTGTGGAGTGATTTAAATGGCTACTCTTTGGTAACTGTTTTGGTTGCGCAATAGCTGATGCACCTTCCTCTGTGACGTTCAAATATTTTACCCTGTCAAGTCATATTCTGTAAATTAAAATAGCAACATTTCAATCATATTTCAATAGTTATAATGATTAACAAATAAATAAGATGCAATGAAAAGCTCACTAATTGTTTTTCGAAGAGGACTTGAACATTGTATCGATAAATTGCATCACCTTCTCTCTCAACCCCGTCCGCCGGGCCTCGTCCACATTGTGTGTCATTGCTCCTAAAGCCATGACATTGTCCAACATTTACTTTTAATTTAATTAAAAAACGTCTCCATTGCCACTTCAAACAAACATATTTGAAAAGAAGAAGAGACGAACGTGACCGCGAGTTTGACCCTCCAAATAAAGTGGTTGAGATGAAAGCGAACAGTTGGCTTGTTTGACACCCGTCTGGCTGCCGTGCTCTTGTTCAACTTGACTGTCCTGAGCACTGAATGTGCATGATGGCCTGTGTGCGTGTTCAGACGTA